>CM053508.1:47164817-47393114 GCA_028627145.1 Eidolon dupreanum | reverse complement strand
GAAGGAGCCGCGAATCCCTTTCCACCTGGCGGTGCCGGCAGCTTAAAGAAAAGCAGAAGTCTTCCACCTCCGCCCCCTCAAAGGCTTCGGACCCCGGAGAGGGTCACCGGGAAGATCTAGATCAGGCTGTGTCTAGAGGTAGGGAGGGGATGCGAGAAGGAGACAAGCCAAGGGAGCTGTGCCTGGGAGCTGGAACTCGGCTCGGATTAGTGGTGTCAACGAAGACAGGCAGGGCTGGCCCAGGCAACACTGAGATGTTAGGCATTGCTGCCCGTAATAATTCTGTACAGGATGTTGCTTTCACGGAGGACACCACCTGCAAATCTCGCAATGACGCATTTTGACAAGGAGGAAACGGGCATGGAGAGGTGAAGGAATCTAGCCAGGGTCACTGCGAGTGTTTAAACAAGCTCTGAACAACCATTTGGCCCAGCTCAGCTACGGTACTCTTCTAGGGATTTGGTCAAATTCTTAACTCCACGGGGCCTCGTTTTACTTATGAACTGTCCACAGCACAGGGCTGTTATTAGGGTTAAATGATAAAACGAGTAAGCAGATGCACATTGAAGAGGGGATTGTAAAAGGTGCCACTGGGGATTCCCATGAAATAGCTGATCGCAGTCTTGCGAGTGAAATTATTTTAGAACACTCTAACTAAGCGGTCACTTCAGTGATGGAGACCAGAGTCTAGCATAACCATGGGGACAATTTGGGGGCTTGGGTGGAGCAGTTAGGTACTTCCTGAACAATATCATTTGGAATACCTCCTCCTATCCTGCAGTGGCCTAGGATCAGGAGAGAAATGGGTGTGCATGGAAGCTCTTAGTTCGTTCATTGAAAGAGAATCTATCTGTTTCTTACACCCAAAGAAGGCTTCAAGTCACAGAATTCCTGTGGCCATCCCTCACCCCTGCAACTGATAATCTCAACACTCTCTTGAACAGATGCTCCTCCTGAACTGCCAGTTCCTCAAGTTACCAAGAACAGCATCTGGCCTACTTGGTCCTGAGCTTTATCACCATGGGAGATGTCTGGCAGGAAAGAGAGACACAGCCCAAAGACATCAGGGATAAATAAATACCTGTCTTGTCACACTCTCTTCTTGGCACAACAGTACTCCTGGAAAAACGGGTCCTTCCTTGTTCTTTTCTTGGAGTGTCAGTTGAAGGAAAGGCAAAGGGTCCATTTAAATGACTTTTCCCCCTAATTAGAAGGTTAATTTTCTTTAGAACTCGTAGCCTTTTTATTACTTTGTGAATCTATTTTTTTCTGACACCCTCTTCCAAGAATGTTGCATTTGAAAGCAAGTTTTGAGATCTCATTTTAAAAACTTAATGATAGCTTAAATTTTATAGCATTTTATACTCCCATACACATAATTTATCTCGGTCAGTTTTCACAATCCCATAAGGTAAGTAGAGCTATGCTGTGCCCATTTTACAAACAGCTGAGCACTATAGAAGTCCAAGGTCAGATAGCAAGTTAGTGGAAATTCCAAGGCCAGAACTCAAACCTAATGTCACTAATATAACCTCCTCCCCCTAGAGGGACACACTGACATTCACAACATTAATTTTTATTTTTGTTTACTATCACTTGCTATCTATCAATTATCATGTCTTTGTGTAACATTTTATAGTTTCAGCCGAAAACTTGAGACATAAAATCTCTGAGTTCCACTATTTGCAGTGTAAAGGACTACTCTCTTTCATTTTGTATAAATGTACCTTTTCCAGAAATGAGAGTGGCTGTTGTTCCAGCACGCAATGGTTAAGTGAGTAGCCTTTGACTGTTTTGTTTGCCTGCTTGAGCCTACCTCTTACCTCTCAAGTAAACACCTGAGATTCCATGTGAGGAAAAAAAAAAAAAAAAAAAAAAGGAAAGTGGGAAAGGAGAAAGGGGGAAAAAATATAGAGTGGCTTCTGATTTTTTAAATGTCAGTACATCTAACTTTTAAAACTCGTGTGTCTGGTACTGGAAAATTTAAAATCTAGGTATAAAACATCCCACTGGGTTTCTATCCCCCGTCTGCTCTCTAAATCATAATCCTAAATTGGGGAAGAAGTAGAGAAGGGTGACAGAAGACATACTCTCCAGCTTCAATATGTACCCATGTACTTCCAGGCCCAGTGAGACCCCCACCCTACAGACTTGGGTCCTGTCTTTGTGTCTCCTCTGACTTTTCAGCTAAGTATATACCTCTCTACTGCACTGCCCTCCTCATCCCATGCATACTGAGGGAAGCAAACCTAAGCTTGAATTTTAAAACTCTTTAAAGATCTTTATTGTTTCTACCTAAGAACCAGTTCTGTCTCAAGTCTATTTAAAAATCTAAGGAAAAATAAAGGCAGAAGTAGGGCTTTGTTAATAGATAGTTCTATCTTATAGGAAATGAAAACTAGGAATGGGAGAAGAGAGCATAAGAATTGTTTTTGTTTTTTTGTTTTTTTGTTTTTTGTTTTTTTATCTAAATCAGACTTATCCACAAATAGAGACTGCTCCATGGATATGAGTAGCTTTTCTGGATTCATGGGCTGATAAGACTCTTCAGAGTGTTCCTCAGATAACTCAGAGGTTGAACAGGGATTGTCTTGAGGTGACTTACTTGAAGTCGTTATTAGGTTTGACTTATAAAGTGACTGACAGAGTCAGCTGCCACACAGGATGAAGTGTTCTGTCCTCTGCATTTGTCTCCCTGACTGACACATAAACACATACACAAACAATTGTGTGTATACATACACACACACACATATATGCTCTGTTTTATACACACAAAACACATATCTATGCATATCTAGATAGATTGATACGTATAGATAGATAAATAGATTTTTTTCCTACTGTTCATCAAATCAGCCCCTAATTCAAGCTTAAACAGGTAATGCCTTTTTTTTGTGTAGTTAATATTCAGGCATAATTTTATACTATGTGTACATGTGTGTGTTCCAATTTTGTAATTTTCCACATAAATTTTAGATTGTACTCAGAAACAATATGTTCACCAGGTTGTTAACAGAAAAAATGAGAGTGAAGAATGTGTGTACATGTCACTCAGATAGTTTCAGTTTCATCCCCAAGTTGTTTCTACTACAGGATTGCTGGAATAAGAGACAGCCATGATTAACTTCCTCTGCTGCATTCTTTCTAGAATATGCTAATTGTCTGGATTTATATCTGAAATATTCTACCAAGAAACCTTGCCCTTCTTTTTGTTGAAGTCTCCAGGAACTTGGGGATCCCTCCTATCCTCATCCACTTGGACCTGGTACTGACAAACTGGACTACAAAGAATCCCGAAAGGTAAGAAAAAGAGTGCTTTGGATTTGAACAGATAGACACTCGGTAAGGGGCAGTCTGTACTTTGTCTACAGGAAAGGCTCAGGGTTTTCCAGCTATTTGGTGATTGAAATATTCATATTTATTGTCTGCTACATGGTTCCAGAGAAGGGGTGAACTTGAACACAGGTTCAAAAATCATAGCTCCCACAAGTGTCCTCTTAACCCTCTTTGAATACACTGATGCAGACTATATTTATTTGTTTGTTGTCATATCAAATCTGAGTTTCTCAATCTTTTCTTCAAGCTCCTGCATAATCAGTCTTCACTCATTCTTTATTACCAAATTGTTTACTATTCTCTAACATGTCCTCCATTCAAGTCAAGTTAAGACCAGAAACTTTCATAAATGATCATTATATAGTGGTCATAAATCAATGATTATGTATGAGAGTAGGTACTCTAGGTATGTTAGATTGAGAATTTGATTAATAATGCTATCTGTTCCACCTAGCTGGCATCAATCCTTTGACAGGTTGCAGATATTGGCAGTTGTCTAAAGAAGAAATAGCATGAATTTTTAGAAAGAAGAAATTCCAATAAATAAAATGGGGTGGAAATGATGAAGTATAAAATTTCCCCTTGAAATTCATTATCACAACCCAATTTATTTCATGCTGTAAATGTGAGAGAGAGAGAGCACTTTTGTGACTTACAAATAGCTAAAAGGACATTTAAGTTAGATGTGGGGAAGAACTTCCTTAGCTTAAGGGTTGTGGGTAAACACAGGATTGCCAGAGATGATGGGAATCTGCTTTAAAGAATTAAACAGTTAATAAAAACATACCTTTTAGAACTAATTTATGTGTCCCTTGGAGGAAGTGAGATTGGGCCATCTCATCTGTCTAAGGACTTCTGAGTCCTAGGATTTTATGTTCTCTATTATTTATGAATTATGATCTTTGATCGAGTCTGCTTTAAGAACAAAATTGGTGACCAATATTCCCATGGAAAAGTGCTGAATCTGGCTCAGAATTCAGGCAGAAAGAAATAATAAATATATGTGAAGAAGTGATTCAGGTCAAGACATTGAATATTTAATAAGCTGAATCTCTGATTCAAAAAGGAAGAGAGGAGTGGAGAAGGTTGAAGGGAAAAATAGCTGGACTGGGATGGTAAAGTAAAAAATACAACAAAAAGCTAGTTTCTCAGTGGGTGACATGCAGGGCTAGTTTAATCCTAGAGACGCAGACACAGTCCTGGGGTTCAGTATTCAGTTATTCCTCTTGGTTATTATTTTTTTTTTAGTCTCTTAATAGGCCTAGCACAGGGCTAAATGCAATGAAGAAATGAAAGAAATGGAAGCAGTACACCCAAAGTAGTTAAATAACAAAGCAAAGCAGAACATGGCAAATGTCAGAGTAATATAAACAATAAGCCCTTTAGAATTTCAAATCAATGCAGGCTTTAAAAATCAGGAAAAAGCTTGGTGAGAGGGTAGAACTTGATCTGAAGTAAGTGCTAAAGGGTGAGTAAGAGTAGAATAACTACAACAAAAATATGAGTTTGTGGAAATTACAAAAATAAAAAAGAAATAAGATGATTTATCATGATGCCACAGACTAAATGTTCTGGGCTGATACAGGAGTTGAGATTCAGCTCACTCTTTGTCACACAGTGGCCCATAGTCTAGTCACAACTGTGACATCCAAAGTGTGCTTGGATATGTGTGTGTGTGTACATGTGCTTGTGTACATGTGACCCTAGAAGGCATATCTGATTAACAAACTGATTTGTTCCTTTATTTTCTTTTTCTTTTCATGGTTGTCATTAACTGAAATTTGTCTAGACCCCTGAACATCAGGTAAGTTCTCAGAAATCCTTTACTCACTTTAGAATCAATGTTAACTTTAAAAGCTTACAATAAAACAAAAAAAAAAAAAAAAAAAGAAAGAAAGCATATCAAATTGTATGTAGAGTATATAAGCTATGTTAAAATGCATGGAAAAATAAGACTAGAAGGGAATGCATCAAAAATTAACAGCCCAAAATTTAACTGTGGTTGCCTCTGCTTTGTAGGGATTAGAGAATTACTTCTCTTTATTATATTTTCCAATCTGTGTGTAATAAAACAAATAAAGTGCAATGCAAGAAAAAAAACTTCACCAATTCTTTAATGATCTGAAAAAGATCTCTCATTTCACTATAATTTCTATGAAAGATCAAATTTCAGTCAGTTGCTGCTATAGCTACAGAAGAGTTCCTTTGAAATATCTTGTTACATGGACTGAAGCTCAAGGGGGCGAGTCTGGCCCAGACATCCTTAGATGCATGTTTTCCAGGAGAGCAAAGTTCACTCTAAATTAAAATTGCCTCTCAACAAACTTCAGCTCAATAAAGAGGTTCAGTATAAAAACTGTAGCTCAGGAGACGGAAAGATGGAAGGGTGAAGACAGCATTTCCCACATAGATGTAACTGCTGGAACAATGGCATTCTAGACTTAGTTTTCTTCAATGTTAGTTTTCATTTCCCCTCATGTTTAATATTTTAGAGGCAGAAGTGATTTATAGAGTACGGGTTTTAGGTTTTGTAAACTGGATCTACATGTGGAATATTTGAATCCATCCATATGATCACAGGTCATTTTAGAGTGATCCTTCTGTAACAGTCTTTCAGTGCTCATTCTTTATACAAAACAAAACAGAACAAAACAAAGCAAAACAAA
Organism: Eidolon dupreanum; assembly: GCA_028627145.1. Taxonomy (NCBI): domain Eukaryota; kingdom Metazoa; phylum Chordata; class Mammalia; order Chiroptera; family Pteropodidae; genus Eidolon; species Eidolon dupreanum. The sequence goes on along the minus strand of CM053508.1, from coordinate 47,387,109 downwards.
TTACTGATTAGAAAAAGCACTAGTTTGAGTTATGAAACTGTTCCCCACCTGGTTTTGTAACTAACTAGTTGTATGACCTTGGACAAGCTATTTTGCTTCTTTGGGCCATAGTTTCATCTCAGAAGAAAGGAGAGAGAGAGAGAGAGAGAGAGAGAGAGAGAGAGAGAGAGAGAGAGAGAGAGAGAGAGAGAGAGAGACAGACTTATTTCTGACAGGAACTGCTGTGCAAAGGCTCCAAGGAAAATGAACCATCACTGAGATTTCCTAGCCCTGGGAGGTTGCAAAATGAATTCCTTCAGAGTTCAGGGAGCTAACAGAAAAGAAGTTGGGTGTAAGACAGAATATAGTGGAGCAGCAGCTGAGCAGTGAGAGAATTCATACCTTGCCTAAAGATAATTAAGTTAGGTTTGTCTTTCCTCACCACCTTCCCTTATGGTAAGCATATTTTGAGTGCTTATTGTATCCTTAGTAGGGTGACTAGTCATGGCATAATTATTATAACACTCTCACTCTAAAAAATGATACTGTATGGTCACTTCACTTCTCATCAGTTTGTTTCGTCCCTCAAAAATAAAATAAAATAAAATAAAATAAATAAATAAATAAATAAAATAAAACAAAACAAAATAAAATAAAATAATAAAATAAAAATTGGTCTTTCAGATACAATTCAGAAAAGGTAGAGACTAGGAAGGCTTCGTGATGGAGAGGGCTCTGAGCTGAGGCTCTATGGAATCTGATTCTGTATAAGACAGAGCTCAGGAGTGAGGGTACCCTAATTCAAGATGCAGGCATTGAAATGGTTATAATGTATGATAGGTACAGAAGAAGGAAGGAGAAGAACGATAGAGTTATGCCCCTGAGAGGTATAAGAAGTAGTAGTGAGGGGAGAGATCTAGAAAAACCTAGCCAAGGATCTATCTGGGAGATGCCCAGAGATATCCTCTTTTTCAGGTAGACCTCATAGCAAATCTAGTTCAAGAGCACTTCCAGGGGAGCCCTGACACACTCTGGTAGTGAGAAGGGTGCCCTTCCCCTGGATTTTCAATGTTTTGCTGCTCACTCTATCTCAAAGGACTTTAAGTGAATGCTAATGAACTGAGTGAACAAATCTTCTCCTCAGGCAATCGTTCAGGCAGTGAATACCATCTTGCAGCTCAGCCAGGACTCCCTGCTCCAAGCCCTGCAGCAACTGAGACTCTCCATCCAGGACATCACCAGAACCTTAGGACAGATGCACAGTATGGGGCTCCTGTGGGTTGAGGGCTCTGCTTGGGGGCAAAGTGCCTGGAGGTTGGACAACATCCACCAGATGGCGCTGGCGTATTAGCTTTGTTTTATGGTTTGTAACTCCTGTTCAAGCTATTGAGGTATGATCTCAATTTGAAGAGATATTCTTGTGGTTTTGTCCTTTCTAAATATATGTATTTTTTGTGATTAGGGTAGTTTTCTCTTTGGTAGTCACACATTTCTTTGTATGTCGAGGTCTTTCATGAAATTCAGGAGGAGGGGTGAGGCACACAACAGTGGCTGCACATACTCCATCCAGCACTGTTAGGCTGCTGCAGAGTTGTCCTTATGCTCTCGAATGCCCCTTTCATTCTTTTTTTCTCAGGTGGAACTGGAAATGATTGACCTTGGCTTTAGGCTTAATCTGATTGGCCCTTCCAGTGCTCCATTTCTGTGGCTAGTGCAGGGATGAGTTTTGATAGGAGTGGCCAGTTCAGTGGCTCACTCTTCTCATAATTGATTACATCTTATTCAGATGACTACATTCCATCTCCAATGTAAGGACAGCTTTTCAATCTACTCTATCAGAAGAATCTGAAATATGTACAGGGTGTGTGTGTGTATGTGCTTTTTTTTTTTTTTTAAGTAAAATTGACCTATGACATTATATAAGCTTCAAGTGTGCAGCATCATACACTGTACAAAGGGATCACCACCAAAACTCTTGTTACCATCTATCACCATACAACTGATTCCCTTCACTCATTTCTCCCAACTCCCAAATCTTACTCCTCTGGTAATGACCAACTGTTGTTTTTTGTATCTGTGACTTTGTTTTGTTTTATTTTGTTTGTATATTTGTTTTCTTCCTTTTGAGTTTTTTTTTTTTCATATTTCAATATGAGTGAAATCATATGGTATTTATCTTCCTTCATCTGATTTATTCAATTAGCATAATAACCTCAACATCTATCTATGTTGTTGCAAATAGCAAGATTTAATCCTTTTTTAGGGCCGAGTAGTATTTCATTGTGTGTGTGTATATATATATATATATATATATATATATATATATATATATATATATATATATAATATAACATCTTTATCCATTTATCCATCAATGGATACTTAGGTTGTTTCTGTATCTTGGCTATTGTAAATAATGCTGCAATAAACATAGGAGTGCATATATCTTTTCAAATTAGTAATTTTTTATTGTTTAGATAAATTCCCAGAAGCAGAATAGCTGGGTTATATGGTAGTTCTTAATTTTTTGAGGAATCTCCATACTGTTTTTCATAATGGCTGCACCAATTTACAATCTCACTAACAGTGTATGAGAGTTCCCTTTTCTCCACATCCCCTCTAACATTTGTTATTTCTTGCTTTTTTGATAATAGCTGTGCTAATGAGTGTGAGGTAATATCTTGTCATCATAGTTTTAATATGCATTCCCCTAATAATTAGTGATGTTGAACATCTTTTCATGTGCCTGTTGGCTATCTATGTGTCTTCTTTGTAAAAATGTCTATTCAGATTCTCTGCCCTTTTTTTAAAAAAAAAAAGCGTTTTTTAAAATGAGTTGTTTGAGTTCTTTATATATTTTGGTTACTAACTCCTTATTGGATATATGATTTGCGAATATCTTCTCCCATTTAGTAGGTTGTCTTTTTGTTTTGATGCTGGTTTCTTTTTTATGCAGAAGCTTTTTCATTTGATGTAGTCCCATGTGTTAATTGTTGCTTTTGTTTCCCTTGCCTTTGAAGTTGGATCCACTAAAATATCACCAAGGCCGATGTCAAGGAGTTTACTGCTTATGTTTTTTTCTATTAATTGTATGACTTCAGGAGTTACAGTCAAGTCTTTAATCCATTTTGAGTTAATTTTGGGGTATGATATAAGATAGTGGTCTAGTTTCAATCCTTTGTATGTGGCTGTTCTGTTTTTCTAACACCATTTATTGAAGAGATTATTTTTTCTCCATTAGATATTCTTGACTTCTTTGTCATACATTAATTATCTATATATGTGTGGTTTTATTTCTAGGTTCTTAATTCTGTTCTATTGATCTGTGTGTTTGTTTTTATGCCATCACCATACTGTTTTGATCACTGTAGGTTTGTAGTATAGTTTGAAATTAGGGAGCATGATGCCTCCAGCTTTGTTCTTTTTTCTCTGTAAAAGCTCACTCTTGTCACCTTGGAAGTAGACATAGCATGCAGTATGTGGTGTGTGGATAAGGCACCCTGAGCACTAGGGGTGCCCATAGGCCAGTTGGGAGGGACTGCAGGCAAGGCATCCCTGGCAGCTTGTGGAAGGGTTATTATTATTTTTTTTTAACACCTGATGAACCTGGTATTCCTAGGCGGTCTCCCATCCAAGTACTAACCAGGCCCGACTCTGCTTAGCTTCCGAGATCAGACAAAATTAGGTACGTTCAGGGTGGCATGGCCGTAGACTCGTGACAGGGTTCTTGATGGAGTCTATTAGGTAGTTAGTAGGATCCACATTCCTTTAATATCCTCCAAGAGCCCTATTTGGGACTCTCCCACAGCCTTACCCTCCCTCCACCTCCAGTTTTCCCAGTCATGCAGCATACCTCGGTATTCTGGATAGGGTGAGAAAGAAATGGGTCTCTGGAAGCATTCCATGCATCTGGGGAAGCTGGGCACTCACTCATATGCTTTCACGTTCTCTTGCAGGAGAAATTGCAGACCAAGAAGGTCTTTTTTGACACTGAGTTGTGCTGCTTTGTGGGAGGGGTGATATGGGCAAAGTGAAATGTTCTTCTTACTCTCTTTAGAGCATTCGGTCTCAGAATTTTTTTAGTGGTATGCTGGAGCTTCTTCGTTGGACTTCTGGACTTCCACAGAGGCTCTCTTGTCCATGGCCGACTGTCTAAATCAGTGTTCTTGGGAGAAAGATGGTAGAAACGCTATTCTACCATGATGATGATGTCATTCCTGCATTTCTCTGATTTTCAAAGAATTAACAGTCTCTCTCTCTCTCTCTCTCTCTCTCTCTCTCTCTGTGTGTGTGTGTATGTGTGTGTGTGTTCATGGGTGCTTACTACTCATGTCCCTTGTTTTTCTAATGGTCTTTTATCTTTTACCTATGGCTTTTTATGAGTTTTTGTACACTTTGAGGCTGATTTTTGTTATGTGTTACAAATGTTGTGGTTTGTCTTATGTTTTTTGAAAGCAGAAGTTCTTAATCTAAATATAGTCAAAGTACCTGTCCTTTCTTTTGTAAAAGTCTATGTTTTAGTAAGTCTTGAATAAGATATTTCAAAATCATAGGTCATAAATATATTTTCCTCCATTTTCTTTAGAAATTGTTGTTTCATCTTTCACATTTCAGTCCTTAATTCACATATAGTTATTATCTATATGTAGTATGACATAGGAAATAAAATCAATTTCCCTTCTGTGAATAATCACTAATTTCCAATATTAGCACAGTTTTTTTTTTTTATCAGTTTTATTTTTTTAAATTACTGGATCTGTTTCCAGTCTCTCTATTCCGTTTCATTGTCTGTTATGTTTCCCCACACAAATATCCTCTGTCTTAACAACTATAGCTTCATAGTATTTTTCATTTTCAGGTAGGGAAAACCCTTTCACATTATTCTTCTTTTCCAAGGGTGCCTGTCTTGTCTTTGAGCCTTTGCCATTTATATAAACTGTCAGGATCAGCTTGTCAAATTCCATTTTAAGATCTCTATTAGAAATTTTGATCAAATTGTATTAAATTTGTATATTAATTTGGAAAAAAATTACATGATTTCGATATTATATCCAGTCTTTTTGTCTTATGATCAAGGCAGGTGAAGAGGTAAAGAACAGCATGAAAACATCAACTAAGATTCCCAGATAAGCTACCCCAAATCATGTCTTCATATTATATTCATTTTTCACATGACCTGAAGTTTATCCAGTTAGACAACTTTTTTTAGATACATTTCTTCTCTTAAATATTAATATGAGTTTTCTTGATGTTCTTGAAGTGGACAGACTTTTCAAATCTTTAAAATATTTCTTTCAAGATAGACTTAAATATTTTCTGTTTAATTCTAAGTTACTTTATATATTACTTTGATTTGCTTTTTCCTAAGTTACTTCATACTTTTGTTTCTAGTAAATATGGTATTTTTGATTTAACAAACCCCTGACTGCTTGTTGTTTGTTTATAAAATGAAATTGACATTTGAATATTAATCTTAAATCTAGCCCCTTGATAAACATTCTTATTAATTGTAATAATTATCTGCAGGTTATCTGGGTTTTCTATGTAGAGATCATATCATTTGAGAATAATGTTTTCTTGTTTCTTCATTTACAGTCCTTACAACTTTTATTTCTTTTTAGCTTTTGTTTCTTATCTTTCCAGCTAGGACTCCTAACACAGTATTGAATGTACGTGCTGTTCCTTGTTGTGTTCCACATTTTAAAAGACTTATTTTTAATATTTCAATGTTATGGACAATGTGTACTGTAGGCTTTCAATGGATTCCTTTTATCATTTCAAGGATGTTTCCTCCTGTTCTTAATTAGCTAAAATGTTTTGTTTATTTTAATTATGAATGGATTTTTTTACATATGTTGAATTTTTTTGTACATTAGAATTATTTTACATCAATTGACATGGTCATTTGACTTTTCTTTATTAAATATGGTAAGTTGAGTGATATATTAAAATAATGCCATTCATTACTGCTTCAGCAAAAAATTATGCATAATTTCAGCATTTTTATGGGAACAGAGCACCAAATGGATAAGACCAAGAAATGTTGCTTAGAGAAAAGTCCAGCACAGAGCATTCTCACAGAAGAGCTGAGAGAATGTGACATCATTCAGGAGCATCAGGAAACCATGAGACTAAAGGAAGACATTTAGAAATCCAAACCCATGGGGCTTCAGAGAAAATAGAGATGAGGACCAGAGAGTAGGTATGATGGTAGAAAAGGGAAATTGATGGTGTGGAGATGTCATTATTTAGGTCTCATAAAAAAGATTTTTTTGTTTTTTTGTTTTTTGTTTTCTCTCAGAAACAAATTGACATAGACAGGAATGTGGATAAGAGAAACATGCTTGGTCACAGAGGGGCCCTATTATGTGAAGAAACAGAACAACTTTTAAAAGTTGATGAAAATAATTTTAGTACAAATGTGAAAATTTGCTTACTTATATACAAGTTAATAAACTAGTAGAATCAATTATCTCCAGGCATTAGCTTAGATTAAAAAAAGTTGCATGGATTAATGAGTGCAGCTAAACATGGAGCTAAATGAACCTGTATCTGCTCTGTTGTGGCAATCCCTGGCAAGAGACTGTCCACTCCTCTGTCCTTTGTTGACTATACAGAACTTGGCTTGAGCATAATGGCTTTAGTTTTACTCTCTGTGAAAGTCGTGGAAGAGGTAATTCTTTTTCTTCATTCTTCTCCTTTCCACTTCTCACGTTCTCTCAAACATGATGTCTGTTTAAATTATTAACTTTTTAAAGATGGCCTTATTCTCTCTTTATGTTGTTGTTACGTACAGAAAAGGAAAGCACCACAAATAGAAAAGGGCAGCATTTGGAGAAGTTTAAAAGTTCTGTAAGCCCCAATGAGGGCAACTACAGAAGAGAACATTCCATTCACCTTTTGCTGCTGCTTTCATTCCAGGTTTCCATGTAGATCAGATAGAAGCAGCAGCCCCAGGAAAGCAGAAGGTCCCATGCACATGTAACCAATTCCTTTTTTTGCCTGTAGTAAAATTCACATTTTGATTGTTCCTCCAGATTATGTAGATCCAGACATATTTTATGCAGTCATCTGGATCTTCCTCCCTGGGTAAGTATAGTTAAGCTGTTTTCCTGCATGAGGTCTCTGTAACATTTTTCAAATTTATGCGGGGAAACAGACAGAAGTTTCCTAGAGTAAGTAACCAGGTAACCCATGCTAGCAAAGTAATCACCTGGATCCACTCTTGGATAAAAAAAGTGGGTATCATCTACATGATAAACGACATTAAAAGCTGAATATTTAAATTTAGAGTAATTATCCTTAAGCCATTATATTGAAGTTATTTGTACTTACCTTTCTCAGACCTCCACCTTATGACAGAAAGGGAAAAGAAAGCCCAATATGGCATCCACAAAGCTCAACCATTTATATTCATTATCTCCTCTTGTTATTGAGGCAGGTGGAGGCATAGACAATAGTTTAAAACTTTCTTTTAACATTCCTAGAAAAGCAACCCCGAGCCAGTTTCTCAAATTCCTGTTGTACTCTCCTTTTGTCAATGGCCTGTAATTTCTCCAGAAACAGAACTCTGCTTTTAGATACAGTTCTTATTTTAAATACATTAATCATACCTTGACATATTTTAATGAGATCACTTTCCTATTCACTTTAGTTGAGAGAAATTTTGGGTTTTGTTTTAATGGTGAAAAGTAAAAGGTGGAGGTCATGGATGGATGAGGTAAAAAGTGTGAAATAGATATCATCTAGTGTTCCATCTTGATAACTAGGAGATGCCTGAAGTATGATTAATAAAATCTGAAGCTGTACCTGCATTTAATAAGAGGCATGCCAAATACCAAGATCAATAAATGTATTGATTTATTGGTTTAATGGTGTATTCCATTGTTGCAAAAACGAAGTGACGACATATACTAAGTATTTTCTTTAGATTGGGTAGATCTGGAGTGTAAGAAAGTGGCCTCTCTAGGGAAGGCCAGCCCATGTGGGGATCCCTCATTGTAGAATATAGAGAGTGGAAGCAGGAAGTTTTCTAGAGAATAACTTGAAAGTAATGGGTACCTGGTTTATGGTGAAAAGAGAAAAAAAAGGGAAGGGCACAGAAATAGAACTGGGAGTGTGTCTTAGAATTTAGACTTTCAGTTCTGCAAAGAGAATATCTATCCTGTAGAACTCTTCTTGCTCTCTGTATTTTTTGTGTGTAGTAAGGGTCAAGATAAAATCTGATTGTTGAATAGAGATTCTAGCAACAAACATTAAGCAAAACATGTGGATATGCTTTAGTAGGATTAGACAGAAGAAAAAAGAGTCATTTAAAAAATATTTTAAAATAGACTGGGATTTGGGAAGTGCTTAATTTTGGAAAACCTCTTTGTGTTTTCCTTTGTTCCCTAAGTTTGTATTAGTTTTCCTTGTTACATAACAAATGACAACAAATTTAGCAGTTTGAAACAACACACGTTAATTGTCTCAAGTTCTGTAAGTCAGAAATCAAGATGAATTCAGCTTGGTTTTCTGCTTAGGGTTTCAAAAGGCCAAGTCAGGGTGTCTGCTGGGCTGAGCTGTTATCTGGAGAATCTAAGGAAGAATTCACTTTCAAACTCATTCAGGTTTTTGGAATTTAATTCTTTGTAGTTGTGAAACTGATGTCTTTATTTCCTTGCTGGCTGTCAGACAAGAGTTGTTCTTTGCTTCTAGGGGCCTGCTGAATTCTTTGTCACTTGGTCTCCTCCAACTCAGCAATGACACTTCTTATCTTTCTAGTATGTCAAATCTCTTTGACTTCTTCTGCTACTAGCCAGAGAAAACTCTCTGCTTAAAACTCTCTGTGTGATTAAATTCAGCTCACTCAGATAATCTAGAATAACTTCCTATATTAAGATCAACTGATTAGTAACCTTAATTACATCTGCAAAGTCCCTTTGCCTTGCTATTTAACGTGTCATATCAGCAGGCATGATCTCTCATAATATTAACAGTTCTAAGAATTAGAATGGGAATCTTGATGCAATATTTTTGAAAGTTTACCTATCATGACTAGATAGGCACCAGAGAGTGACTTTGTTTTCATGAAAATAAATTCTGGATCAGTGACACAATTTATCTATGATCTACATAAATGTGTCCCTTCCATTTCCAATCCTCAAAAATATTTCCCACATAGCTAAACTAAAAGACCAGCACCAAATTCTAAGTGTACTGACAAGTGTTGTGACCAAAAACATCTGGATTTTGACAATTCCCAATAGGGTTATCTTGAAAAATCTAAATCTGGTCTTGTGGTCTTGATTTGTCCTATGTTTGATTTATTATTTTTATTTACTTTTTAAAATGTTTTTTTTTAGAAGAGTTGAGAGACTTTTTAAATTTCCCACTCACATTAAATTTCTCAGGAAAGTTAATAACCTCTGTGGAAAAAAAATGTCATCTTATGATTTTTTTCTTTTTAAACATTCCTTTTTCTTGGGTTTGCTAGAAATATGCTACAAGAAAGGCTAAAAATAACCTTGCCTATAGAGATTTGAAAGGAAAATAATTCTTTTCCTGCACGAGTTGCAGTTTGGGCCTGAGAATGCATGGGAGCAATCCTTGGGTTTTTCAGAGAAACCCGATTTCCCTTCCTCAGACAAGTCTCATCATAGGTGGAGAATGTGGGTTTTGAAAATATATGCCCTTATATTACTTTTTTGACTCTCATGCTGTTATTTATTATCTTCAATGTGGCTTCAACATATCTTCTTCAGTTTATGACACTAAAAGGAGATCGACTGACATTTTGGCCATTTGAATATCTGATAGCTCTTTTAAGCTAGCCAGATCTTTTTAAGATATACACTTGGGTCTACATATTCTAGATATAGAATGCATATTTATAGAATGTTATTTTTTCCATTCATTTATTCATTGGATATTTAATGAGTATTTACCATATGACAGGCACAGGTCTAGGTGCTGGGAATGAAACAGTAAAACAAAACAGCAGCTTCATTCCTGTGGAGTCTGCATTTATTTTAATGATGGGAGACAGATAATGAAGAAATAAGTATAATAAAAGTAAATATAATATATATGTTATGACAATAGGTGATAAAAGGAAATGTAAAGTAGGATACAGGGCATCATTGAGTGTTAGGGGTGGTGACCAAAATTTCTTATTTATTTATTGTGATCCAGGAATCACACACTTCTAAACATATTAAGCAGATACCTGAAAAAAGTAAGGAGTGAGCCACCTAGATACTTGATGCAAGCAAAAGGAACAGAAATTATTATAACCCTGAAGTGGGAACATGTTTGTCATGGAGGAAGAGCTGTAAGGAGGCCAACAGTAGTTAGACGGAGGAAACATGGGAGGGTGGGAATGAAAAAGATACAAGTCATAGTGGGAGATCGGATTATGTAGGGGCTTGTTGGCTTCTTTTCTGAGTGAAGTGGACCACTTTGGCCAGTTTGAGAAGAATAACATGATCCGTCATAAGTTTTAAATCATCACTCTATCTTCTAAGTGGAAAATAAGTTACTTCAGAACAAGAATGGAAGCCAGAAAAGTATTTAAGAAGCTTTTACTGCAATCCAGGGCAGTAGCTTGAACTAGGGTGGTAACAGCAGAAGCTCTGAGAAATGGTCAGTTCTGGAAACAGACCAAAGGTAAAGTTTGACAGGATCTGCTATTGGAATGCATGCACAATGGAAGAGAAAGAGATCTATCAAAGATGATTCTAAGGGTTATGGCCCAATGTGCTGAAAGAATGGAGCTACCATTTTCTTTGACAAGAAAGATCATAAGCAGAACAAGTTTTGCAAAAAGAAGGGGAAATCAGGATTTCAGTCTGTGACATGTTCCTTCCTGCAGAAATGTCTGGTAGGCAGTCAAATATACAAGCCTGGAATATAAAAGAGAGGCTCCGGCATAGGTGTAAATTTTTAAATAGTAAGAGTAGGTTTTTAAGCCTCTGAGGCTAAATATGACCAGTTGGGAAACGAAAGTAGTGAGAAGCCCAGGGACTGAGCCCTGAGAGGGTCGAATGCCTGGAAGGGGGTCACACTGAGAAGGAGCTAGTGAAGACCAAAGTGACTGCAAAGACCAAGAGGATTACAAAAAAAGTTTGAAAGAGTGTGGTCATTGTATGTGATCCACTTACCACACGGTAGTAGTACTGTCTTCACTATTTCTTCTCCAAAAAGTGGTGTTTAGAAATTTTATTGAACCAGTGTCCTGAACCAGTGTCTGTTCAATTCTTCCAGCAACTTTAGGAAGTAGGTACAAATTAGGAGAACTAACACTTAGAAAGGTTTGTACAAAGTTACAAAATAATGAAGGGAGGGGGAGCAGGGATTCAACTCACTCTAAATAATGTGATAAAATGGCTCATATTTATAGAATTCTTAATATGTTCCAGACACTGAGCAGATATTATTTTAACTAGTTCTCACAACCCAATAAGGTAGCTACTATTACTCAGATGAAGAAACAGGCTCAGAGAGGTTATAAACCAAGGCTCACGGTTAAATATCATGGCTGAGATTAAATCACATATCTGCCTAAAATAGAGCCCTTTTTTAACAGCCACAGCTTGTTGCGAACTTACAGTCAGAATTCTTCCTTTGCTCTTCCGGTTGTCCCCCTGCACTGCTTTCTGTGCCTCATCTCTTTCTAGAGTGATATTGCTCCAACTGCAAAGACCACTCCAATATTTACCCAGTGAAAACCATAGAGCATACAACTGAAAACAGGCCCAAAAGGAAACAAGCCAGCTCCTTATAGCATTTCCTGCCTCAGGGAAGTATTTGAAAAAAGTCATGACCAGCAAGCTGAGCAGTCTGTCTATGGCTTTTGTATGTGTGAGAAGTGTGTGTTTCCCTTCTTTTGAGCAAAATGACTTTTAGACTTATAGGAAGAAGGTGAGATATCATGTAAGCCTGTTATTTAAACTTTTAACAACTGGAATGGCAATTTGTTCCTGGCAATAAGAGAAAAATAATTTATTCCTTAGTAAAAGTAAAAACCCACATGTGGGTGTCTTGAGAACATGAAAATAGAAAATTACAAGTTTAGGATTCAAAGTCTGGTTCTCGCTTTCTCTAATATCATGGCCCTGAAGACTTAACTGCTTTGAGTCTTTGTTTATCTGTAAAATGCGTTTAAAAATACCTGCCTTGATATGCTCAAAAGAGGTAATAAGAAAATGAATGCGAAGGTGCTTTATAAACTGTAAATCATTGTAAGTACAAATATATGTTCTTGGTACTATTGTTCTTATCTCCTTAAATCAGACAGGAAAACACATAAAATAGTTGGAAGTAGAAAGAGGGGGACTCAGATAAAAAGATGAAGAAATAAAATCAGACTGACAGTAGAGGAGAGGAAAAGAGAGAGAAAGAGAAGCAGAGGGGAGGAAAGCCCACTTAATCTGAGCATGACCAAGAGCCTCTATTCCAGTCCTTCTCCATGTCCTTGACTCTAGCTGTGGTAACCTGTAGGGTTATATTGTGTTCTCTTTGTCACTACCCTTATTATCAATACCTGCTATCAACAAAGTATTTGATGAAGACATTCCCATAAAATCATAGTGTTTAGAACTGACAGTTTAATGTGACTACTGGTATAACCATTTCAGGGAAGGGCAAAGATGTGTGTGAGTGTACTTATGTGCGCGTGCGCGCGCGCGCGCATGTGTGTGTGTGTGTGTGTGTGTACATGTATATATATTTTCAGATCTCTACTTGTGGAATTATTAGGTCATCAAGGTTGATATTAGCAGAGGAGGCAAAGATTGTTCCAGAGCCCCTAATTCGTTCCAGTTAATTTGCACTGATGTCATCTTTATAACTGGATTTTTCTAAGGAATATACCATGGAACCAATGCCAAGGATTTCTCCTGAATATCCTTTCCTTCTCTAGAAAAAAAGTATTTAAATGAGGAAAGAGAAGGGCTGCATTCTATGGCCTGTTATGAAGTTGGGGTCAAGATGAGGCTTAAGTATACATCCTAAAAAGATACCCAATCTTTTGCCCTAAAATTATTATTGAAATCATGTTTGCTTTATTGCTCACTCTCTGGTTCTGTATCAGAAAATATCCTCTGACTCCAAGCAACCACTTCTCTCTGGCTTTTACTCTTGCTTAGTTGAAAAGATAACCCAGTCATGCCTGTGAGGTTGGTATATGAAGGAGTCTCCACAGAGCCCCTGAAATACTCTGGAGGAAGTACAGCTCAGAGCACGGTGCTTCATGCCTTCAATGATTCTTGGGCATTTGTCATAGCAAGGAAAGTGATAAGTCAGACATTTCCTTGTTTCTTTTTCTTTTTCTTTTCTTTTTTTTTTTTAAAACGGGGAAAAAGTACAGAGGTGTTTTTACTAATTAATAAAACCAAGCGTAAACTAAAATGTCATGAAGTCTATATTTTTTCCAGATCAACTAGGAAACTGTATGCGTGCCATATGTTATTGTGTCAAGTCAATTAATATCAGATCTCAGCAGGATATTAAGCTTCATTTCCAAATCTTAAAACATCGCTATATTTCCAGCTGTTTACTGCAATTTTGTTTGAAGCCTTTTTGAAAGAACCTTTCTTTTCTCTAAAATTGGGGAAAGTTGTAGAGTTTGAAGGCTGTGGAATTTTGTTGACAAATCTGGGTGTAGGTGGTGATGGCACTGAGCTCCTGCATTAAAGCTCTTCCTCACCAAAATGGTGTAGCTTCAGACCGAATCTTATTTAGACCAGAAGAGGGAGGGGTCAACTGTTTCAGAAGCTTGAAATTGTTCATTTCTTTCCCTGCCAGCATTAAGCCAAATGTTTAACAGCTGCCAAAAGCGCTTCATAGTACAGAATTTTCAAGTTAGATTAAAAAAAAAAAGACCAAAATTTGGCATCATAGGTCCAGTCTCATCTGCAAAGTCAGTTCTCTAGGACTATGATAACTTTTCTTGGGTTTTGACTTGGAATGTTAGTAGTTGACCTACCATTCATAATATTAAACACATAATGGATTACCTATAGGAGATTTATTTATTAACATTTCCTATAAATGTCTGTGGATTAAGTTTTAAAATGACTTGAAGAAGGTATTATTTGTTGCTTGTTCTTTATCATCTTGCTCTTATAAACTCTATTACTTTCTTCTTTCTTAGCAGTCCTTCTAAAACAAAGCATTTAAGAAACAAAATTCAGCAGAGTATTTAGCTACTCAGTTTTGGAGTGTGTGCTTTACATTTATAGATATCTTCTCTTAGTGACTACCAGCAAGATACTTTACCCACATTTGGTATATGATAAATATTTATGCACTGGCTGATAGATATAGTTCCAATTCAGTTTCCTGAGATGTGCTTGCACCTTTTTTTCCCTTCCTCATCTCCTATCAGTAGTCAGGAATGTGCATTTGAGTATTTGAAGTCTACTAGCAAAAGAGGCAGCAAAACAGATCAGACAGGATGACAGCAACAGTTTTTGCTGTCTTGATGTCTGGAAGAGCAGACAGGCTTTCTTATCATTCCACGTGGTGCTATGACATTGTTTTGAACTATTTCTTTCAACTGACTTTCTGCTCAGAATGAGGGACTACACGCCTCCTTCTCATAAGAACTTCATAGAAGAAATCTAGTCCACTCCTTCACTGAGAGATCATGTCCTGCCCTCTGGAGATGGCCAACTTCATACAGCTTATAACCAGTGTGTGGAGGCCCTGGCAGAGCTGAGCAGCTATCACATAACCATTGTGACCAAATACCTCATCATAGCTCCAACCAAAGCAAAGGGCAGGAAGCCAAGCCATCTCTGGTGGCCACCTCAGGCCTTAGAAGGGAGAGGCACAAGTGGAACTTCAGTTCTGAGCTTGCTGAAGAGTGTCAGGAATAAGACCTTAGAGGTAATCCTTCCGCACTGTGATTAAGAGAAGGCCCTCTCCTCAGCAATGCAAAACCAGCAAAGGCAGGTTTTCCCTTACCTTCTTCCCATTGGAAGACAGGTAGGCCTGGAGAAAGAGATTCAGGGTCCTGTCTGGAATAATCTGAAAGGGACATCGGCCTAATTCATGTTTCTGCTCTACAGAACACCACCTTCTTCTTTGCTGAGACCTGTTAATCTTCACATTTTCATGGCCAGAAACTTCCCTTTCTCAACCTGATCACTGGTTAATAGTAAGCAGCTTTGATACTCCTTCATTTGGAACCCCATAGAGGAGGGAGGGTATCCCTATTTTGTTTGCAAAATGATAGAAATGCAATCTAAATTTTAGAAACCAAATATAATTGCCCACAGACAGATCACCTCATTGATTTCTTGGAAAAAAAATTAAATATTTATGCATTTATTTCTTCACTTAACAACTTAAATTCTTCCTGAGTACTGGCTTAGAGACAAGAATAAGGATTTTTGTGGCCCCAGTCCAGCCCTGGTCTCCCTGCATGTGTTGAATTTGGTGCAGGAGGTTGGAAATGCTCCAATGGAGATCCAGAGGAAAGAAGAGGCTGACAATGAGACTTGGAAGTTACCCGTATGAAAATGAATAGTTAAGATATGGGAATGGATGAGACTTTTCCACATGGTTCACCAATTTGCAAGTTCTATTTTAGTTTCCTTCTTGATTTTTGGAAGAATGCTTCTTTCTCCTTATACTGAAAGTTTATATTTGTAAAATGAAGTTTGGAAGTAAGTGAGCAAAGTGGGAATAAAGAGTAAATTCACATGTTTATTCTACTGTAACTTTTTATTTCTATTTCATGGTCTCATTCCAACTGACAGTACAAAACTAGAAAACTTTAATCTTGCCAATTTAGGATATACTCCACTAATTTAGGCTTGTCCCCACTGTGCACACACACACACATATATCTGGGATAATATCTAAATTCCAGAGCACTAACCTAGTATCATGGCATCAGGGAGAGGTACCTGACCATGGGAGGCAGGCAGCCTCTGCCCCAGTTAACATCTACTAAACAGTCTCCCTCCCCATATGGGTACTGATCAAACGAAGCTTGTAGCATGTCTCATCCTGTCCAAGAGACTTCAGATTTCTCAGTCCTCAAGTTCCTATCATGCCACTTGGAAAACAATTTGACTACTTCAGACTCCTCCTGGTAGTATTGGGAGACTATGAGATTGGCTTAGAGTGTCTGCCCAGTACCCACAGCAACCATCTGCACTCCCTAGTGCCATGGTGATGGTGGTGGCGGGGGTGGATTCTGGACTCTTGTCAACTCTCAGAGTCCTTGGTAAGAGGTCATGAACCAGTATCTTTCACTTGGGGTACCAAGAAGGCTCCTACTATCCCGTATCCTTCAAGAGCGTCGTCTGGCAAAAAAAAAAAAAAAGGTCAGGTAGGATATAATGGAGCGTAGATCTTCTAGTCTGGGTGGGCCAAGGGAAAACCTTGGACCTGACAATGTTCTCTGTGACTATTGTTTAGTTCAGGATCTCAGCTCAAAGACCTAGGCTCTCATAACTCAAAAAAACCTTTGTCTCAGATATGTTCTCTGTGTCTTGTGTTTGAAAAGTCTATTATAAAACTCAAATAATGAACATGAATATGTTTACTTTTCTTTGATTTGCTTTTCTAACTTCCCTACCTTAGTTTCCTGAAGAGTCAGTAAGCCCAGACTGTCTTAATTGCCTGGGCTGGGTATATGCCATGGTCCAAGGAAGTAGACTAAGTGGACTAGGCCGATCGTTAGCACATTGGTTAGTCATTCAAAACATTGTCCCTTCTTGATAACATTCTCTGATGAAAAGAATGTGACCTTTAAAATAAGACCTGTGTTTAATTCTGAAGTTTCCTTTTTTTTTTTTAACAATGTGGCTTTTGACCGATTTCAGAAAATGATGAATCCTCAGCTTTCTATTTCTTATAAAACTGAGTTGATAGGATTGGTATCAGGGTAGATATAAATAACAGAAAGGATAGTTCTTGGCAAGGAGGAAAAACCCATAAAAGTTTATTTGGTTATGAGGTAGGGCTCAGAGAATCATGTAGATATCCATTCAAGAGAGAGTACTGTGTTTCTCAAACTTCTTGGATTCACAGAGTCTGCATAGTAATAAAATAATCATTTATCATTTATCTTTTGAGGATGCTAGAAAATAGAAAGTGTGGGCTTAGAGAGCTGAAAAACTTGGGTTTCTAGTCTAACTTTGTCACATCTTATAATAACAGACAAATTGTTTAATCTTTCAAAGCCACAGTTTACTTATTCGTAAAAGAAGGAACATTGTAATTACTGTTTGGAGCCAGTAACTATATATATATATATATATATATATATATATATATATATATATATATATGTGTGTGTGTGTGTGTGTGTGTGTGTCATAAGGACCTTTGACTGAGAACTTAAGAAAAGATGTCAGTCACTTGAGTCTTTAAATTTAGGTCTGTACCAAACTAGGCTCTGATTTGATTCTCAGAGTGAACAGAATTACAAATAGTCATCTTAATTGATACACTTTCAACAGATGCAAGTACACTCAAAGAGATCACAGAGCCTAACTCAGAGCAGATTTTCCATAAATATTGAATAAGTGGAAAATCAAATAGATTAAATGGGGTGAAAGAGACATTTGTAAAGTTTTATCTTTCAAAGCTTTCAGATGTTTCATTTATTGTTTGTTGTCATTGCACAAGGATGATATAAGTACAAACTAAAGTATTTTATTTGCCAATGAACTAACTTCTAATTAATGTGTCAAGTTTTGATTTCTTGAGCCAAGGAGTTCCATTTTTAGGTTTATGATACAGTGGTGAAAGTAAAGCTTCTAGTATAGAAATGAACACATTTTTCTCAAGATTTCTAGGGATAAAGGGTATCCACATCAGTAAAAAAACAAACAAACAAAAAACTTTCTAATGGTAGAAATAATTTTTTTGTATTATTATGTGAGGATGCTACTGCAGGCTTGAAGCTTGAAGAAATGGCAAAAGTATAGGCTTAGAAACTAGACAAATGCAGTTTTGAATCCTTAATCTGCTATTTACTTACAACATAAGCCGTTCACCTTGCTTAGCATTTCTGAGTCATAGAAATCACATGTGTAAATGAGGATAATAATAGCTACTTTGCAAATACCTTTGTGAAAAGGAAAGTTAAATATATGTTTGGTAGCTGGCAGGCCCAGAGTAAATGATGTCACTGTGATGATGTTTTATGTTCCCTGTCTACTCCCTTGATCTAGATAAGAAAACAAGTGCAGACAAAGGAAACAGTAAGGGGCGTGGGAAGCCTGTACTCTCCCACTCTTACAAGTTCTGAGGAGAATGGAGAGGAGATCCAAAAGAAGTGCCACAGAAACCATTTTCTAGGAGCATGTGTGGAACATGTGCATGTACATGGGTGGAGAAAGCAGAATTATTACTGAAAACAAAGAGTCTGCCAAATCAGCCCAGAGTTAGAACCCAGAACAGGTTCACCATGCTCTAGGATATGTAATTTTTGTTTTATAATGTAAGAACCAAGAAGGATGTTGTCACAAAAACAATATTTCAAATTTATCTGGATATAATCAAAGCTAATTGTAGTGTCTAACACAGTAGTTTAACTATAACTGTAGAATAAATCAATACTCAGATTGAGTGGAATAGAGGTGATGTCTACAAATTCTTGCCTTTAAAAAATAATTTCCTTCAGGATACTCAGTCTCACTGCCAGGGACCAAGTGGGAATGGAGGAAAATTCATGTTTTCTTTCTATCTAAGGAGTTTGCACCTCGGTTATTGTAGAAGGTCAGTCTTACACATAGATGGAATATGTACCCATTTACATGTTCAACTTGAAGGTTCACCAAATTTATGCCGACTCATAGAGTCCTTCCTCAGTGTCTCATATTTGAGGTTTCTTAATGAGGGCCTTGCAATAGTTTGATTTTTTTCAGAGAAACAACCAATAAGATGTGCATGTGTGCGTGTGCACATGTGTGTGTGTGTTGAGAGAAAGAAAGAGATTTCAAGGAATTGGTTCATGTAATTGCAAAGACTGGCAAGTCCAAAATCTGTAGGGTAGATCAGTAGCCTGGAGACTCAAGGAAGAGCCAATGTTGTGGTTCAAGTTTAAAAACCAACTGTTGGCAGAATTCCTTCTTGCCCAGGGGAAGTCAGTCTTTGTTCTATCAGACCTTTAACTGATTGAATGAAGCCTACCCACATTATAGAGAATAATCTACTCAAAAAGCTCACCAACTTAAATGTTCATCTCAAAACAAAAACAAAACAAAAACAAAAACAAACAAACAAAACCCTTACAGAAATAATCATGGCCTAGACAAGGTAATATATAAAATTAGCTATCACAAGGTTCCAGTCAAGATGACAGAGTAGGCAAAGACTGTGCTCATCTCCTCCCATGACCACAGCAAAATTATAACTAAATTATAGAACAATCAACGTGGGGAACCATCTGAAGACTCGCTAAACAGAAGTCCTATAACTAAGGGTATAAAGAAGAAACCACATTAAGACTATTAGGAGGGGTAGAGATGAAAAATGAACTGACCATGCAGCCACGTGTGGTGGTTGAGCATTGAGGGGGGATATCTTAGCTGTAGAGGTTCCCCCTGAGGAGCAATAGGTACCAGCTCCACACTAGGCTCCTTGACCCAGAGCACTAGTGCTTGGTAAGGTAGCCACCAAAACATTTGGCTGTGAAATTCAGTGGGGATTCCACCAGTCTGAGTGAGATGGAAGGCTGCTGGAAACTCAGATGTCCTGTTAAGGGGTCCATGCACAGACTTACTTGCTTGCAGACACTCATCCTGGGCTCTGGAGGAGGGATGGCAGCTTAGGAGACACCAGAGACATACAGGGAGACACTCAGTTGTGTGGCTTTGGAGAGAAGACTGGAGAAACAACCACCATTATACCTATGTTGAGACCCCTTTCACATAGCCAAATTTGAATCTACATTAGCCTGGTGAACTCCACTTGCTCCATCCTGGTGACCCCTTGAAACTCCACCCCACCTAACTCGCATAGCACTGGAGACATTTTTAGCAGTGGGAGCCTGACTTGGCTCATGCTAGAATCTTTCTTAAAATCTCTCAAAAGTTGTAGGCCCAGGAATGTGGTGGCTCACTTTAGTTTGCCCTGTGCCTCTTACTGAGTGGTCCCAGGCTCAGCGTTTGTGCCAAATCTGAATCTGCATTAATCAGGTGAACACTACTCGCCCCACCCTGGTTACTCCCTGAGACACTGCCTTATCTAACTCACATACTGCCTGAGGCTCTTTCAATGGCTGAGCTTTATGCATAGCTGACAGGTGGCAGCAAGCCATGGGGTCCCCTGTGCTTTTGGCTGAGGTGACTTAGGCTAAGTACTAGTGGCAGTGTGGTCTCTCCCACATACCGCTAGACCCAGCATAGGCAGCTACCAACTTCAGATCACTTTGTAGCTTTACCAGGTAACCTGAGCCAGTCATGGGCAGCAACTGACCTTGGCCTGCACCAAAGCCCTTCCCCAAAATACCCATAACCACAACTCTCATGGCTGGATCCAGACCACAACAGAGCATCACCAGATTAGCTGCACAAGTGGCACACTCAAAGGGTGGTCTCAGCAGATACCAGAACCCACTGGGACAAATTCAGCCCCACAGAACAGCTCATATGCTGTGGTTGTGGCCAATCCTCACAGCCAGTAAGCCTGAGGATCAGTCCCACCCACTGATGTGCCTATAGCAATCAAGGCTCAACTACAACAGGAGGGCACACACAGTACACATAAGACACACTTCTGGAACATCTGACTCAGATAATCAGAAAGATTGTGCTACTTGGCCCCACTGGTCACCTACTACATAAGAACACTCTACCAAGACTGGGAAATAGGCAGTCAAAATGGGGAGAAAAAGAAACATGTCCCAAATGAAAGAACCAGGAGAAAACTCCAGAAAAAAAAAAAAAAAACTAAACAAAATGGAGGCAAGGAATCTACGAAGTGCAAATTTCAAAACACCGATTATAAGATGCTCATGGAACTTAGTGAGAACTTCAACAAAGAAATACTAAGCATAATAAGAATGTAGAAACCATAAAAAAGAACAAGTCAAGAATGAAGAATATAATAACGGAAATAAAGAATACACTAGAAGAAATTAATAACAGTATAGATGAAGCAGTGGATTGAATAAGTGATTTAGAAGACAAGGAAGCAGAAAACATACAATAACAACAACAAAAAAGAAAGAAAGAAAGAAAGAAAGAAAGAAAGAAAGAAAGAAAGAGAAAGAAAGAAAAGAAAGAAAGAAAGAAAGAAAGAAAGAAAGAAAGAAAGAAAGAGAAAGAAAGAAAAGAAAGAAAGAAAGAAAGAAAGAAAGAAAGAAAGAAAGAAAGAAAGAGAAAATAGTTTAAGGCAACCCTGGGACAACATCAAGCATAACAACATTCACATCACAGGGGTACCGAATGGAGAAGAGAGACTGAGAACCTATCTGAAGAAATAATGATTAAACATCTTTTCTAACCAGATAAAGGAAATAGTCATAAAAGTTCAGGAAGCACAGAGTCTCAAACAAGATAAACCCAAAGAGGCCCACACCAAGGCATCATAATTAAAAGTCCAAAGTTTAAAGACAAAGAAAGAATATTAAAAATAGCAAGAGAAGAGCAGTTAGTTTTATACAAGAGAGCTCCCATAAGATTATCAGCTGCTTTTTCAACAGAAACTTTCAGATCAGAAGGCATTGGCACAAAATATTCAAAGTGATGAAAAGCAAAGACCTACAACCAAAACTACTGTACCCAACAAGGCTATCATTTAAAATTGAAGGAGAGATAAAGAGTTTCCCAGACAAGAAAAAGCTAAAGTAATTCATCATAACAAAATCAGTATTACAAGAAATGTTAAAGGGACTCCTTTAAGAAGAAGAAGGGGGGAAAAGAATATAAATATGAATAATAAAATGGCAATAACTATGTAAATATCAATAATAACTTTAAATGTCAATGGATTAAGTGCTCCAATCAAAAGACACAGGGTGGGTGAATATATAAGAAAATATGACTCATACATATGCTGTGTATAAGAGACCTATTTCAGATTAAAAGACATACAAATATTGAAATTAAAGGGATGGAAAATAGGTATTTTATGCCAGTGGAAATGAAAAAAAGCTGGATAGCAATACTTATATCAGACAAAATAGACTTTAAAACAAAGACTATAATAAGAGACAAAGAAGGCCGTTTCATAATGATAAAGAGATCAATCCAACAGGATATAACCCTTGTAAATATTTATGCACCCAACATAGAAGCACCTAGATATATAAAACTAATATTAACCAGAATAAAGGGAGAGTTTGATGGTAATACAGTCATAACAGGAAACTTTAACATCCCATTGACATCAATGGATAGGTCTTCCAGACAGAAAATCAATAAGAAAACAGTGGCATTAAATGACACATTAGATCAGAAAGATTGTATTAATATTTTTAGAGCTTTTCACCCCAAAGCAACAGAATATACATTCTTTTGAAATATACATGGAACATTTTCCAAGATGGACCACATGTTAGGCCACAAAATAAGCCTCCGTAAAGTCAAGAACAATGAGATCAAGAAAGACATAAAAAGATAGTCTGAGATAAGTAAATAAAAATACAATGACCTCAAATCTATGAGACACAGCAAAAGTAGTTCTAAGAGAATTCATAGCAATACAGGCCTACCTCAGGAAACAAGAAAAGTCTCAAACGATCTATCCTTACACCTAAAGGATCTAAGGGGTAAAAAAGAAAAGCCCAAAGTGAGTAGAAGAAAGAAAATAATAAAGATAGAATGGAAATAAATGAAATAGAGTCTTAAAAAAATTCAAAGGACTAATGAAACCAAGAGCTGGTTCTTTGAAAAGATAAACAAAATCGATAAACCTTTAACCAGACTTATAAAAAGAGAGAGAGGATGCAAATAAATATAATTAGAAATGAAAGAGAAGTATCAGCTGACACCAAAGAAATACAAAGGATTTTTTAAAAATTACAATTACACACCAACAAATTTGACAATCTGGAAGAAACAGATAAATTCCTAGAAATATGCTATCTTTCAAGACTAAATCAAGAAACAACAAAATCTGAACAGACCAATAATTACTAACAAAATCAAATCAATAATCAAAAGACTCCCAAGAAATAAAATTCCTAGACTGGATGGCTTCACAGGTGAATTTTACCAAATATTCAAAGAAGAATTAACATCTATCCTTCTCCAGCTATTCAAAAAAACTTAAAAAAAGGGAAGGCTTCCCAGTTCATTTCACGAGGCCATATCATTACCCTGATTCCAACCAGATGAAAACATTACAAAAACAGAAAATTAGAGGCCTATACCTCTAATTAACATAGATGCAAAAATCCTCAAGAAAATATTAGCAAATCAAATTTAATAATATGTTAAAAAGGTCATACACCATGATTAAATGGGATTTATTCCTGGAATGCATGTTTGGTTCAATATCCTCAAATGAAATAAATTGATACACTGCATGAACGGATTGAAAGATAAAAATTATAATAGTTGCAGAAAAAACATTAGGCAAAACCCAGCATCTATTTATAATAAAAAACTCTCAGCAAAATGGGACTAGAGGGAACGTACCTCAATATAATAAAGGCCATATGTGAGAAATTCACAGCTAACATCATACTCAATGGAAAAAGCTAAAAGCATTTTTCTTAAGATCAGGAAAAAGGCAAGGATGTCCACTTCCACCATTTTTATTAAACTTTTATCTTAGCCACCACAATCAGACAAGAAAAAGAAATAAAAGGTAACCAGATTGGAAAGGAAGAAGTAAAACTGTCAGTATTTGCAGATGACATGATATTATATAAAGAGAATCCTAAATATTGCACCAAAAAACTATTAGAACTCAGAAATAAACTCATAAAAATAGCAGGATACAAAATTAATATTCAGAAATTGGTTGCATTTTTATAAATCAATAATGAACTATCAGAAAGAGAAATTAAAAAAACAGTTTCATTTACAGTTTCATCAAAAAACACCTAGGAATAAATTTAACCAAGGAGGAAAAAGACCTATAATCAGAAAATTATAAAATTGGAGAAAAAAACTGAAGAAGATAGAAATAAATGGAAGCATATACAATGCTCATGTATAGAAAGAATTAACATCATTAAAATGTCTATATTACCCAAAGCAATCTATAAATTTAATGAAATTCCTATCAAGATACCAATGACATTTTTCACAGAGCTAGAGTAAATAATTTTAAAATTTACAGGGAGCCACGAAAAACCCCAAATAGCTGCAGCAATTTTGAGAGAGAAGGGCAAAGTTTAAGGTATCACACTACCTGATATCAAACTATATTATAAGGCCATAGTAAACAAAACAGTCTGGTACTGGCATAAAAACAGACACATAGTCAATGGAACGGAATAAAGAGCCCAGAAATAAACCCATGCCTATGTGGTCAATTAATCCATAACAAAAGAGGCAAGAATATACAATGGGATAAAGACAATCTATTTAGTAAGTGATGGTGGGAAAACTGAACCTATTCATGCAAAATATAAAATAAAATAAAATAATAAAACAAAACAAAACAAAACAAAATAAAATAAAACTAGACCACCTTCTTATATCATGTACAAGAAAAAATTCAAAATGGATTAAAGACTAAGATATAAGACCCAAAACCATAAAATTCCTAGAAGAAAACATAGGCAGTAAACTCTCTGACGTTGCTCTTAGCATATTTTTTTCTGATACATCTCTTCGGGCAAGGGAAACAAAAAAAAATACAAACAAATGGGACTACATCAAACTAAAAAGTTTTGTACAGCAAAGGAAACCACCAACAAAATGAAAAGACAACCTACTGAATAGGAAAAGATATTTGCCTATGATCACCTGATAAGAAGTTAATATCCAAAATTTATAAAGAAGTCATACAATGCAATACCAAAACAAACAAACAAACAAAAAAACAAACACAAAAGGACCAATTAAAAAACGGACAGAAGACTTGAATAGGTATTTCTCCAAAGAGGACACATAGATGGCCCATAAACATATGAAAAGATGTTCAAGGTCTCTATTTATCAGATAAATACACATTTAAATCACAATGAGATGTAACCTCACACCTGTCAGAATGGCCATCATCAATAAATCAACAAAGAAGTGTTGGTGAGGATGTGGAAAAAAGGGAACCCTTGTGTACTGTTGGTGCGATTGCAAATTGGTGCAGCCACTATGGAAAACAGTTTGGAGGTTCCTCAAAAAAATTAAAAAAATAAAACTACTTTATGACTCAGCAATCCTACTTCTGGGTATTTATCTGAGGAAATACAAAATTCTAATTCAAAAAGATATATGCAGTGCCAAGCAACCTGTGTCCATCAATAGACAACTGGATAAAGAAGAGGTGGTACATATATACAAAGGAATGTTACTTGGCCATAAAAAAAGTGAAATCTTACTATTTGCAATGACATGGATGGACCTAGAGGGTATTATACTAAGTGAAATAAGTCAGACAGAGAAAGACAAATACCATATGACTTCATCTATATGTAGAATTTAAAGAACAAAATAAAAGAACAAACAAACCAGAAACAAACTTTTGGATACAGAGAACAAACTGATGATTGCCAGATAGAAGGGTGGGTTGGGTTACTGGTAAAAAAAGTGAAGAAATTAAGAGGTACAAATTGGTAGTTACAAAATAGTCACAGGGATATACAATACAGCATAGGAAATATAGTCAATAATATTGTAATAATTGTATGGTGTCAGATGGGTACTAGACTTATCAGCGGGATCACTTTGTAAATTATATAAATGTCTAACCACTATGCTGTACCCTGAAACTAATATAAAGTAATACTGATTGTTAACTGTAATTGAAAATTTAACCCATTTCCTGTTTGCACTGAGAATATTTGCCAGTGGCGCTTGTAGCTGCAGCATTTACCCCACAATAACTTGCAGATTATATTGCTGCAAAATAACTTGTTTTTATTATTATTTTTGCATTGTTTTAGTATATCAATAGTCTTTGGAAACAAATGACATCACTCTATAGCATTCTGTTTTTAGTAGTGGTATTTCCATTTACAAAATATAATAAGTCTCAATTGCTGAAAATGTCACATCCTAGAAAATGTAGCATTCTTATGCATGACATTAACATCATTCTCAAACAGTTGTTAACTGGAGAGTCATTTGATGAATCTGATTGATGTATACTTTTCTGTTACATTAGGATTAGAGACAAGTTCTGTTTAGAAATAACTTCAAGAACTGTTTTTGTATTTTATTTTCACATTGAAAACCAGGTAGATTTGCTTCAGCCTCAAAGAGCATGTTTATGTAAAGTTAAATTAATGCTGGCAGCCAGCTCCACTTTTTTCTTCTAAATGGGAAATGGGTAAGTAAGTACGTAAGTAAGTAAATAAATAAATAAATAAGAAAGAAAGTAAAATGGAGAAAGAAAATAAAATTAGCTATCACAAGCCTTCTTGAGAAGAATCTGAATTAGAATATGTTATAATATCTGACACATTCCCCACATTCTCAGTTAGAGAAGAGGAATCCTTCTTTGCAATGATGGAGAGAAGGCAAAAATGGTGCACAGTATAGCTATGCCCTATAAGATGCCTGGAAGCAGCTGTGAGTTGGATAGAATCCACCAGAGAGAAGGGAAGAATACCAAAAAACAAAACAAAACAAAACAAAACAAAAAAAACAATTTAGCTTATAAGAAGAGCTCTATGTTAGGTGATCCACATGGAATGAAACCATTGCCTCTCTTAAGTAAAATAACAACCCACTGCTCTGACACTGAGAATATAATGCACAATTTTACCTGGGAAAGGGGAACAGGGCCTTGTAGTCTGAAATCTTGTGCACATGATTGACCTTCACCTTGGTTGCCCCCATTACCTATCACTGCTGGTGACAAGGGAGCCTGATTCTTTGTCATCCTGCATCCACATTCGGTCCAGCTGGAATTTGATAATTTTCAGAAAACTTTAGTAAAGACTCAGGTTGATTTTAAAAGCAAACAACAAACATAAAGGAACTACCAGCTAGATGTCATGGGTAACGTATAATGCTTGCTCTGCGGGGCTCACAGATCCCATCGTGATTCTTGGGCTACCTGCAGTAGGTTGGGATTCCTCGCACATGGACACAGAGATCTTTCATTTTATAGAGTGCCAAGTCAAGACAGTGAGGCTCAGAAACTGAATTCTCTTTCCCTTGCTGTTAGTCTGAAATTCTTTTATTATGGTCTTAATACAACCTATACAGGGTTAAAATAAAAATAAAAATAAACAACAACAACAAATAAATACTTCAAACTTGTGAGATCCTATCCAATTTTAGATGTGGGATATCAAACTTTTGGTAACTACAAGCCAATTATTCCTTCCACAACAATAAATTTCACCCACCAAATTTTGTTTTGCATTTTCTTGTGCACAGATGTCTTATTTGCTTTGCTAATGGAAGAAATGCTCTTTTCTTTCTTTGTTCACTTAACAGTAAACTTAATAAAGAAGTCGGATATCATTGCTCTCTAAAATGCAATCTCTAGTTAATTTTTGCAGTTTAGCATCTGCTTCCAGTAATATTAAAAAAGTGGGTTCTTGAATGTAAGCATCATCAAAAACAAATGATTTTTTTCTGCAAAGTAATTTCCTTTGTAAACTCACAAATCTTTTGGCCTGCATGGTTCTATGGCAGCTGTATAGATTTCAAACTAAACTCAATTACGTATCTGCCTTTAATGGTCCATAAACAGGATTTTTTTCCTTCCTAAAAGTATCAATCCGAGGTTTGACCTGTACCTTATGTTAGGAGCCATTTGCCCTCAGATCCCACTCTGGCCCTTTGAGACCATATCCCTCTTCACTAGGCAAAGAGTACTGGGGCTCATGGGACTTGCCTTTAGAATGACCAATTTTTTAGATAACCAGTCAGGAACATAGCTAAATAACAGCAGCAACAATGATGATAATAATAATGCACAAAAGCATTATTACTTTATCATTAAAATATTAAAAATATGTATCTATTTAAAATCATATTATTTTGTTCAACATTACCTACCTCCTTGTAACATAAATGTTCTTTATTTAAACAAAACAATTGGCTAGTTCACAGTGGCAATTAGTAGTAATTAGTAGTACAACTAATTAAACAAATAACATGTAATCGTTCTCATTTTAATTATCTAAACTTTTCAAACAAGTTCTGAAAACATGATCACAATTCTCACAATGTGAAAAATCAAACTCCTACTATCTCAATACAAAGCACGAGGTTAATCCACAGGCAAAGTCTCAGACACATGTTAGCATTTAGGATTATAGTGCTCTTAAATTGCATGCTTTAGTCACACCTTTTATTGTGAACCATAAATCACAATTGCCAATATGAGCTATCAGAGGAAAAACCACTAACAATGACTATGGAAGATGGATAATCTACACCATATCCATTTGAGACTAATACGAGTGTTTATTTCAGCCCCTATTTTGGGGGCTGTCATGTGGGTTCTGCGCTTTTCCTTTGATCGTTTGATGCGAGATCAAAAAGTGGAACTTGTAACATCCTGATGAAGGATTTCCCGGGACAGGGGACTTTTGGTGTTAGAAGCAGGACATATCTAGGCAAACCAGTGTGGACGTCCTGATTATCCTCTAAAATTCCACTCCACCTCCACCACTACCACTTTCTAGATAATGCTCCTGGCACTCCAGAATACCTTGCACAAATGGTCTCAAGACTGCTTCTAGAATTTGCACAATCTTCTCTCCTGTGTTTACTCCTGACTGTGCCATTGGTATTGATTTGCCTAGGCCCACAGAGAGTGGGGAGCAGGGGAGGCGGGAAGAGGAGGCTCTTTGTAGTTGTGTGGATGAAACTCAGTCAGGTGGCTGGGGTGTCTACAGGCATGATGGTGCCTTCCCTGGAAGTGTACACCAGAATGGGCCTGGGAAGAAAAAAGGGAGAGCTGAGAGTAACTGTCTCCCTGTCTCCATGTTTGATATAGAATTCTAAGGAGTCTGAGAATTTTAACTTGAATATGGAAGCTCGGGACATATTGAAAGTATTTTTTCTAGGTAGGCTGCTAGCATACCTTTCTTTAATAATTTGCTAACTTGATTTACAGCTTTTAAACATGTGTAGAAATGGTATGTGGATATCCATTTGCACTTTTACCCCAGGCCCTGGCAGGCATTAGGGGTGAGCATCGTCTATCTCAGTCTTACGCTTGAAAAGGATAAAACTTGCTTGTAAGTTTGGTCTGTTACCACCAGAGAGCAATAGCAACCTGCAATATATGCCACCAAAAGCCAAGCAAGGTGTGGGTTTCCCATCGATCTCACAGGCCAAAATATGTTCCTATATTTTAGAAGTATCTCATTCTCTACGGTAGGACTGGAAGGAATTTTGAAAAGTTATAACCCAGAGCCCTGTCTCCTGACAGCACCACACTAAATCAATCCAGATAGATCTCTGTGTGTTCAAAAGCATATAGTATTTTATTTACTTGTAAATTTTAATAGGGATATTCTGGATGATAGAACTGTAGATAATTTGTATTCCTTTTAAAAATATTTTTCTTTTTTAAAAAGAAAAATACTAATATATGTGTCTTTAAAAGTTGGAGAGAATTCTTCATTCTACCTCAGTGACCAGTATTATCTGAGAATCTTTACTGTCAGGGAAGCATATATGCTGCCAAATAGTGAAAAGATTAGTAATAGGATGAAGAATTGAAAAGAAAGATCACATAAATACAACAAATAAGAAAAGCCAAACAATTGCCTTGGGCAGAGAAAGAGATTACTTGGGTTTTGTTTTTTTTTTTTTTTCTACAAGAAAAGACAAATGTCATCACTGATTAAATATTTCTCTCCTCATTGCTCCCTCACACCCATCCAACTCTGTTGTATTTAGCCATGTATGACTCGTGTGAAACATCTACATCATAAGAGCTTAGTGATGTAGTCTGGACATGCAAATAGTCCACTTAAAAATGTTCTATTGTGACAAGCAAAGAAATTTTATTCAACCTCTGGAGAAGAAGGTATGGGTGGACTGAGGCACTAGATGGACTAGACAATGTGGCATCTAGCTAATCTTCTCATTATCACCAAGTTCAACCTTATTTTAAAATATAAAACAAGCATAAAAAACTTAAAGTGTTCTTATTTATCATCTCCTTCCTATTAACTTCCAATGATTAATAAAGATACTGAAACGGATTATTTAAAATTCTAATATGAAACTAATGAAAATAACAAATCTAGACTATATATTACTCAGTCTCCCTTAGCCACACAGTCAACATAAATTTAGGAGTAGTGATCTCAATACAGGATATGAGGCCCATGCAACATCTACTCACAACATCCCTCCTTTTTAGTCACTTGCCTGGCTATAAATTCTAGTTCCTCCTTTCAATATATCTGCAACATCTTACTGTGGCAATTTTAGGATAGTAACAATACTTACATTATAGTGTATGATGATTATATGAGTTAATATATGTAAAGTTATATAATATACAGACACTAAATAAAATATATAATATACAGAGACACTAAATAAAACTGTGTCTATGTAGAACAAACATTATGTAACTATTTGAACAGTATTGGAAGGAAAGCTTGCTTTCCTAAACCTAAGGCATAGTCATGGACAATTTTAATTCTCTCAAGCTTCACCTGGCAAAGGAAATTTCTGATTTAACAACTGCAGAGGAAAGCTTTTAGAAAAATTGAGAAATTTCTATGGTACTGTATTCTCATCTTTTTAGGAAAATATTTTTCTGACACTGATTACTATCATGTGCACTATACAAGAACATCTATAATTCCACTCCTAAATTCTAAATAATATGAAATATCCAACTTTAAAATCAAAATAAAGTCATGTCGGTGTTGTTGTAAGACCTTGTGATACTCTTTGAGAGAAGTGGAGACACTGTAAATCCTGACAAAAACCAAAACTAGGATTCACAGAGCTAAAAACTCATAAACATATTCGCAGGGGGAACTAATTTTCTGGGAGAAGAAATGCAATAACCTACTGCCTGACAGGGCTGACTAAACTGTAAAGTATGGGAAGTTCAACTTTTGTATTTCTTTCTGTGCTATAAACCTTCTTTTGTATTTCTTTCTGTGCTATAAATCTGTTAGGACAATGTTTTATTTTATTTAATCAAAACAAAATTCCCAAAGATAGAAGTTTGTTTCTCTTGCATTTTTAAAAATACTCAGGGATGAATAGTGGCTCCTTAGAGTCATTAATGAATCTAGTTGCTCTCTCTCTGCACTGACATCCTCAGGAGATTTCTTCTACTTTATGGTTTAAAATGGCTGCTGGAGCTTCAGCCTCTATATCTGCCTTCCAGGTCATGGGAAGGAAAGGGAGGGAAAGCACAATTTTCTCTTACTTTCTATTGATGATACCTTAGTTCATAACCTTCCTAGCTGTAGAAAGACTGGCAAACATGATTCTTTGATAAACAACCACAAACCTAGCAAAAAATATAGTTTGTTGAAAAAAGAAGTAGGAAATGAATAACTGTTGAGGTGGATGACTAAATTCATTTATATTATACCTTCCTTAAATATTCCAATTTCTCAGTGCCCTTTAAAACTTTTTCTCAGAAAGGAATCTAAAACTTATTCCATTGTATAAGAAATACAATGATAAAGGATGAAAGTATTAGCTCTACCTAAGGAATGTGCACTGTAACAGTATTAAAGCCTTAAGTATAGTTAGTTATTTTACTTATTTAGTTATTTTCGAGGGTGGGAGAAGGGAATTAAGGATGTACAGGCAGAATCTGATAGAAACAGAGTATGCAATCTCAGTCCATAGACAGCTCAGCTTGCATTAAATGTAATATTATCTTCAACTTGCAGGTATACTGATACGGGAAAAATCCTGCCTATGTAAAAATAGCTGCTCTCAAATTGGAAGAAAAGCTACCTGTTCTCACAGGTAGTAAGGAGTAAACTCTTTAAATGAGTTACATTTCATAAGTTTACAGCAGTCTATATCTGCAATTTTGGCCCTACATCAGTTTCTGATTCAGTAGTTTTGGGGTTCAACCTGAGAATTTACTTTTCTAACCAGTTTCCAAATGACAGCATTTAAGCTAATGTTTGGGAATCACTGGTTTATAGTGTTTTCTTCTTTTCCAGGTTCTCAAGGGCACAATGAACCATTACCTGTAATTCATCTCACATTTAATGAAAGAGAATTTTGCTTTTTAAAGGGAGAAAACTTACATTCTTTATAATCATCTGAATATGAAGCATAAAATACTTAAGTTGTTTTGGTGACTCACATACCCATCCCTCTCCAAAAACATGCAGAAAAGTGTTTGATGTTATATAGGAAACATTTCTTTTGATCAGTCTCTTGCACCATTAAATGTTGACAGAAATAGAAAACAAATTCAAGTTTCAAGGAAAAAAAAAAAGCAATGCTATTGTCAAATGAAGGATATAGTAAAAAACTCAAGACAGCTTAGGCCAAAAGACACAGGAGAGAAGATGGAGAGTTTTCTCAAAATGACAAAAATCTCAAGTCAGCTGTTGACTATTAGAAGACTGGTTCTGGGACTTGAACTGCAACTAGTTTGGTATGTTTCTTAAGTGACGGTAAAATAATGGATAAAATACTCCTTCAAAAGTTAGAGAGAATAGAACTGGAAAATGTTTAACACATATCAGGATTCTTCTGCAAATAAATCTACACTATGTAGCTAAATAATTGTGTTGCTCTTCTCTGTCTACCCAGCTCATGCACACATGTTGCCTCACCTCATTGAGCTTCACTGTCTTCAATGGTGAAGTCGACGTGCTGGACTGGATGATCTCTAAGGTCTCTCTTTCCTAACATTAGATGATTCCCTAATGAGTGTGCAAGAGGGGGTCTTGTGCTGGATGCACAGGAAATTAGTTTTATTTGCAATATCTATTAAGAATTATTCTAACTCCTAATTGGTTTGTTGTTATTTAGCCTGGACTTTGCCTATTTGTACTAAACACAGGCAACATTTATGGCCAAAAAAATGATCAATAATAAACCAACTAATCATGTGTTTACAATGAGATTTACCAGAGAAACCTATCTCCTCCCTTACCTAGAATGCTCAGCCCACAATTACCACTTCCATTAAACAAGCCCTCATTATCCTATGGGCTCATTATAGCATGGATATACCAAACGATATCACAAAACATTTGAGTGATTATTGCTCTTTTAAATCACGTTATCTTAACTCCTCATAATTTATGATAGTTAACTCAGTCAATCTAGTCCATGTGGGGAGAGCCTGGAATTCCCTCAGCACCTTCCCCTCCTCTTTTCTTGAAGAGCTGCTACACATCCCTAAGGACTCGATTCAGGTGTCCACTCCAGGAGGCCCTTTCTATGCCTCTCTGCCTCCCCCACCCTCGCACCTCAGCCTATATGCTGTCTAACTCCTTGGGATTTCTGCTACAGATGGACTTTCCTCATGGAGTAGTTGTAATTATCTGTCCTATAAATGCTTTCTCCACTCAACTATGGGTTCTATGAAGGCACCTCTGTATCCCCTATGCCTAGCATAGGTAGTGTCCAGTAAATATACTTTGAATGAAGGAAGACATGAATAAGCTCAGAGAGTGTGTGAAGAGATCCCATTTGAGGTAGAGTAACCACAGTTTTAACTTCTGTTACAGGGAAAAACTACCTTACCAGGGAACAGGAGTCTACTTGTCTCAATAAAATCTGCAGCCTGGAACCAACTGCTCTGTCTTTCCTTCACCATACTTTTATAATAGTAAAACCTTACTTAAATTTATATTGAGCACAGAGCATCATCATCATCATCATCATCATCATCATCATCAATGTGTATGATTTATGAAATGCTTTCACAAGTATTATTCTACTTAATTGTAAACACAACCTGGTAAGGTAGGTACTATTATTATTCCACTTTGTCTAATAAAAAAATAATGCAGCTCAAAGAAGTCAGGTGGCCCAGACAACCTCAAGAGTATAGTCAAGTGGAGAAACTAAAGTGCAA
Source organism: Eidolon dupreanum (assembly GCA_028627145.1). Taxonomy (NCBI): domain Eukaryota; kingdom Metazoa; phylum Chordata; class Mammalia; order Chiroptera; family Pteropodidae; genus Eidolon; species Eidolon dupreanum. The sequence continues at coordinate 47,353,059 of CM053508.1, read as the reverse complement.
ACCCAGACTTTTTGACTCCAAATGCAATGACCTCTGTACTGTTCTTTAGTGACTTAGTTGTCAAAGGAGAAGCTGTTTAAAAAACTGGATTCATATTGTCTGATGGAGAGATGGAAGAGTACTTTGAAAGCCAGACTATCTCTATCCTTCCTAAGTGGCTTAGCAGAGGACTCAATCCTTTAGCCTCAGCTTTCAGCAGCTTTTACTCCTGTCCCAATGTTCCATCTCTGGGCTTCTGTGACACTCTGGCAGCAGAAACCCAGAGACACAGGATCTGGAAGCAATGGCCCTTATTGGCCAATCTACACTAATGGCTGTGGGCAGAGAGTTCCCCTACAGTGAATCACTCTCCAATCACCAGTGAGTCAGGCTATTTAACTCTAATCTTTAATTCATACTTCCTAAATAGTTCCACTTACTTCCGAAGTCTTTAATTTAAAAGCCAGGGGCAATGGCAATAGCAATTGCAATAAGTGCCCTGGCAGAGAGTAAGGAGAATGGAAAATGAAAACAGGTGTCCCTTTTTATTCTCAGTAGAAATCACTATTAATATAGAATTTTCTTCTCCACCCTCATCTTCATGGTCATCACCAGGGCTCCTCAATGGTGAGAGAGAGAGTGATACAAAGTGCATTTGCAATCTGTCCTGCTAGCTCTGAGATTAACCCAGAGACTAGGGATACCATAACTGACACTTTATTGCAGCAATGATGGAGGAATTTCATAGGCGTGGCTTTGAAATAGCCTCCTCAGCTTTCAGAAGGATCTCCATAGGTGGAGAAAGCAGAATAGGATTTGGTTTGATGCTTCTTTAGTGTGTGTCTCTGAAACCCTAACGATATCGCAGAGCTATATTCCTGGATTGGCCTGTCTAAAGTGGAAAGGAAGGCTTGATTTACTGTCCCAAGCATAGAAGATTCTAGACTGAAATTCTCAATAACACTGTCAAAGAGCTGCCTGATATGGGTGCTACTTACAGCTAAGGGGCTGAAACATTGTTAGCATATAAGCTTTTATATATAGCACGGTAAAATAACTTAGTGATTTTAGAAAGGGATCAAACTAATAGAGAGATTCAATTTTATGCTTCTAAGCCAAGGACATACTTCAGATACCAGATCCTCAGAGCATTCATTTCCAGACCAACAAATGATAAATGTTTTCACATGGCTGACATGTAAAAGTTGTTCCAAAAATTATCATTGATATATCTATATACATATACTTGGCATGCAAATTATATATATGTCTCAAGACATGGCCTCAGAGCTATTAGTCAATCCAGAAAGTCAGATAAAGAGTGAGTTTCACACTACTAATTCTATGTGGCACCTTTTAAAAACCCAGAACTAATGCTAGTCCTTGTCTGGTACCTAGAAATCATGAACTTCAAGCATAAAATGATCAGGTAACATTCAGTATTGCTACTAGATAAAAAGCTTCAAAACATCTGTCATTCTATGAATATTAAGCATTTTAACAGGGCTTGCTCTATGGACTAAATTCCTGGACTGTTTCTATTCTATTCCGCTTATGGTTCTTAGGGTAACTAAAAGCTATTCCAAGGTCCAGAGTTTCAGTTTCTTTATGTATAGTGCTGAAGAGGATATACAGGCCGGCCTATCACAATCTGTTTTTCATTTTTTTCTGAGCTAGAAGCCTTCTTGTTTCACATAAGCAAACCCTAGGGTTAACTGGTATCCAGAGATAGGCTGGAATGGCTCTAAGGAAGTTCAGACCTTCTGCTTTTCTTCCTCGGCCTTCTGTGTAACTATCCTAATGTGGTATCTAGGTCAAAATTGTTCCAGGTGTGGGTTCCTCCTAGACACATCTTTCCTGAAAAAATGCTGAAATAAATTTTGTTTGTTTGTTTACAGTGCCCTCCTCCACCTTTGTTTTCTGTTGTGCAATCTTCTTACACATTCTAGTGTTTTTATACCTCACTGCTAACTTCGCACATGCCAAACTCTATCATACCTGCAGGAGCACCCTCCCATTTCCTTTAATTCCTTGGGATTGAAGTGAGAATAGCTTTTTTCCACATCATTTATTATATTGCCAGTGGGGCCAATTCTCATTCTGCTCTCTGCAGATGTGGGTAGGGTGACTATCACACTGGAACAGAGTACTCTATTATCCCGGCCACAGGGCTAGGCATGTGACTCAAACAGGGCCAATCAGACTTTTCTCTGACTTTGGATATCTGGGTGCTGAGAGAATGTCATGAAAATGTAGGGGCTAACTATAAAAGAGCTTGTCTGAGAACTAAACTAACAAAAACGGGGAGCCAAAGTCAAGAGGGGAAATGAGAGAGAGTGGGAAGGAGGAGGAAGAAGGGGAAAGAAAAAGGGTGAGACAGAGAGACAGAGACAGAGATAGAGAGAGCGAGGGAGACAGAGTGAGAGCACACACTTAGGAGACATGTTCCAAGCCACTATAACTGAAGCCAGCTCTGTCCTTGAACTTTCCAGTTACTTGAGCCAATACATTATATTAAATCAGGAAAAAAAAAAAAAGCCTAGATACAATGAACTGCTGTCTACAACTATTTGTCCTCACTGTGTACCTGTCCTGGAATCAATTCCTGGCTTCCTTGTTTAACTTTTGCCAGATGTGACATCAAAGTTATTAACAAAATTTCACACTCATAGATTCCTGGATAAGGTTTTATATTCTCTTTGATGCTAAGTAGATTTCTCATGCTGGCCACGCCCCTGGCTCAGTTTTTGTTTTATAAGTTTTAGAGTCTGGCTCCTGATCTGCCAGCTGCCCCAGCCCTTTTAAGCCCACCACACTCTGTATCCTGTCTCAGCCAGTTCTTCATTTTCTTTGTTATTCCTGCTTGCCCTGAAAGCACGCAGCAACTCTACTGATTTACACAGCCGAGACTGAATACCCGTTCAGAATATCAGGTGGTTCTTGACTTGAAGACACCTTAATTGCAGGAGTATGTCCATATTAGTCCTTCAGTTGTACCTTTGCATTTTGAAACTGAAGGCGCCCTAACTACAAAGGAATGCAGATGAGATTTCAAGCAGTGCTACAGGTCATTGATTTGAATCTTTCCCAGCATTTGTTAAGCAAAGCCACAGTCAGTGATACTGATCATTTCCTGCTCTGCTCACATTCCCTTCTAGGGAAATCTGCTCTGTCTACAGTCCTGGCTACCTAATGGGCCATGTTTGGTACTGTGTTACCCAGTCCTCTTGGGATCCAGTGTCAAGCAGAAGAAAGTAGAAAAGACAGAGAGAAACACCTACATTTTGAAAATTCGACTCACACTGAAGGAGGAACACTACAAGACTTCAAGAAAAATTCATGAATAAACACCTTGACTCAAGATCCTGATTTTAAATATCCAGCCGAGCTCCTGGTGCTTACCTAGCTAGGTGACTGACTGCCCCTTGCAACCACCCATACAAGTCCAATAAATGTTGTTAAAATGTAATGTTTTTTTTTTTACGAAATATAAGGTTGGCTCTGATTGTCCCAACATGGGGAGGATGAGGGTGAGGGTTTGTGTGTAAAGATGTAATTGTGTTCAGCAGAAAGGAGCACATAAGTCAAATTTAACATAACCCGATTAAGACATAAGAGAGAGGTAATTCTAGTTTCTGATCCCTTTCTCCAATGCACATCTTCTAGAAGCCTTTTTCTTATTTTTCTAAAGATGAGATGAATAATTTACATAAATGTTGCATATCAGGATAATTTGGATGAAAGCAAGACATGTAATATTAAGTAAAAAAGGAATTTATTGAAAACACATTAGGAATTTATAGAATTAAAAGAAGACTATATTACCAGCTTTATCAAAACTTTATTTTTATATACTATAGAGACACAAAAAGTTGCAAAGTTAGTGTAGAAATGTTCCATGTAACCTTCATCCAGTTTTCCTCAATGGTTACATTTTATATAATTATAGTATAATATATTGAAACATAAAATTGATACAGGCATATTGGTATAGTGTATATGTTTCTATGTTGTTTTAGCAACTGTGTATTCATGAAACCACTACTGCAGTTAAGTCAGCATAAAGGGATCCCTTTTATATCTTCCTGTAGTGACACTCATTCCCTCCTCCCCAACATCCCTCTCTCAGCAATTACTTTTCTGTCCTCCATCTCTATAATTTTGTCTTTTCAAAATTGTTATGTAAATGAAATCATAACAGTATGTGACCTTTAGAGATTTTTTCTTCCATTCAGCATAATGCCCTGAAGATTGGATTCCATGACATTGATGGAGCACATTTCACTTATTTAATTGTCCACCTATTGTGAGGCATGTTAACTGTTCCCAGTTCTTAGCTATTACAAATAAAGCTGCTAGGAATAATCATCGCACAGGTTTTTACATGGACCTCAGTTTTCAGTCCTCTGGGATAAATGCCTAGGAGTGTAATTGCTAGGTCATAAGGTAAAAGTATGTTTAGATTTTTTTTTTTAAGGAGCTACCAAAATCTTTTCCAGAGTAACTATATCATTTTGCATTTCCACCATCAATCCAGTTTTTCTGCATCCTTGCCAGAACTTAGTATTGTCACTATTTTTAATTTTACCTATTCCAATAGGTGTCTAGAGTTATCTTATTGTGGCCTTAATTTGCATTTCCCTAATGGCAAGTGATGATGAACATTTTTTCGAGGGTTATTTGCCTGTCATATATCCTCTTGGGTGAAATGTCTTTTCATGTTTTTGCCAAAGTATAATTAGAAAAGAACAAGTAAAGACCTAGGACATTTATCACCACTAGATAGTAATGAGACCTCCCACCTTACATGTCAGTAGAGGCTGTGTGGAAGCCTGGATTTCCACCACTGCCTGATGGTAATATGGTGCCTCCATTTCTCTGTGCAGTGGTATGAGAAGAAGCTAGTGGAGAATCACCATTCAGTAGAGGCTTCACTCCCTCACCATGACTTCACTGAGGATCATTAAGAAGGCACCACTGTACCTTGTTCTCCATTGGCCTTTGTTGGCAGGGGTGGGGATGGGACAGCAGTTTTTTTTGTCTGTTATTTGGCTATAGCAAAGTGGCTAGGTTCTAAAAGTTTTCTGCCAGCTGACCATTTCCTGATCCTTTGGCAAGAGACAACAGGCTTTTGTTGAAGCTTTTGATGTCTGTATCCATTGACATTTCTGGGTTGCTGGCTTTTCCAACATCCAATCAGGTATATATGAGGCAAAAAGAAAACCTAGTAATCTTGACCATGTCATTACTTGGGTCTTGAGGTCCCTACTCTGCCTGCCTTTTTATCTCTACTTTTCGGGGTCTTCTTATATTCTTTTACATATGATGTCAAGAGATTTTAGCTATACTTAACAGCTGGGGGCAGGGAAAGATAAAAAAAATTATGTCTTTTCCATTTTTCTGTAATCTAGGGTCCTATAACTAGACTTTGAAAAAGGCAAGAAGCAAAAACTCTCAGTGGGGAGCTAAGGAATAAGATCTCTGTCAAGTAATGATCTCTGTCAAGCTAGTCAAGTTGCCAGTATTAGTATGCATAATCTCAAAAACTATTAAAATTCAAAATATAGAGAAAAAAAGTTATATGGCCAAGCTGAGGATATGTGTTTACCCCATCATAACAAAAGTGAGCAGTAGGGTCATTTTGGACCTGACAATTTTCATTGTTAAATTAGGCTTCTAGATTTCTTGTTCTATCAAGACTGTAAATTCGTCAAAGGGAAATAGGATGCTTTGGGGAAGAGGGAAGGAATACTGGGAAGATCTCACTCACAATATCCATCAAATGAATCTGTGATCATCTATTTTGCAGTTAAATATCCATACATTTTTCTCTTTGGATAAATTTTCTAAAATACTCCCTCCTATTAATATAATACAACAATTTCACATGCAATAAAAACTATGTAAACTTAAGTCTTGTGAGTTATATACCCATGTCCAAATCAAAGAACTCTGTTTGATGACCATTCCTCCTCCACTAGTTCTGCTGTGATTTCACCTCTATGTTCTACAACATAACAACTGACAAATACAATTATTCAATGATAAAGAACAAAAAGAGAAATAAAAAGATAATTTAATATAAATAAAAAATATTTGTAGGATTCTGTACATATGACACAATAAGTGCATAAAGATAGTGACTATAGATCTCATATCTATAACTGGTCACAAGACAATAAATATATTTCTCTCTCCCTTTCTCCCATATGTATGCTATATTCCTCTTGCCATCTGTCAACAATCAGTTCATCAGAAGATTGCTTAACATGGTGACCAAACCTTTGACTTACTGAGGAAACTGAGACCTTGGTAGTCCTTCTCGTAATGACTCATTAACCTTACTACTAGGCATAGTTGTACAAGGAAACCCCATGGGTTTCATCCATATTCTTTTCTGCCTAAATGTATATGAATAATCTAATTTCCCCATATACTTAAAGTCATAACATCCTTTTTGAGTTATTCACCTAGGGACATGGGGAATCCAAAGTTCCCAAGTGAATTAGTATTCAAAGTCTCATATCTACAAGTCCTAAGAACAGGAAACAGTGATGATGTAGATGGCAAGTAGATATGTGACCTTCTGAAGTACCAAGTCTATTTCTATCTTTTAGTTTAAGAACCATATAGTCTGGCTGTGGGTGAAATACCATTACATTTTAAATTACTACCCCATAGCATTCATTATATTCTTCAGGACAGCAGCAAAACCTGGTAAAGTTTTGTCTTTTAGTTATGGTGCAACTATTTCTCTAGGATGATAAGGTACACATTAGGAGCAATGAATACCATTAGCATGGAATCATTGCCTTACTGCTTTGACATTGAGGTGTCAATATCACTGTTATCCTGAAAATATAAGACACTATAATGATGCATAAGGACTTCTATCAGCTCATGGTTTATAGTGCTGGCAAAGATATGACACATAAAACACAAATCCAAATCTAGAAAAAAATGTGCCAGTAAAATCATATCTTTGCCCCGTTCATAATGGAAGAAGCCTAATATAAACAATCTGCTGTACTAGTGCTAGATTCTCTTATCAGCAAATGGCGTTAAAGTGGGTGCTCAAAACTGGGGGCCTACTGGCTATTCAACAATAGTCAGTCACATATCAGCCTTGGTAAGGAGGTGTCCTTGTGGCTGAGATAATACAGTTTCCATGCATGTCAACATGGCTACTTTGTTAAAAAATGTATTGAGCAAATGCTGGGGTAGCCAGTAAAGGAATTTTACTCTGTCTACCTGATTATTAAGATTGCTTTTTGTAGTAGTAGATTGTTGGTGATAATTTATATAAAATAAAATATTAATTTTATTTATATTGTCACATTCTCTAGCTTTAAAAATTATATTTTTTAGCTTCCTTTGTATCTAAGTGTAGCCATGTAACTTAATTCTGGCCCATAAGATGTAAATAGAAATATTGTGTGGAAATTCCAGGAAGTTAAAAGAAGTTGACTCAGCATGGATACATGTCTGTTTTTGTTTTTCTCCTCTTCTTCTTTTTCAATGCCTACAATATGATTGACTGGAATTCCAGCATGCATCTCGGACAATGAAGACAATAGAGCAATAATATTAGTCCTGGATACCCATCAATAACTTCTTTTGTTAGAACAGAAAACAAAACAAACAAACAAACAAACAAAAAATGACCTTCCATCTTGTTCAGTTATTATTTTGTAGGGTTTTCTGTTGTAGTAAATTGAAAGTAATCCTAAATAATATAGGATCCATTCTTCAGATCCATCCTCAAAATTCTCCTCAAAACTTTCTTGTCAAAAATTTTCTAATTAGACTTCTTAAAAACACCTTATCATCTGACCAGATTAAATGAGGATCTTATCTAAACCATCTCTTCCAAGCAAAGTTGATAAAACATGCTTTTTAGAATTCGGTTCATGAAAAGATTTTTTTTCTTCATTATGCTTCAAGGTTATGCATGAGTGAGGTTACAGTCATTTGGGAATCACAAGAATAATCTCGTTGTGGGAAATTTGATGGAAAAGAAATAAGATTAATACATTCCAATCATGTCATCACTACCTATATCAGGCCATCAAGATTATTCAAGTTCTTGAAAAATAGAAAGTATTCCAATTGTCAAATTTAGATCATTTTTTCGCATTTTGTCCTCATAGTTGATAGAAAGTACAATCTGGTCCCTTCAAATTATTTAGTAAAATTTAGAAACATGGATTCACAGCCCCAATAACTTTTATATTCATGAGAAGTAATCACCACCTTCCCAACAAAAAATAAAATGCAAAATTAAGGCTTTGATGAGAAAAATGATGTTATGCACACAAAAATGATAAATGCCTATTATAGACACTTTGGCAATGTTTACCTTATTAAACACAGTTGAGTGTTATGGAGGTGCTGATTAGGCTTCAAAGCAAGATAGAGGTGATTTAGGTCAAAGCTCTACTACCTAGCTTTTGGTCATCAATAACAAATAGCATGACCTTTTGGAGCTCAAATTTTCTCATCTACATAAGGATTCTATAGGAGCAAACTTATTAGGTAAATAGCCTAAATATTAAACAAGACAACTTATATAATAGACTCAGCATAGCCTCTGATTATAGTTATTATAACAAGTCCCATTTTTTTAAAATGGATGATTCTAATTTTAGCCTTCTGTAAAATATTTCTGCATTCATACTAGTAAAGTAATTAAAAGCAAAGAATTTTCAATCGAAAATCCTCTAACAGCAATACAATGCTAATCAAATTACTTTCTAAATTTCCATATCCTCATATGTAAATGAAAAATAATAATAAATACTACAAAGGCTTAATCTAAGAAATAAACACATAAGATTAGGAGTATGAAGCATTTAGTACAGAGTCTAACACATAGTAAATCCTCAAAAATGAGAACAGCTATCACGATTATTATTATTATTATTATTATTATTATTGTTATTATTAAATATAAGACATGTTGACTCAAGGTATACTAGTAATACAATTTTCTGGAAATATTCAATGCTACACAAGAGTAGAAAAACAAATTATCTAAATTCTACAATATCATTAGAAAGCAAAAAAGAAAAAAGACTTATTTGATATAGCACACTTCAAACAGATAAAGATAACAATGAATGATTGTACTATTATTCTGTTATGCCTTCATACAATGTAATGCATTCCCATAGTGTACTGTGGATAACATAGTTAGTACTTCCCCTAGGGGACTAATTGTCTACACTTAAGACCACAGACAAATTCTTATTCAATTAAGAAATTTATAGCGAACTTACTTAGCCCTGGTCTTTCCCCAGGATCTAACCCTGCTTCAGTGCCTCCAAAGACTAATGCAAAACAGGACATGGGAAAAGGACATATGATGAAAGAGAGAGACCAAGTAAAATGATGTCTTATGAATCTCAGCAGTGCAAACTATCACAAGAATCTCTTATACGAGACTATATTTACTCCGTAAATATAACATGCAATCCACCAACAGCAAGGTGGGGGCATATCCACAGACCTCTATAATGATTGGTTCTCTACAAAGCACTGGTAGGCACATAATTGATTCATTAATTCACATATATTGAGTACCCCCTATGCACAGAACTAATTACTCAGGAAATATATTTATAGCATAAGCCTCAATCTTTCAGGCTAGAAGAATTATGCATATATTTATTAATCTGTTCATGCATGCATCCAAGGATTCAAAAATATTTAATGATCATCTTCTAAGTGCCAGACATTCTACTTAGGAATAGAATATGAAGATAAATGAGACAAAATTTCCCGAGGTGTCCAAAGTTTGATCAAGTGTAACCTGCTGTCTATGAAACACATTTGCCTCCTTAAATCTGTGATTTCTTCCTGCTAGGGTAGAATGTGTGGTGGAGCAATCACCAGGTTAAGTAGTTGAAGGAGAAGAAAGCAGTAAGTTGGTGGCCAGCTTATGCTAAGCAAGTAGGCACTGTGATCCCCAGGGAGAGGTAAAAGGAGGACACAAGTCAGAAGTGCACATTTTGTGGTAGAGTTGGTATGACATAAATCAACTGAATTGACCTTTAGAATTTAAAGAAATGTCCCTTGGAAAAACAAACATTTCAGCAACTCTGGCAAAACTGGTTTCAGAAACCTGTTGTGTAATAGTTGACCAATATGGCATTTGGTGTGCTCCTTGTTTGCATTTTACTGCATGGGTGTGTTTTAATCTGTGCACTCTCCACCCTTTTTCATGGACTGTCTAAAACTAAATGTGTATGTCTGGAAGTTAATGCTCTATTGTACTTCAGTCTCTGTCTGCTTCAGCTAATGGAGTGTAGATACTCACGGTTGTTTGCAAATTCTGTCCTCCCCTTAGGGATTCTAGTCAGTAATTCCAGCCAGTTTTGATAAACAAAGGACAATGAGTACTGGCACAGAGGCTGGAAATTGTTTGCTCTGTTCCAGTTACCAGCCTGCCACAGGTCACTGTCCTGAGGGTGCCTGTGCAGATATAAGAACTCAACATTGGGAAGAAAAATTATCTTCGAGCTTGGCATTTGATGTGTACCCTAGAGTGGAATGAGTGACCTCTCAGAGATGAAAGAGTCCCTGAAAAATCATCTGGTGAGGAGGCGGGGGAGGAACATGGCTGAAGAGTATCTTCCGAGGACACTTATTTAGCAGTAGAGAGAAAGCCATACTCTTTTCCATGTCCTTCTTACTTGTTATGGATTTATCGATATCTTGGATTGCTGTTCTCCAAAAGAAATCCCTGAGACAAAGACTTAGATGCCAGTAATTTGTGAAGTGATCTCAAAAAGCACAAATGATAAGTGATGACAGTGTTCAAGGAAGAGAAAATTTATTAAAGGGTGTGTTAATGTATGGGCTAAGCTCTGCAGGCAATTGGGGCTCAACTCTGACAGAGTCCCTGTAAGACACCATCAGAAAGGAGCATACCTCAGAGTTGGAGCCTGCATGGTTTACCCCAAAATTCCCATCTCTATTAATTGAGGGTTGCTTTCAAGGGCATCAACCTCTTGCACACACTTCTGGGTTGCACTGGTACATGGAGCACATGCTCTGTGGTATTGAAGAAAATCCTCAAGCAGAGGGGAAGAGAAATATAGGTGCTTGAGGTGGAAAGTTTTCAACATTCAGTAAACTATCTACCACTACCACAGATGAACTCAGATGTGGACTGTGGTGATATGGGATGGGGCATTGATAGAGTCTGCTAGTCAGCAGACACACACAAAATTTACATTTGGAGAGAAACAGATGAGGAAATACCTAGAGAGAAGTCTTCTTTATATGAAATATGAAGCCAAGACATTAGGTATTGTGATATAAACAAAAGCTATAACAAGAGGTCACTCCACTACTTTGTATCTGCGTGGCTCTACATTGTTACTTTAATTTTTTTAAACCTCAATTTCCATATCTGTGGAATGAAATCCATAAGATCTATTCAATCTTGCTGGTAGAATTTTTAAGAGGACCAAATGAGAAGGTGTGTAGATATTTGCATAAAACTAAATGTTATTGTACACCAAACTTACTTTTCAAACAGTGTTATTGAATGCCTTCCTACTATGTATTAAGTAATATACTAAACATTAATAATAAGACAGTCTATAAGACCAATATAAAGTCTCATTCTAACTGAGCTTATAGTCTTTTGGACATATAGACCAAAAAAAATGTTTAATGAAATGTAATAAGTACTATGATGGAGGAATTACAAGGTACTATAGGAATGGGCTCAAGAAAAGCTTCATGAAGGAAGTGATGCCTACGATGAGTCTTGAAAGACAATAAAAAAATTAGGTAAGTGAAGGAGAAGAGAAGAGAAGAGTGTTTCAACAAAGGTTGATGGAGAGGAGTGGGGAAAGCAGGGACTTGAAATACATAAAGGCCCAGAAATCTAAAAAAAATATAGTATGTCTAAGAATCTGAAACCATTCAATAGGACTGGAGCTTAGGAGGTGAGGAGGTATGGAAAAGGCAGGAGAGGGATGGAGCAGAGAGTTAGAGATCCCCAAGGTTCAGATCACAAAAGGCCTTGGAGCTATAATGGGGGGTTTTAATCCATTTGTTCAATCATGGTCATTTGCATTGCCTTCACCTTTTGGCTACTGAGAATAATACCACTATAAACATGGGTGTACAAATATCTCCTCAAGTCTTTGCTTTCATTCCAAAAACACTTTATCTATCCCCGTATGCCATTTTGACCAGTTTCACATATGCACATCTTTTCTTCTTTATTAGCAAATATGGAGAATGTTGCAGAAGACACTGTTCTCTTCCTTTTGGGGGTATTTTTCAAATACCCTTTCAGTACTGTGCTCCTAGCAGGCAATGTAGAATGATGGAGAGTGTAGACTCTAACACTAAACCTGGGTTCCAATTCTAACACTTCCAACTCATTATTATTAGTTCTGTAAACTTAAGAAAATCACTTTACTTTTTTAAGGCTCAGTTCACTCTTCTCTAAAGTGAGGAGAATATAACTAAACCAACAGTTGATTATACACAACAGTAATTATATAATGTGTTATACAACCAAAGTAGTTTAGGAACTTAGCACATAAAAAATGATCTTTAAAAAATAGATTATAAATCTTGGAGGCACTTACTAAATTATTTTGAATTTATAAGTGTGTGAATCAGCAGGGAAATAAGTGGAGTTGCTGGAAAATCAGTCCTGGACCAATTAGGGGCATCCTGAGTCCTATGCTCCCTGATCTGAGGCACTGTTGAGATGAGATCTACCCCACCATACTGCAGCCTCATTCCAGGTTTTGGTGGCTCAGGACTCACTTGATATCTTTTTACATAAGCTACCAAAGTCAACTCATTAACTCTCAATATGGAACTGGAATAGAGAGGAAGAGATATGAAAGGTGAAATCTTCCCATCATCCTGCCACAATCCAGCAGATCTTAGGAAAGGATTTTCCTCAGGTGTGTTGCCTTGTTTTTGTTCAGGCTTTTCCAACCAAGCACATTCTTCACCCTCAAACCCACAAGATAATTTTCTAACTCTTCCTGCAAATTCAATCTTGTATTTCAGTCAAAATTTTTCCTTGCAATTTTGCAAGCTGACTCACATCTTTTGTAGAAAGAGGCATAATACATACACTAGTACTTACCATGATACTTCAATGCAATAATATTAAATTTATTATTTTAATTGGAGATGGATATTCTGAAAAGCCAATACTATCATAGTTTTGAAAAGAAATGTTTCCATGCTGTAAAAAATATTATTCTATTTTCTATCAATGTTCGATGAAACCAAAAATCAGTGTAACAACTAAAACTTGTGGATGATAACATTTCTTCTAAGTTTATCACATCTCAGTCTCTAAGATAAGTAGCAAGTTATGAGGGGCATTGTACCACTCATGGGAAACAACTTCACAAGGCCAGAAACATTTGGACGCTTCATCACTGAGATTTCAACATAAAAAAAAGAAATCAAAACCACAGCCCCCAAATCTAAAAGTCAACCTGCTAAAAACTGTAACAGGTCATTATGGAATGTTTAGTCCAAGGTATACTTTTTTCAAAGTTTCTGGAACAGTCACCAAACAAACACCAGTGGATTCTGCATAGAAAATCACTTGTCTACAGGCACTTCCTTTTAGAAAGTACTAATCAGTAGATGACTCAGCCTGGTGACACCTCACAAAGGAGTTTCTTATGCTTTGAGAGGGGCCAACTGACTTTGCGACACTAGTTTATTAGAAGCCTGTGCTTTTTATTCCCAGACATGAGTAGAGGCACTTAGGGAGAATGGACGTCAGATATTGTCCCCAATAGTCTCAAATAGGCAAGTGCCCATTCTGTCAAGATCCACTTTTGTGAGCACAGAATGATAACGTGTTGCTTTAAGAGGTGTAGTTGCACTAAGGTGGTACAGTTTCAAACTTTTGGGAAGGGAATGACAGAGAAGAATAAAGGGTATTAAGATTTAGAAATTATTCTTCCCCATAATTCTGGATGGGGCTTCTTTTAGCAACCGATATGGCAAATCATGTGATAGAGGGCTTATTATTTGTCCTTATGTTTTAGCTTTCTAAAGATGTTTATTGTTGTATACATTGTGTGAACATGTGGGCAGCTGGGGCAGGACCTGGAAATAGGACTCTTGGAGAATGCCCTACTGTCAAGAGCTATGATTTTTTTTTTTGAGTCAAATCACTTTAGGTTTGAATTCCACCATGGAATTGATTGCTGTGATACTGAGTTTTCTCTTCTGAAGTTAGACACTATGATATTATTTTATTTGTTTTTTGACACTGACATTGAAAATAATAACAGCCTCCTTAGTATTTAAATCAGAGTTAGCTGAAATAAATAAATGAGATGAGATAAATAAATAAAATTATATGTGAAATGATTGACATACAGGAAATGTTCAATATATGAAAACTTTGTTATCAGTAGTAGTAGTACTTGAACTGGCTGATCTAAAGTATAACTTATTGTATTCTTGCCCTAAGGAGATCTTTTTTAGTTTTGTAATGTGGTTCACACCTTGTCAGCAATAGAGTCTCAGAAGCAGAAAACTGTCCAACAGGCTCCTCTGGGGGCTGTCTCTAGGATAAAGTATGGCAGGATAACATAAGAATAAGAATTATTTCTGGTGTACACATTCCAGACCATCTTTAAAGGTCAAGATAACAGATTCAAAAGTAACAAGGGAAAAGAAAGCATGATTCTTAGGAAAGAAATAGTAGACGATCGGTAGTTTAATAGCTCAACATGGTTTTGAAGTCAACCATGTTTATTTATTAATTTATTTTGACATTCGTCTGGCCACAAGTATTTAATTGCCTAATATATGTGAGACACTACATATATAATGATAAACCAAGTGGATTTTATCCCTAATGAATGAGACTGATATTTTAAAATAAAAATAAAAATAAAATGTGATTATTCTTTTTGTTAAGGGTGATGGGGGAGGATACAGGGTTCTGTGAGAGAACATAACAGGGTGATGTTTTATAGGTCAGCAGGTTAGAGAAGGCATCTCTGAGGAGGTTCTACTAAAGAGGAGATCAGAGGGCTAGGTGGGAGTTAACCAGGCAAAGAAAGAGAAGCATTCTAGACACAGAAAGCCACACGCTGAGGACCTTGAGTAAGGGAAACTTAACAGCGTTAGAGCCTGAAAGATCATAGTGACTTGAGCATAGCAGATAAGTAGGAGAGATGAAGATGGAGAAATCACTAGAAGACAATAATCCAGGACCTTTTAGGTCATGTTACAGACTTTGAATAAATAAAACACTGACACAATTTGATGTAAATTTTGCAAATACTACTTAACTGCTCTGTGGATAATGGATGGGAGAGTGATATAAGAGAACACAGGAAAAACAACTATGAAGTTATTTTAGTTCTTCCTCTTTTCCTACTTCCGTAATTCTTTTCTTTTTACCCCTTCCTCTTCTTTGCTGTTTTTCTTTCCTTCTTTTCTCTTTGCTTCCTTTCTTTTTTCTTCTTTCCCTTCCCTATTTGTTCTATTTCCTTTAGTTTCTTTCTCTTTAATTCCTTATCTTTTTCTTATATCTCTTTCTTTTTTCTTTTTGTCTTTATTTCCCTTCTGCTTACTTCCCTCTGGAACAATTTAGTCCACAAGTTTTTAAATGTAGTCAAGCAAGATAGTTGTCTGAGCCAGGCCATAGGACCCATGGTGGCTCAAAGCAGTGTGTCAGAGCCCAGATCAGGGAAGGGAGGGATCTATGGCAGGGACACTGAGGGTGGAAAAACAATGAATATAATGTTCCAAGAAGGGTAGAGGGCATCCATGCAAGTGGGCAGCCAGGCATGAGGTGTCAAAGTCGAATGGGATAAAGAAGGTATGCATACCAAAAGGACACAGAAGTCAACTTGAACGGGCTTCCACTGACCAAATAGGAACCATTTGAGCATTAAAATAAATAATTATAACTCACTGAATATCATAGGAAACCATGAATCTCATTCTGATATGAGTAAATAAATGAATATATTGAATATTTGATTTGAAATGAAATAGTTACATATTATCAGAGTAACTACCCACAACTTACTTATTTACTTCAAAATGGAAAATAATAAATTTACACTGGAAAATCTTGTCAGACAACGCTTCAAAGTTTGTTTATATTTGGTCTTGACTCTACTGAATACATTTACCTCTTCATCACTTCTTTAAAACCATTGTTATTAAGGTCAACACAACTTCCACAATATCAAATCTAATAGTCATTTCTCAGTCATCTTATCTGAGCTTTCAGGAGCTTATTACACAAATAACCACTCATCCATTCTTAGAAACCTTTTTTTAAACATGATGTCATATCTCCATACAGTTTTGGTTCTCCTTCTACCACACTGACTTTTCTTTTGCTGGTTTCTCTCTTCTTCCCAACCATTAAATGTTGTAGTGTCCCAAGCTTTTTCCTAAAACGTCTTTACTTTTAAATTTATACTCACTCCTTGGGTAATTTCAACCAATACACTGTTGGTACTTAAATTTACACAAATTAATTGTTCCTCTCTTTATCCAACTGCGCACTCAACATCCAATATCCAATTAAATGTCTACTGGAAAATGTAAATTTGATAAATACAAAGCTGAATTCCTTATTCCATCCTCTTCCCCAAAACTGCTCGTCTCCCAGTGTTTCTTATCTCAGCAAATGCTGCCACCATTTATCATATTATTTGAACCCAGCACATTAAAATTGCCCTCAATATCACTCTTTCTCATTTCACATTCAATAATAATAGTTAATACTCATAAAGCATTTATTGAGTGCTAGGCATAGTTGCAAGTGCTTTGCATAACATATAATCTTTACAAAAAGTTAATAAACCAGTTTATTTTACTTTCATTTCACTGATAAGAAAACAAAAAGACAGAGGCTGTCATTTTCATAATGTCATAGACATAGCTTGTGCCTGGGAAGGGTTTTCAAACTTGGGAAGCCTGTCTCCAGTGACTATGGTATCAACTATCATTCAGATTATTATAAGTATCTCCTAATTTAGTCTCTTGCATTTACTTTTGTCCCCCTACCATAAAATTTCCACATAATATAAGAATCATTTCTTTAAAGTCAGCTAACATAACTCTTCTGCTTTAAAATGCTCTCAGGTTTTTTGTTTCATAAAGAATAAAAGCAATCTGTCTTACTTTGACTTATAAGGCCCTAATGATCTGGTCCATGTAGTATCCTCTCTCTAACTTTTGTGAGGCCTAGGCCAGAAATATTAAAGAAGTCTCACATACCATATGTCTAAATATTAAAGTATATAAATATTACTTTTAAAAGATAAACAATCTGTTTTTGTTCAAATATAAGTAAGCCTTATTAAATAATTTTGCAAAAGTAAAACTAAATTTTTAAAATTAAATATCCATTTCATTGCATGGGTCAATAATGGATATCACTCTTCATGTACTTTACATTTAGTCTAACATGTACACAAATTTAAGAGCAATTTGAATTGGTTATTATGGCAAAATGTTTCTCAGACACTCTGTGCAGTTTGTGCTAATTTTCATATTCCATGTTTGTTTGTAAATATCTCTAGAACCAAAATAGAACCAAAGAGAAATAAAAAATGGATATTTTACATTTCTGGGAAATATAAAAATCTATAGCATTCATGCTATCAAAGAGGTAGGACTTGACAGATTAAATAATGCATCTAAACTCTTCTCTCTCTCAAACCCACTAGGCAATTCAAAACAGTATCATTCTCTGCTGTCATCATCAACACAATTCTCAAAATGTTACAGAATTTGGACAAAATTTCCTTTCTTTCAACTATATAAGGCAATAGACATGGAAGCATTTCTTTGAGTGATATTAGTCAAAGAGTAAATGTTGGCAATTATGAGTAGTGGTGCACTAATGTTGAGTGTGGGATCCCAAATGACAGAATTGCCTAAGGAGGGTTAATAATTGTAACATTGTTAGATTTATGGTATGAGGGTAAATCTGAAGAATGAGTTTGGGATAAGAATGTTTCTTATAGGGGTTGAAGGACAGTAGTGGACCAATGGATAATTCTCAGATGGCATTTTTTTGCCCTTTATTACTATACTTAAAATACTCTCAGAGAAAATTAGCTTAGTTGTTCTTATATTCTATCTAATTCTCTGGATTCCGGATTTCCTTCAGAACTTTTCCAGGAAGTTTACACTGTTTAGTGAGCTCTTTAGTTCTTTTAAAGAGATTTTTAAAATATCTGAGTCTAGATTTGAAGTTGCTTTCATTGGGAGGACTGATCTCAAAACCTTCCCCCCACCCCCAGAATTTAATTTGGATTCTTTCTAATTTGGCTTCTCTAAACCTTCCCTCTAATCCCTTATTACTCTTTGCAGATGTTTATTGCGAAGGTACTTAAAGACCTCCATGTTGTCAACCAACAGATATTTTATTAGACTGTTCAACTCTCTGATATTTCTTCTACTTCACCAAATATTTCTTCTCAATATTATTGTCTTCTCAATATTTTTCTCTCAATATTTTCTTCTCAAGTTCCTTCTCAAATATTTTTTCTCAATATACAATGTGGTTTTAATCAAGAAAATATTAATTAGAACCACATTGAGATACTATTATATATCGATATTTGCTAAAATCTAACATTCTATTACTGCTAATGTTGGCAAGGATATAAAGCAATAGGAAATGTTAAACTATTTGGTGTAATATAAGTTGGTATATAAATTTTTGACAATATTTTCAAAAGTTGAATATGTGCATACTAAGCAATTCCACACTTAAATGTAAACTCATGGATGTGTACACCAGGAAATATGTGCAAGTATGTTTCTAGCAGAATAATAATAGCAGAAAGTTTGAAAAAAAACTCCAACGCACATTAACATTAGAATGAATAAATGTAGCCTGCTGTATAGTAATACAAACAAATAACAATCACACAGATCAAATGTCAGCAAACTACAGCCCATGGGCCAAACAAATCCTCTGTGAGCTATTTTTGCATGACCTACAAGCTAAGAATGTTTTTACATTTCTATGACTTGTAAAACAAACAGACAAACAAACGAAAAAAAAATATGTCAGAAGATGTATGTATCTTGAAAAGTCTAAAATATTTACTATTTCATCCGTCATAGGAAAGGTTTGCCAAACCTTGACATAGATGAATGTTAAAACATACTATTAATCAACAGAAGTAGGATCTATGAATGGAGAATTATTCTAGTTGCATAAAATTCAAAATCAAAGAAAACTATTATATTTCATAATTAATATAGGTAGTAAAACTATGACAAAAAGCTAGAAAATGTCTATCACAAAAGTCATATTGTAAGTATTATGAAGAGAGAAAAGTGTTATCAGGAAATTCAGATGCTCATAATAAAGTTCTAATTCTTGACCTGCAGTTCACACACACACACACACGCACACACACACACAGTGTATGAATATATGTATATATACACATACATATAAATGTATATATACAAGCATACATATATTTATTTCACAATAATTGTTTTTTAAAGAGAAAATTGGACTTTTGGTTTTTACAACATGGCATACTGAGTGAGATATGTGCCTACATTTTTGCTACAAATACAAAAAATGTGTTTGCTAATATGTAAATAAAACTATTTTAACATAAATTTGGTCTAAAAAAGAAACAAGGTAAAATTTCTAGATGCCAGAAACAAAGAAACATATTAAAGTCAGAGAGGAAAGCTCATGAGTGACGCTACGGTAGCTCAGGTGGAAACTGAACTCCAATGTGAGTCTTAATTTCTAGGGCTAGGGTGATGATGCTTGAGTGAAAGTGGTGTTCACAACTTTAGGCACATTTGAAAAAGCAATATGTAATCCAGACTCCTGCGTAGAGTCCAGAACTGTGGAGGGTTGCTTAATGAGTGAAAGGAAAATTAAGATATCTAAAATATAAGCTAAAAAACATCTGTACAGTAATTCAAGGAAGAGACAAATATTCTGATTTCTTCTTGGAATATAAATGGGGAAAAATATTCACTGGGAAATGGAAGCCCCAATCTATGCCCACTGGAGAAAAAAAGCTGGCATAAATATTAGCCTGAGAGTAAAGATATGCAGGGATCCTGACCTAAGGAAACAGAAAATTTTTTTTCTAGGAGGATTTTAACCTAGCACACACATATCTCAGCTAAATCAAAAGGCATACACAAAATTATACATGACACATGAATATAATGTATCCTGAGGAGAATCTGGTTAATAACAAACCCTAGGAATAAGGTCTAGAATATAAAAATCATAAAATGTGCTTAAAATTGTTAAAGAATTAAAATATTTAATAAAATTATGATAAAAGGCAACATTTTAGAAATCATGAAAGTAAACAAAAATAATTTTTGTTGTCTTTCAAAACAAAAAAAATTTAATTACAGTTGACATTCAATATTATTTTAGTTTCAGGTGTACAGCATAGTGTTTAGACATCACTCATCTGACACAATACATAGTTATTACAACATGATTGACTATATTTCCTAAGCTGAATTAAAAAGAATTTTTAAAATAAAAATATAATCATTGAAATGAAATACTCAAAGTTTTAGTTAAACATCATATTAACATAATTAAATAGAGAATTTGGAATATAATTGAATAAAGAATTAGTCAACTGGAAGATTCATCTGTATCGATTGATACAGGACATCATAACCCAGTGAGATAAAAGAATGGAAAATGTAAAGATTGGGAATCATGGCAAATAGAATGAAGATGACTGACATGTGTCCATTAAGAGGTCCAGAAGAAGAGAGTTAGGGAAAAGTTGGTCAAAAATTTAAAAATATACAAAATGTTAAATAGCTAAGACTTTTCAAGCCTTGTTTAAAAAATTGTGAATCTTCATTATAAACAATTAGATTGTTAATTAGATGTTCCATCAGCAAAAATAGGAGATAATTAAATAGTATCTTAAAGTTGCTAAGAAATATGTGCTTAGAATTCTATGCCCAGTTAAGTTTCCTTTCAAGAGCAAATGTGAAACAGAAATATTTTCACATAAATACTCCATTTACCACTCAGATATCCTGCTGAAGATATACTAAAGGGTATAACTCATAAAGATGGAAATTGAACGTAAGGAAGATATAAGAAGCAAAAATAAGTGGTTGGAAAAAAATTTTAAAAATGTAAGTAAATCTAAATAAGGTTATTATAAAATTTAGTGATTATATACGAAACAATGTCTAATGGCGGGGGGGAGGAGAGCTAATACAGAATGTCACTAAAATACTATGCAACAGTATTATAAAAGATGTGGTCATTCCAGAGTCTTGGATTATTCATGGAAAGAACCTGTTAATTCAGGTATGCATTTTAACATTACATCATTCTATCTGACAAAATATGTAAAATATCTTTAAATTTGGTAGAAGGGGAAAAATCGGAAAGAAATTCTAATCATCAAGTGATTAAGAAAAGTAAAAAAAATCGAGAAATAGCATGAAAACAAAAGAAATAACTATACAAATAATTCCAAACATATCCATAATCTCAATAAATGCAAAGCATGTTCATCAGCTAAAAGATAACTAGTTGAAAAAACAAAAGTAAAGTTTTATGCAATTTATGATCATTATAGACAGAATACTAGTAAAAAATTAGGAAAGATGAAAGATATATTAGGTGAATGCTAATCTAAATAAAGATGTTAAATTGTATACCAATGTTAATGTCACCCAATTAGATTTAAAGATATAAAGGAATATTGGTGATAAAGATGATCAGAGATTATAAAACAAACAATTCTCCAGGAAAATAAAGTAATACTAAATTCATCCATCTCTAACAACATAACCTCAAAATATATAAAACAAAAAATAGACTCACAAGGAAAATTGATGAAAAAATATCATAGCAAAAAATTTTACTTGCCACTTATCCGAAGCAGGGCAATCAAGAAAACTGGAAAAAAAAGTAAAATCATCAAGGAGCACAATTAACAAATATGCCTAAATTGTTATATAAAACCCTATATCCAACAATTAATATACTCCATGTCCACAGTATTGACAAAAATTGATCATGTCTAAAGATGTGCTAGATTTTGACATGGTACAGACAAACATTAAAAACAAACTTTCAAAAATATGCCAATAAGTACCGAAATTATTTGTTTGAAAATTTAAAATTAGAATATTTGAGTATTTCATAAGTCAAAGAGGAATTCAGAATGGAAATTAGGATATCTAGAGAACTGAAAACCACATATCAAAACTCATGAGATGCAATAGAATTAGTAAAACGATTAGAGCCTAGAATGTACAAATTAAGAATGAACAGAGATTTAAAAATTTAATGAGCTCTGTGTTCAATTTATAAAGTATAAAAAGATGAAAAGAGTGAAAACAAATAAAGGGGAAACAATAAAGAGGAGAAAGACAAGGGTAAGGAAAACAAAGAGGATTAACAAAACTTAAAGCTGAGTCTTTGAAAAGATTAATAACATTGGCAAATCCCTGAGAAAGATAGAGAGGGAGAGAGAGACCTGGTTATAAATTATGTCATTAAAGTTATTCAAATGATGGTCAAAAATCTACCTATCCTTTATCCCTTCCCTCACTAAATTCTACCTAGAAACTAAGGTAAAGCAATCATAATATAAAATATATTCCAGGAAATGGGCAAAGAGAAGAAGGTCTCCAAATCACTCTATGAAGCTAATATAATCTTAGTTCTAAAACTGGACCAAGAAAGTAACAAAAGGAAAAATTGTAGTGCAATATTATATGGGAACACAGATGCAATAATCCTAAATAAAATATTATTAAACTTTATCAAATCCAGTCATATTTCAGTGAACAAGTAGGATACATCTCAGTAATTTATAGTTTAACATTAGAAAATCTACAACTATAATTCACTGCTTTAGAAGATTAATGACCAAAGGAGATAAACTATGTGATTATCTTAATAAATGCAAAAAAAGCACATATTAAAATTCAATGCTTATGGTTTTTAAAGGTTTCTTAACAAACTAGGCATAAAAAATAGCATTAACTTTATAAAGGTTGTCAGTCAATATTCGAAATTGAATATTGTACTTAATGCTAAAACATTAAAGCATTCCCCTTCAAGTAAAGAAAAAGATAAAGATCCCCGTTATCAGCAATTTTCTTCAGAATTATACCCTCAGTCTTAGCCAGACTAATCAGATAGGAAAATGTAAAAGATGTGCAAGTTGGAAGAAACAAAATGAACATTATTCAAAGGTGACATGATTATCGACACAAAGAAAAGAAAACTCTACAAACTATTAGAATTAATAAAATGTATCAACATTACTGGATATAACAGTAATGTTTTATGCTGACAATTAAAATTTAGAAATTTTATTCTTGATAGCAGCAAGAGGACATAGGAATATATTTTAGAAATGTAGGGAATAAACTATATGGAAAAATTATAAAACTTTGTTGAAGAATATGCTAAAAAGATAAAAATAACTGATAATACAAGTCATCTTCATGAATGGGAACACTAAATATCTGTAATTCTAACCACTTCCCCTACAGTAGATTTTTCGTTCATTTGTCATTTTTAAAAATAATTTAACTAATGAATACTAAAATTAATATGGATGAATGAAGGGCTAAGAATTGCCAAAACTATCCCCCCCCAAAAAAAAAATAAAAAGAAAGAAAGAAAGAAAGAAAGAAAGAAAGAAAGAAAGAAAGAAAGAAAAAGAAAGAAAGAAAGAAAGAAAGAAAGAAAGAAAGAAAGAAAGAAAGAAAGAAAGAAAGAAAGAAAGAAAGAACAAAGAAAAGGAGGTTGGACTAGCTATCTGATACAAGATTCACTATAAGATACTGTAATTAGGGCAGTGTGGTATAGATGCAGAGCTAAGCAATCAGAACAACTGAACAGCAGAGAGAGCAGAACAGACACACATCTATATAGAAGCTTGTCATATTAGATGGCTATAGAAACCAGTGTTAAAAAATTCAACTGTATGATAAATAGTGGAGTAATTACCCATTCCTAATAAATTACATTTCTATATCATGTGGATAATAATAAAAATAGCAACAACAATCACAATAATAAACATGTGTTGAGTGCTTATCAGGTACTTGTCTAATAAATGCTGTATATGTGTTAATTCATTTCATATTTTCTGCATGCCAATAAGAAACCTTATAGATGAATAAATTGAGTCTCAGAAAAAGGCAGAAAGTGCTCATGGTCACACAGTAAGTGGCAGGAACAGAATCATGCTTTGTGCACCAGCAGTCAGGTTCTGGAGCCCTAGATCTTAATGACCACACACTACAGCATTGCCATGAAAATGAAATTCCCCAATGGTCAAGGTCCTAAAAGTAAAAAACAAACCTTAAAACTCAGAAACAATTTTAGGACATATCATACTAGGTTAGATAAAAACTCTACATACATATTTACTAAATTTATAACCATAAGCATGGAATGATATTAACGACCTCAAAATAATAGTTACATATTAGATGGAAGGAAGAAGGATGGTACAAGAGAGGGAGCTTTTAAGTGTTTCTGTGATATTTTCTTTGTTAAACAATAATATATGACAGAGATGAAAAAAATGATATTTATTAAATCTAATTGGTAGATATACATATGCCTGTTTATTTTTCTATATAATAAGCATTTCCCAAATATTAGAACTTAAAAAAATAGATGCGAAGCACATTTTTTAAGAAAATAAGTTGGAGACGAAGAAATGAAGTCACTGAATATAAAATACTCTTAAGAAGCTGCAGGAGATTGAGAACTAAAACCCTTTACAACTTCCACTTTCTCATTTTGCTTTTTCTGAGTAAACACTAATGTGCCATGAATGTGATAAAATTACCCAGGACAGTACATTCTCAAACATGCATCTCAAACTCTGGTTCTCACCTGGGGCATTATGGCTTTGTGCATTGTAGTTCCTCAGGAAATACTTGCTGATTGAGCCATTTACAATCTGATATTAAACTGTAATAAACAAAATCAAACTATATTAATTCAGAAAATGCCTAACTGCTATTCCTTTGGTACAAATTTGATTTATTTTGCATAATGTTTGGAAGGGAAAGATGGTGGCTTTCACTGCTTTCAGCAGCAAAACTGATTAGAAAGTTTATACAAATTGTGCTTTAAAGTAAGTTTCCTTAGAAAGTCTGCAATGTTTGTTTACACTGTGAACATTTCAATCTCTGCTCATACAAAACTAATTATCTCTCCTCAGCTATGGCTAACTTTGAGCGATCTTCTCACCCCTACCTCCATCCCTATTTAGAATTCCATGAAGCTCAATTTCCATTTCAAGCTCAACTCAGTGCTTCTGAAATTGTTCCTATCATTTAGAGCTGTTTTTCTCATCCTCCTGGTGTTTCCATTTGCTTTCCTCGGGGCATTTTACCATCCCTGAAGCCAGATTAGACAAAAAAAAAAAAAAAAAAAAAAGGAATATTCTTCCTGCATCTTTTCTTTTACTTTAATTGATCATTTGAAATGGAAATGGGTTGGAAACACTTGGATTTTAGATGCTTCCCAATTTTAACAGTTTCTATCCACATTTGACTAATTTCCTAGAACCAGGTTGGGTGGCTGCCCAGATGATTCAGGCTTTTGTTTTTGATGTTGCAGTTATTTTTCAGAAAATTGTGTGGAAGGTATTTCTGCTCTCGCTTTCAAAGTCAGGTTTGCTTTGGCACTTACTTGCACTATTATGATGTCCATTCATATTAATTAATATTCTGTTTAGACTAGCTTCTAGATGCTTGAAAGTCTTGTCCAGTTAGGGAAATATTCTTTGGTTGATATTCCTGAAGTTTCTGAGAGGCTTCTAATGTCATCTAAAGTTCTTTGAATTATTCTCTTAAATAATAATGTTTTTATCCAAATAATCTTTGCTCAAAGTCAATACATTATTATCATTTCTTTCTGCAAGTCTTTGGCACTCTTAATTTTTAACTTTACATCCTTCATTTTTGGTTCATTGTATTGGCAATCTCTTCTACTTTTACCTATTTTAAATCTACTTGCCACCTTGACTACACTATCCCTTTGTAGTGACAACCATGAAAGTTGTGATATTTGTAAAGATGTATTTATAAAAACAAACTAAGTCAAAAAATGTCCAAGTATTTCAGTTTTCAAAAACTCTATAACTTCCTGTCTTGTTGTCATTTCTAATCTCTAGTACTCCTTATTCTTTTCTTTGTGAATAAAGAGTATCTCCCTCTAAAACATTATCTTCACATCCATACACAGTGTTTGCAATGTTTTTGTTTTTAAATTATGCATATCTTTTCTCCTCCCTTCCTCTACTGTGAAGACTTTTTCTTTCACACTTTGCCCACTGTTATTTTCTCAGACATTTGTTAAGTTGTCTTGACTAACTAGTATGTTCAGCAGTGATGTCCAAAAAGAAAATACAAAATTGAATAAGATACACACCTAACATTCATTAACTCATAGTCTACTTAAAGAGTGATATGTGTGATAAATAACCATATTGTATTAAATTTTGTAACAGAATGTTGGACAAAAATATATAAGTAACTTTGCCTCAAAGTACCAGAAAAAAACGTAGAGGTAGGAGTTAGTATAGATTTCATTCAGTTATTCATTCTTTTATATTATTTTTCCATTTAATAACTGTTTATTGACATGCATAGCAGAGGGATGTAAAGACAAACAAGACTTACTCCTGTCTCCCAGAATTTTTTGCTGATAGTGAGAGAAGAGAAAATATTTATTTTTCTTAGTTCTAATTTTTAACCACAAAGAGCTATTAAGTCAGAAAAAGTTCAAGAAACTAACCCTTATTATTTTGATACTCATCTGAGGTTTGCTTTCTCATCTTCACAGCTCGTTGGGTTATAGGAAGTCCCTTTGCACATGACCTGCTGTACTGAGGGCTAAATTAGTTATTTTGGGGTCACCATGAAAATTTTACAAAGCAATTTAGGCTAAATTCCATATTGCCAGTTTCTTCCCTAGATAACTCTCTCACAGAGAACAATAATCTGCATTTCTTCATCTAATTTACTTCTAGACATCTCTCTGATCTTCCCATACTTTTATAAAAATGTACATATAATGTAATATTTAACTGCATTTTTAATTAAAAATACATCATCACTGTTGAAATCGACTAATTAACTTAATATTTTTCTAAAAGGTTGGTTAGTTTTTCCAATATCATTTAAAGTGTTAGAATTTCTCTTCAATATAAAGACTACACTTATAAAAAGTTCCTGAGTTCTGGTCAAGATGGCAGAGTAGGTAAAAGCTGTGCTTGCCTCCTCTCACAACCACATCAAAATTATAACTATACTATAAAATCACCATCGTTAGGAGTCACCTGAAGTCTAACTGAACAGAGGTTCTATAGCTGAAGACACACAGAGGAAGCCATCTTGAGATTGGTAGGAGGAGGGAGATGTAAAACAGGCTAGTGCCACACCCACGTGTGGTGGTTGAGAATCAGGAAAAATAGCTTGGCTGTGGAGGTACCTCTGAAAGAGCAAGGGTTCCTGGCCCCACACCAGGCTCTTCAGCCCAGAGTTCCAGTGCCTAGAAGTCCCCTCATCCTCTGGCTGTGAAAAACAGCAGAGATTGTGGCAGAGTGAAATGGAGAACTGAAGGACTTTCCTTTTAAGGGACCTGTGCACGAACTTACTTGATGATGGACTCGCTCACTCTAAGCTCCAGCACTGGGGCAGTAGCTTGAAAGGCACTGGGACATATGGGGAGAAACTGAGTTGTCTGGCTTCAGAGCGAGGGCTAGAAGGGCAGATTTTTCCCAAACAGAAGTGCTGGCAAAGGGCATTGTTCATTTGTTGTGCCCTCTCCCACCTGGCTTACACCTCTGCAGGTGCCATATCTAGGTCTCCATCAATGTAGCTAACACTGGTAATCCTGCCCTGCTGATTTCCTGAGACCCTGCGCCTCCCAATGTGCAGGCCCACCCAAGCCACTTCCAGAGATTTTCCATATAAATGGGCTGTCTTGGCTTATGCTATGGACTTTCCTAAAATCTTTCAAAGGTTCATAAAACGTAAACAAGCAGCATTTGGCCTCAGCGTATCCCACACCCCTTGCTGAGCAGCCCCAAGCCTGGCACCAGTGGTAGCTGGCCTCGGTTTGTAGCTTGGCCTCTCAAGGCACTTACAAGCCCAGAGTGTGTGGCGGCCATCTATGAATTGCTTAATGACTTATGCGAGGTGGCCCTTGGGTAGGGCACAGGCTGCAACTAAACTTGGCCTGAAACAAGGCTTTTCCCTGGAGGCCCCAGCCTGCATACCTGCTGGCTAGCCTCTTTCTAAGCCAGAGCACCACCTGGGGTCACATCTGAGGACAGACAGGGTAGGCACCAGAGCCCTGCTCTGTGGGGTCAGCCCCTGCACAACAGCTCCTCCACATGTCACAGCCAGTCATTTCAACCAATCAGCCTGAAGTTTAGTCCCTCTCATTGATGAATAAACAACAACCAAAGCTCAACTACAGCAGGAGGGCACACACAACCCATACAAGGGACATAACTGGAGCACCTGATTCAGGTGACTAGGAAAGACTGTGCCACTAGGATCCACAAGACACCTATGATATAAGGCCACTCTACGAAGACCAGGAGACATGGCAGCCCTACCTAATAAGTAGAAACAAACACAAGTAGGCAGCCAAAATTGGGAGACAAAGAAACATGCCCCTAATGAAAGAACAGAACAAAGTTCCAGCAAAAGAACTAAACAAAAGTGGGTCAAGCAATCTACCAGATGCAGAGTTCAAAACATTTATTACAAGAATGCTCAATGAACATAGGGAAAGAGTAGATGAACTCAGTGAGACCTTTAACAAAGAGATAGAAAACATAAAAATGGAGATAAAAAACATAAGAAAGAACCAGTCAGAAATGAAGAATACAATAACTGAAATGAAGACTACCTTAGAAGGAAATAACAATAGTTTAGATGAAGCAGAGGATCAAATCAATTATTTGGAGGATAAAGTAGCAGAAAACACCCAATCAGAACAGCAACAAGAAAAAAGAATTTATAAAAACGAGGATAGTTTAAGGGGACTCTGCGATAACATGAAGTATACCAACATTCACATTATAAGGATTCCAGAAGGAGAAGAGAGAGAATAAGGAATTGAAAATTTATTTTAAGAAATAATCACTGAAAACTTCTTTAGCCTGGTGAAAGAAATAGACATACAAGCTCAGGAAGTACAGAGAATCCCAAACAAGGAGAACCCCAAAAAACCCATACCAAGACACACCATAATTAAAATGCCAAAGGTTAAAGACAAAGAGAGATCTTAAAAGTAGCAAGAGAAAAGTAATTAGTTACCTATAAGGGAGCTCTCATAAAACTATCAGCTGATTTCTCAACAGAAACTTTGCAGGCCAGAAGGAACTGGCATGAAATATTCAAAGTAATGAAAAGCAAGGACCTACAACCAAGATCACTTTACCCATCAAAGCTATCATTTAGAATTGAAGGACAGATAAAGAGCTTCTCAGACAAGAGAAAACTAAAGGAGTTCATCATCACCAGGCTAGTATGACAGAAAATATTAGGGAGAATTTTTAAGAAAAAGAAAAAATAAAAATGATAAAAAATATGAATAGTAAAATGGCAATAACTACATATCTATTAAGGATTGCTTTAAATGTAAATGGATTAAATACTCCAATCAAAAGATACTTGGCTGAATGAACAAGGAAACAAGACCCTTACATATGGTGCCTACAAGAGACTCACTGCAGATTGAAAGACACACACAGAATGAAAGTAAAAGAATAAAAAAAGATGTTTCATGAAAATGGAAACCAAAAAATGTTTGAATAGCAGTGCTTACATCGGACAAAATAGACTTTAAAACAAAGGCTATAAGAAGAGATAGAGGACCTAGTTATGACACTTCTTGGTATTTATCTGAAGAAACCCAAAATACTACTTTGAAGGGATATATGTTCATTCCAGCATTATTTATAGTAGCCAAGATATGGAGGAATCCTAGGTGTTTATCAATGGATGAATAAATAAAGAAGATATATATATATATCTTCATATATATATATTCATATATATATATGAATATTATTCAACTATAAAAAAGAATGAAATCTTGCCATTTGCAACATCATGAATGGACATAGAGGATATTATGCTAAGTTGAGTAAGTCAGACAGAGAAAGACAAATATCATATGTGGAATCTAGAAAACAAGATAAACAAACAACAGAAACTATCTCATAGATACAGAGAGCATTTTGATGGTTGTTAGATTGCGGGATAAGGGAGTAGGTGAAAGGAAGAGGGAATTAAGAAGTACAAATTGGCAGTTACAAAATAGTCATGGGGATATAGACTATAGCATGGGGAACATAGTAGTATTGTATTAACTATGTATGATGTCAGATGGGTACTGGATTTATCGGGGTGATCACTTCATATGTATACATATCTAATCACTGTGTCATACACCTGAAACTAGTATAATGTTGTTTGTCAACTGTAATTAAAAAATATAAAAAAATATAAAAACTTAAAAAGTAGCAAAACAATAACAACAAAAAAGAAATTCCGTAGTATAATGAGTTCTACTTCTGAACTCTGATCTATTCTATTGGCCTATTTGTGTTTATTTGTTCTATTAGCACTCTGCTTTGATATTCAAAAGTTTATAATGTGTCTTGGTATTTAGGACAAGAATTCCCTCATATTTTTTTATTTTCAAAGCTGTCTTAGTTATTCTTGTGCATTTCTCTTCCACTTGAATTTTAAAAATAGCTTATCAAATTCCAGTAAAAATTCCCTCTTATTCGTGAATTATGTCTCCCTCTCTTGATCACAGTTGCCAAAGATTTCTCCATATTGTTAACATTAAGAAAATATATATTTTGCTGGATATAAAATTATAAACCCAAAGGTTTTTTCAAGAGCTTTTTTTTTTTTTATTTCAATTAGATTTTAATTTTTTTAGATATTCTTCAAATCCCATTTTGGATTTTATCTCTCTACTTGATACGCTGAAACTTTTCTAAATGTGGATTGAATGGGATTTTTTTTTTAATGTTTGATTTTTATTTACTTTGCTTGGGGTTCTGTAGGCCTTTCAATTTGAGAATTTTATCTTGGATTGGACTTGAGAGTATCAGTTAGAACTCAGTTTTTGGTATATATATGAAGATTTTAAAATAAATATGAATTTAAATTTGTGCATGCATATATTTGTATAACTGTGTCTACTGATAGTTTCTTGCAAGAATGACATTGCCAAAAACAGTTAGCACATCTAGCCCCAAATCATGAATTCGAAATACTATTTTCCAATAAAAGCAATTAAGGTCCTTTATAAAAATCATCAATTCTAAAGCTGGAATAAAAAGTACAAGATAATCCTGGAATATATTTTTATACCAAAAAGTAAGGAAATGTTCAAATAATGATGAGATGTGTCAAAAAGACACAGGACCCAGTTTGAACAGGCCCCCACTGGCCAAATTTGAGGTAATTTAGATGTCAAAATAAATAATAATTGTTTTTTTACCCATAAAATGAGAATTCACAAAATCCATACTAAATATGAAAGTGAAAAGTCATAAGCACATAAATAATAAACAAATAAGAAGGAAATTATTTACATTAGAATGCCAAATAATAAATACAGATGGCATGATATATTCAG
This sequence comes from Eidolon dupreanum, assembly GCA_028627145.1. Taxonomy (NCBI): domain Eukaryota; kingdom Metazoa; phylum Chordata; class Mammalia; order Chiroptera; family Pteropodidae; genus Eidolon; species Eidolon dupreanum. Next base: position 47,321,381 of record CM053508.1, on the reverse strand, counting down.
AAAATTGGCATTTGACAACCGCCATAGTAATAATTGTTTTTATTAAGAATTATCAACAGACACTAAAACCAGTGGGTGAAATTCTGATGAGAAACCTAGATAAAATGAACAAAGTTAGCATCACTGTTAGGGAGACAAATAGATACCATGTGCCTCCTGATGTGATGCACTGAGAGTAATACAACATTGCTTCTGGGGTGGTCCTGACGAAAACATGTTTCACAGATGTAACAATAAAGAGCCTTCAGAAAATTGCCAGCTGAGGGTTTTCTACTAAATAAATGGCCACTACTCTTTGAAAAATATTAGAGTTATGAAAGACAAAAAAAGGCTGAAGAATTATTTTGATTTGATGGAGAATAAATACAAGAAAAAAATAAATGCAACATTAATAGCACACTGGATCCTGGACCTTAAAAAAAAATCCTTATGTTGTAAAGAATTTAATGGGAGAAATGATAAAACCTGATGGTAGATTAGTTAATAGAGCTGTAATACTGAAAATTTTCTGACTTAGAAAATGTACTCTGGTTTGTAAGAGAATGCCCTTGTTTTTAGGAAATACACACAGAGATAAAGAGGCATTATTTTTGCAACTTATTCTCAAATGGTTCAGAAAAAGTTTCCATACATCCTGCCCAACACACATTGGGAGAGTGAAAGAGAATGATAAATCATTGTGTAAGTATTAAATTATTTCAAAACAAACAGGAGAAATTTTTAAAATATGCATTATTGGGAAAGTATCATTCAACATCTGGGCACAGTAAGCAATTGTATGCAGGCTATAAAAGTCCTGTCACAAGCAGATTATCAGAGACAGAATTTTACGCTGTCCCCTTCCTCTGAATGATGGAGTCAGCAGTAACTTTCAATGATGTTATCTCTACAGTGTGTTGGTAGAAGAGAAATATAGTTTGAACAAATACATAGTTTTGCCATTTTCCAGATGAAGACAGGCAATAAACAAATGTTATGTGAATAGTTATTAATCTTGGTTCAGTTTATAGCAAAAGAGATCTCTAAAAGGCGCCAGCCCAGGCAGACCCCATGTTGGACTTTAAAGTAGCCTTTCTAAAACCCCCAGGCATGGAACAAAATGAAACTATTAGACAAGTGGAATCTCTCCCCTTATTGAACTGCAGGACACAAAGAAAACATGAGATCTGCCTCAATGCTGTCTTTGGGTTACCAGTAGTGACAATAAATTGCACTCTAAAAGAATAGGGCACTGATGAGGGGGTGCTACCTTTATGGGAAGACCAACAAGATGAATATTTTCCCCTGCATCCAGTGACAAAACTTTTACATAAACAAGAAATAGAGTTGTTTGAGCTTCCTCATTACTGGAAATGTAGACTTGATTGAAGAAAGATGTTTAATGATTATTTTTCTCTTGGGCTCTGGGAAAGGAAACTTATTTTAGTTTTGCTTCTTATGACTTTTTATTGTCTATAAAAGAGTTGTTAATGTAGAGATCCATGTTTATAAAATCATTCATTTTTCTTTTGAAGTCCTCTCACTTTCTTTGCCATGACTCTTTCAAAACAAATGAGTTCAATCTCTAAAGAAAGCTCAGAGCTCTGTGGGAAAGAGCGGGTGGTGAGCCAATGAAATTGTTCTGACCTGATTCTTTGCTTTATTACTTGGCTCTTCCTCATGCTCTTCACATTTATGTCTGCAACTATTAGCTCAGTGCATTCACTCACAAGTTCATTTATTCATTAATCCATATGTTCACCAAGTGGGCTTTTCAGAGCACCTGCAATAGTTTTAGCATTGCTCTAATCACTGAAAGGAAAAAGAATTGTAAGACAATGTATTTTAGTGGATCTGCTTATATTCTTATAATATGGTACACATAACAAATAACAATGTCCTGTTCATTTGTTGCTCATTAATTTCTAAGTAAGTTATGCAAACTAAAAGAGGTCAACATTCAGAGAAGTTTATTTTCTTCCTAAATCTACTATAAAGTTACAGAATGGATAGATGAGAAGACACCAGGGTGGCTAGGAAAGATAAAGAGGAGGGACCATTAAACTATACACCAGCAAATAGGTGGGATTAAGAGACTCAGAAAGGAAAGGTAATCATGGCGAGGAGGTCAGGTTAAGTACAGTGTGTTAAGGAAACAGTGATGAGCTTGGTTGCTCCTGGGAGAGATTGGTGTGAAAAAAGTGAGAAAATGTTTATCTTGCAAGCTCCACAACACTGAGCTCTATGTTGGCCACACCAAAAGAGTTTAACACAACATTCTTCTCTCTCTTCTTTTCCTCGTTCCCTCCCTCCTTCTACTTTCCTCTTCCTTCTAACAGAATGCTAGGTAGAACACAATATTATCCAGCACTTTATATTATTATTCCGAGGATGCGAGAATTTAGCCTACAGAATTTAGGGGTGGTACTGCTCCAGATCACTAGCATACACTTCATTGTCTTGATCAGTTCCTAAATGATTTTATAACAGGAGGATTCCATTTTTCTTTTAAAGAGTTTTTTGGGGTCAGAGTGGCTTTATTTCAAACAAGACATCAGACATGAACTATATGTAAGGTGATTTTATTCAGAAGTTAGAAAAAGGAATATGTTCTCTCCTTCTTCCCTCTTCTCTCCTTCCTTAAATATAGAGAAATATTGAAACTCAGTCTGGGTTCTAACACAAGACACATAATAAACTAATAAGGAAATAAGATCATATGCAAGAGAAATAGGTCAATTTGTAAAGTGCCATTTGCCAATAGACCAAATTTAAAAAGAATCCTATTTGCCAAATTATTGAGGATTTTACAAAGTTTTGATTTTTTTTCAGCTTTGATATAACACTTGCATCTATATTTCCTATTCCTATTCTTGCCAGTTCATATATAAATGATAGCCTTTTTTTTTCATAATTTTTAGTCTCTTCTTTGTTTCTGTGAATTTGAATCCTGCCACTGCCCTCAATTCTGTATCTACCTCAGCCCTAGAAGTTATCAGAAATTTGACATCTATACAGGTTAAAAAAAAAAAAAAGGCTGAAGTAGAAGCAAATGCAAGGTAGGGCTGCTGGAAGGTGTGAGAGAGGCAGGGGCAAGAGTTTGAAGTAAAAGAAAAACTGAAAAATACTCCAAAAATTTAATAATTAATTAAATTTAATAATTGAGTTTATTGTTATTCAGTTGTATTCATTTTCAGAACCTGCTTTTAAAGCAACTTGACCTGGAGCCAGTGGAAGGTTGTAAAGCTCCATTATGAAAATATTTTCTTCATCTTGAATCACGGCTTTAACTTCTCTGTGGTCAGTTATTAGGTCTTGACTTATTTTTTCTGTCCTCTAAGATAGACACGTTGGCCATGTGATACAGAGATTGCCTTCAAAGTCACTTCTGCATAGACTTTTCCCATTAGTACTATATTTTTTAGAAGTTTATTTTAAATATTATGAATGGAAAATAAATTCTTGAAATACATAATAAGATTTAGGTGTGTTTCTGCTTTAATTTTTTTAATTGAATTTTTAATTGTTTTACAAAGTTTAAGACAACAGTTAAAATCTAGTACCCATGAAATTCTTAAGGGTAATTCTTCATAATAATTCTTTGGAACTGGGCTAAGTGGGAAGGGATGAGACAAAGTCAGGTGTAATTGTTCTGTCCTGCGACCATCTCAACAATGTAATACCATTGTTTTCTTTCAATAATTGTATCTCCCCTTTGTTTCTGAGAACTGTGGGCCTCAACCCCCATGCCATCCCATTTCTGTGGAACAATTTGCTGTTGTTTTCAAGATTTCACTACACTGAAATCCATAGTCCACAAATTAAACTTAATGAAGGAGAGAGTGGGCAGATGACGAAGCTGCTTTTTTCTAAATACTTGGAACAGCCTTATTACGGCAGCATCCAGACTATTAATCACCAAACTTGGCAGGATGTTAATGTTGCCCTTTATGAATAGCCACATGTATAGGTTTAACTCCAACTTATAAACCTAGTCATTGAAACGGCAGTCATCAGGACAGTTGTCCACATAGTGAAGCTACTTTGTTGAGTTTTGTCAACATTAAAAAGATGTTTGCAAAACAGCACATGCAGGTATTTTTTAAAGAAAACTATTAATTTTAGAACAGTTTTAGATTTACAGAATTATTGTGACAGTAGTACAGAGAGATCCCATATACTTCAGCTAATTTCCCATATTATTATTATTATTAAGATTTTTATTAGTATGGCACATTTGTCACAATTAAAGAACCAATGTTAATATATTATTATTAATTAAAGTAAATACATAATTCAGATTTCCTCAGTTTTTCCCTAATATCTTTACTCTTCCAGGATCCCACACAGGATATCAGATTTTATTGAGTAGTAACGTCTCCTTAGAATCCATCTGATTATGATAGTCTCCATAACTTTTCTCATTTTTGATGACTTTGACAGTTTTGAAGAGTACAGGTCAAGTATTTTGTGGAATATTTCTCCAATAGAATTTGTTTAATGTTTTTTCATGATAAGCTAGGGGAATTTATTTTTGGAAGAGGTTAAGTGCCCTTCTCATCACATCGTATCAAGGATTCCCACATCAAGGGTACCACAAAATTTATGACTGTTGATGTTAACCTTGGTATCCTGCCTCGAAATAGTGTTTGTCAGTTACCTTTTTTTTTTTCCAGTTTTATTCAGAAATGATTGACATACATCGCTGTGGCAGACTTAAGGTGTACAACTTAAGTTTGACTTACATATATTATAAAATGATTACCACAATAGGTTTAGTAAATATCCATCATGTCAAATAGACACAATAAAAAGAAAAAAGAAAAAAGAAAAAATTATCTTGTGATCAGAACTCTTAGGATCTACTCTTTACAACTTTTCTGTATATTAACAGCAGTGTTAACTATAGTCGCTATGTCTTACAGTTTATCCCTGTTACTTAATTTATCTTATAATTGAAAGTTTGTACCTTTTGACTATCTTCTCCCAATTATTATTCCCTGCACTTTTTTGATAGTTTCTTTTGTTGTGTAGAAGCTTTTTAGTTAGACATCGTACCAATTGTTCATTTTTTATTTTGTTGTTTGTGCTTTGTGTGATTTCTAAAATGAACATTACCAAGACCCATGCCAAAGAGCTTTATTCTATATTTTCTTCTAAGATATTTTATGGTTTCAGGTCTTACATTTAAGTCTTAATCCATTTTGAGTTAATTTTTGTGACTGGTATAAGACAGGGGTCAGGTTTTATTATTTTATATGTGAATATCTAATTTTCTCAGCACTACTATTAAATATTCTGTCTTTTCTCAATTGAGTATTTTTGTCTCCCTTGTCAAATATTAGTAGACCATATATACTTGAGTTTATTTCTGAGCTTTTAATTCTGTTCCATTTGTCCATCTATTATTATACCAGTACCACACTGTTTTAATTACTATAGCTTTATAATATAACTTGAAATCAGGAGGTGTGATGCCTTCTGCTATATTCTTCTTTCTCACAATTTTCTTGACTATTCAGGGTCTTTTGTGGTTTCATATAAATTTTAGGATTTTTTTTATATTTCTGTAAAAAACGTTATTGGATTCTTGATAGATATTACACTAAGTCTATAGATGGATTTTGGTAGCTTGACATTTAAGCAATATCAATTCTTTCAATCCATGAACACAGGATACCTTTCCATTTATTTGTATTCTTTGATTTCTTTCTTCAATGTCAAGTTACTCTTCCCTACCACTCTTCTATACTGTACTCCTTGGAAAGAAGTCACTCTGTGCAGTCCACACTTAAGGGGTGAGAGTTATGATATACTTCCTTAAGAGTGGAGTAGCTACATAAATTATTTGGAATTCTTCTGCATGGAAAATTTATTCTCTCCATTTGTTTATTCAATCATTTATTTACGTAAGTATAGATTCACAGATATTTATTTTATACTTTAGATTATAATTAAATACGACTTTATTTGTTGCTAAAATTATTCTAGTTTTGACTATTAGGAGCTCTTTCATTTGGCTCTTATGTCCCGTCAACATACCCCCATCAGTGGAGGCTTTTTTATTTTGAGTAGTGCCTTATTCTGGAAATACAAGATGATCCAGGCTTGTCTTGTATATTTCCTGTCCTAATCCAAGAATCAGGTAATTCTCCAAGGAGCCCTTTTACTGAAGAATGATGATATTAGAAACCAAGATCTGGGTTCCAGATGTGCTCTTTGCTACTGTGGTATTCATGTAAACATTTAAAATCTGTTTCATCTGGAATGCCTATGCTAATCTATTAAAAATGAAAACTTCTTTAATAATCACCCTTTAGAAGTCTACAAATTCTGGGACTAGGAGATATTATAAGCATTCTATTAATATCAGTTCCTGGAATTCTTTAAATAGCATGAAAATCTAGTCTAGTCTTAGGAATGAATGAGAATAAAAGGGAATTTGAGGTAGTAGTATGGGAAATGTGGAAATTACTGTTTTGTGTCAATATTCAACAATGTGGCTTTCTCAATTATAAAAGTAAAAAAAGTCTTCATTAAAGAAAAGGAGAACTGCTTTCTGTAATTAGATTTGCTTTCTAAACTGTTTCTGAATTATTTTTCATTTTAGGACCAGTACGATGTAAATTTAGGGAGTAAATGATACTATTAGTATCTTGTCACCAACTTCTGCATTTTTTCTTTTATTCAATAAATACTATTTAAGCACATACTATGAGGACAAATAAAAAATATATCATGTTATGTTTATCTCAAAATTTAATGGTACAAAACAGCAGCCATTTAATCATACTCACCATTTTGTGGGTTGGTTATTAAGAAAGAACTCAGCTGAGGAAGGTGTTGGAAATGCTAAGAACATTGATAGGCTGAAACCAACTGTATGTTGAGAAATGCTTATGGCACTGAAAACCATGAAGGAATGCCTTTTTCCTTCCTTCCTCTGTTCTGTCTCCCATTGACTCCCAGTGTCTTCCATTGTCAGATGCTAATGAGAAGCAAGATAAGGAAGACTCCAGCCCCAGCAGAGTGCAAAGGACAAAGCATGAGCTTGAAAAGGAAAGTTAGAAATTAGTACAGTAAAATTCATAAACTGCTGAAGACATTTTTAAACATCAAAACTTGAATTTTATTAATTAAAAAAAATAAAAATTTATATTCTCCTCACAGAAGATTCTAAATTTAATTTTTATTGATGTATTAGGATCTTTTTTTCTGTGTATAATATATTTTTTCCTGAGGACTTATTGTGCTGTATAAGATTCCCTGCCCCACCCAAAGATCACATGTTTGGTGTTCTTTGAGATATTACTGATTTGCTTAGTTTTTCTTTCTACCATCTGTCAAATAGGTTCAAACAATTTTATCATTGCTGAAACTGAGGCTCACCATTTCTATATTCTAATTTCTATATTTCAAACTGATAACATAAAATAACCATAATAGGGCTTGAATAAATCCCTGAAGCATTTGTGTACAAGTCATAAGACTAAGTCTCATTGCAGGCATCATCAGTTATTTAGAGGCTTTGCTTCCAAGTTCCGGGTTTGTAAGCCTGTTGGACAACTGATTTCTGTTTTGGGATAGTGTTGGTGTAGAAAAGGTTTTCAGTGCTTCTCTTTTTTTCCCTTTTCCTTCTTTTTTTTTTTTTTTAAAAAGAAAGCTAGGCTTTAATTTTGAAGACAACTGCTTTTATAGTATATGTTTGTGTTATGACTTTAGATGGGTAAGTGTTTAGAAGAGCTACAATAAAACTTTTATATTCATATTTACCTCTCTCTAGGTGTGTTTACAAGTAGCAAATGATTTCATAGATAACATGAGAAAGTTATTTGGCAAAAATATCTTAGAGAGCAAGTCCCAATGTCTAAGGTCTGTCCAATTATACTTGGTGAATGGCAAGTTTGATATTTACTAGATCATTGTCAGTTAAATCTTTATCCTCCCTATTAAAGAAGGCCATTCCATTTCAGATTGTTTTAGTAAGTTTGGGGATGACTTCTTTAATATAGAAATGTGTCTGAATGACATATTTCTTATCCTAATATCTGAACCTTCCTTCGGAATTGTTTTTAGAGTATATATCTTCCTCTGTATGGATTTCATTGCCCTGAGAAGTTGTCTAAACATCTGATTGAAGAGTACTGTATTTAAACTTAAGAAGTTCTATGGATGGAATAAAAGGGATGCAGAATAGAACTCTGAGGAACAAGGAAATAAAAATGAAGTTTTCAAAGATTTAAAAGAGAATCATAAGAGTAACACCACTAAGTCAAGAGTACACTTTCAAGTAAAAGTGAATGTTTGATTGAAAGATAAAAGAAGATGAGCCTGAAGATTAGCAACTGATATCTCTTTTTTTCTGAATCTAGACAAATAAAATGTAACAGTTCAGATTAAATTTAGGTGTGTTTAATTCCACAACCTGTGACATTTCTATCATACCATGCTACTCACTTTTAAAAACAAACATACAAACAAACATGAGATGCTGAAAAGATAAGTCAAATACCTACATAGAAATAATTAAACATACATTGATTCCATGGTTGCTTAGATACAGCACTGTTTAGATACTGAGTGTAGAGAGGCAAATAAAGTAGTTATGATGCCTGCCCCTTGTGGAGCTTCCAGTCTTGTGAAGTTGCTAGGTATTAATCAAATAGTCATATTTAATAAATGCAAGGAAAGAAAAATAAAACAGGATTCTAAATGGATATAATCAGGAGGACTCAACCTTGAATTTCACTGAGATGTCCAGAATGGTAGAAGTGAGTTAGATGAGATGGACTTAGGTGATAACAGGACAATTACTGTAGAATAATAACAAGCTAGATTGTTCAAGCGAGTTCAGCACTGACCAGATTTTGCCAAAAAGTCATATATAAAGGTCTTTGTTTAAGTGTTAAAGAGAAGCTTTCATAGGGTATTAATTTTATATTTAATTCCCAGACTGTGTTTCTGATTCATGGCTTCCTGAAGTCTTTACCAGTGAATAGCGTTGCTTTAAACAGGAGAATCAACATTACGACTTTTCATGGTAACAATGCGCAACTATTGGTGTTTTCCCCTTCCTCTTCATTAAGCCAATATGGAGTTCACTAGATTTACTTTTGTAACATCAGCAACGTAATAAGCATGATTTGACACAAATCCTGGAGTTAGTTGCTGTGAGAATACTACTGGTGTAATGATACCATGTGGACACAACTATACCAGTGCAGCATTAGAGTAGAGAGGAGAGCAAAAGTTGTGAGAATTGAAGAGACAGTGAACTTTCTTTGATTTTAAGATTCAGTAAACCCACCTAGGAGCACAAATTTGTCTTTAGAGAAAGTAGTGTCAGTCTTGCCCCAGTAATGAATAGGATGATGATTACAAACCTAAAATTTCTCTTGTTATCAGGGAACTCACCAAATCTGTTTGTCATATCAGTCTTCACCTGGGGCACAATGGTGCGGCAACTCTATGTAACTGTTCTAAAACCCATTTAGTGGGGGTGGAGGTTGCTCAGATTATTGCCACCCAGGAGGAAATGCTGAAGAAAGAGCGAAAACTGGAAGAAGCAAGGAAAAAATTGGCCCAGATCTGCCAACAGCAGTATAAATTCCTGCCCACTGAACTGAGGGAAGCCGAAAGCTAAGGCCAGAGCCAAGATGGTGAGCCCCAGGGAAATGGCTCTGCAAGAATTGCACAGACAGTGTTCCTGAGATACTGGGCACTTACCTGGAAGCTACCTGCCTTCCCCTGGGGCCAGCCCAGAGTCCTGTGTGCTCATTCATGTCTCTGTCTTGTCGGGCACCAGCTGCATGATCATGATGTCACAAGGTACAGTGTCCTACCCACAGTTCCTCTGCCACCTCCTCTCATGCCTCATCATATCTCAGAAGAGAGGGGCACACATTTCATGGACTGTTACCAAAAAAGAGAAGTCAGCATTATGTCGTTCTCAAAAAAATAAAAAATAAAAAAAATAAAAAATAAAATAAAATCTGAATCAGAAACACAGTCTGGGAATTAAATATAAAATTAATACCCTACGAAAGCTTCTCTTTAACATTTAAACAAAAACCTTTATACACGACTTTTTGGCAAAATCTGGTCCATGCTGAACTTGCCTGAACAATCTAGCTTGTTAGTATTCTACAGTAATTCTCCTCTTATCACCTTCTTTGAAAGCACTGTTTGGATTGTATAGTATACTATGACTTAGCTCTATTCTCTTTATTTCCTGGACCCACTTAGATTCGGTCAGTCCCTAAATCTTATCTGAGAAACTCCCATGTTTGTTCATGTTCCTCCCTCCCTCACTCCCACCCCCACCCCCACACCCCTCACTTTGGAGCAAATTGCTATGTGAGCCTATATACATCTCATGGTTTCATTCACTCTTCAGATCAGTATGTTCAGCTTGGTTGTTTTCCTCATGTTATAATCTTAAATTTCCAGTTGCTTGTGGGACATGCAGGTGGGTAACCATCTGTTATAGGCTGAACTGTGTCCCTCTCTAAATTTATACATTGAAGTCTTAATGCCCAGTACCTTCAGAATGTGACTACATTTGGAGATAGGGCATTTCAAATGAAAATGAAGGTAAATTAAGTCATGTGGGTGGGCCTTAATATAATATGCCTGATATCCTTATAGAAAAAGGAAATTAGGACACAGATACACACAAAAGGAAGACAGTGTAAAGACATAAAGAGGAGAGGACCATCTGCTGTAAGCCAAGGAGAGAAGCCTCAGAAGAAACCAATTTTGCCAACACCTTGATCTTGGCCTTCTACTCTGCACAACTGGGAAAGTAAACTTCTGTTTTTTAAGCCACCTAGTTTGCGGTTCTTTGTTATAGCACCCCAGGCAAACTCATAGATCATTTTTGTCTCAAAGTCAATATATTACCTTCTTCCAAAAGTAGTTCTTCTTTCCCAAAAATGCAAATCTCAAGTTCATTCTTTCATTCACATATTCAGTATTTACTGAGAACTTATTAGATGACAGGCTCGGGGGGTACAAAGATGAATTTGTCATAGATCCTGCCCTCATAGGTCTCATATTCTATTACACTCTAGGCCAGCTCACTTTTGTCATTGACATCACCCTTATTTCTACCTTTCTGGCCACAAACTTTTAAGTCATTTCCCATTTCTCCATCTTTCAAGTTTCTTTTCTGGCCAGTCATAGATTTACAAGGAATCTTTTGTGCCAGCAGTTTTGGCACTTACTCTGACAGCCAACTCATCCCTGAAAAACTGGTGCAGTCTCCTAACAGGTTTATCCTTTTCCAATTCTTTGCCTTCTCTCATCTATCCATTCTCTATACCAATTCTATGAAAATATAACTTTCATCATGTTACTCACACTTCCTTGCTAAGAAGGTCTCTTAGCTTCTTAAATATGTGTCAATCTGGGTCACTTAGGAGTAGATTTTATACTTGTCATTTCAATATCAGTGGGGCTTCACCTGTAAATGAGTATCTAAGGCCTCTTTCATTGATGAATTTTGCATCTTTCTACAAAGTTCTTACACTCTTCACTTAGGCAAGAAAGGAGTATTCACATTTTGATTTGGGTAAATGTTTGAACTCTGAATTGCTTTGACAAATAAATTTCTTCTCCACAAGTTCTCTAAAGTCATATATATTCACCTGGTCAACCCAGACCCAGAAATAGTTTAAATCAGTAATAGGGGTATGAGTCTACCACTTTAAGTTTTATTGACTTGAACTTCTCTTATATCTTAAACTGACTTCTAAATTAATTTTAGTTTTAATATGTCCTTTGAGAGGCACTATAATACAGTAGATGGAGGATAGCTCTGGATCCAGAATTCCTGGGTTCAAATATAGGTACTGACAATTGTTAAGCTGGCTTACCTGGGCAAATTATAACCTCTGTGAGCCCTAGTTCCTGATCATAAAGGTACCATTTTATAGGATTGGTATGGGGATCCATTGTGTTAATAAATACAGGTTGCATAGACCAGTGCTATTATCCTTCTAAAGAGAATGAGAAACCAATAAAGAAGTCCCCTATTTTACCTGCTCTCTCAAGTTATGCCCTGGTAGCCACAAGTATCATTTCCCATCTTCCGCACTTCTATTTTTTTCAACTCTCACCCTCCACCAACCTCTCAAATGACATTACACTAAATAAAGAAGGCTTCACATACCTGAACAAATTCAGTGTCAATGTAAGAACTGTGGAGAAGATTGTAAAGAAATCTTCAGAGGATCAGTGTGGGACTTATGGTTTTGCATGTGAATGAGTAGAACTCCAAAAATAAACCCATGCCAAAAATGAAGGCCAAAATAGTGCTCAATACAGATGACGGAAATCTTAAGAATGCAGTGCCTCCTGCTCTCAGGAAATACCAGGGCTCTTTCAGATCAACATAGAAGATTCCCAAGGGCCAAAACAATAATTTCCATTAGACAAAATTTCATATTTCTGACCTAATCTATGCACTAGGTATAGTAACAGTCACTCCATCTCTTTCTTAATTGCTAGAGGGTTTTATGTAGAACTAATCTCTACCAGAAATAAAAAGAGAATAACAATAAAAATCACTCTTCTGTGTTATCCTTCAGGTTTTCTCTCTTTTTTCTCTCATTCATTCATTCATTCATTCAGTGGTCATATTTCAAACTTTGGTCTCTATTTTCTTACATTTAATATGAGAAATTAAAATTCAATGATCTCTAAAATGCTGTCTGTGTATTATAATCTATGTTACTATGTGCTTAACACTGTGTCAAGAGTTATGAAGAATATTAAAAGTCCTTCTCCTAGAAATATTCATTCTAGGTTGAGAAGACAATGAATACAATTAAAATACAACTAAATAATGTATTTTGCCACTAATGATAAATAACATCAAAGAGAAGATGTAGTAGAGAGGAGAGGAGAATGAATCACTAAGGGATTGGGGGTTGGAAGAGCTTACTGGAGCTGAACTTTGAAAACCAGAAGCAAGGGAGACTGGTTTGGGCCTTGTGTAGTGCTTGGCATACCTGAGTGATAATGAGGGAGTGGATTTGCCCACTAGTGTTCAGATTTCAGATAGAAGGGTAGTGAAAAAAGTTTCAGGAGGAATATCAAGACCACATCATGAAGGCTTTTGAATATCTAGCTGGGAGTCTGTCCTCTACTCTTAAGTTAATGCCTCTCAAAAATTTCCACAGAAGTATCCCTGAGGCTGGTGGTAATATTTCAGTGCTCTTATTCTCCTTTGACTGTAAAAAGAAAAGTTTTAAAGTTTTATAATAATTTATATTGAGAATTTTAAAGTAAAATATGTATATCAATGTCACATTCTACTCCATAACATCTATGTCATTTGATTAAAACAATTCTGACTTTCTCCTACCAAAACTTGTGGAGAATCCAGTTTATAGGCAGACATTTTATCTTAGATCTTTAAGTACCAAATAATTATAAATAACCCTTGAGGTAAGACTATGTCAACTAAAAAGCATCAGTCACCCTTTACGAAAAACCATTGCAAATATTTTGAAAAGAGGATCACACACCATTTCAGAATATGACATAATTTTTAAAAGAAATGAGAACTGCAGGCAAATGCAAACTCTTCCTGTTGTAGGGGATCTTTCTTTTTCCTGAATTCTTCCTCACATCATGAGAACTTGACAGGACAAAGATGAAGACCATCGCTATCATTGCTAAATGCCAAGTAGCCTTTACTTCTTCAAAGTATTTGCACATAAACCTTTCTTTTTTTATTTCAGCATATTTTTCCAAGAATGGCTCAGAGGCCAATAGTGGGCTACAAAGAGTTGGCCTCTGGGAAAGTATATGCATTTTTCTGCTTGTTGGAGGACATTATTTCTTTTATTAAAAAGTCAATCATTTATTTGAGACAGTTTCTACTTTGGGAAATACTAGATTTCCAAGTACAAACCTTTACTCTGCAATAATGCAGCCTTTCTTCCTTGGTGGGATAATACTACTTTTCATGAATTTATTCGTATGAACAAGGCTAAGAACACTCTGGTCCAGACTCTATGCATACGTGCTTGCTGCTCCTGGTTCCCAGGAGCTGGGCAGGAATACTTTCAGATGTTCTGGAGATTGTTGTGAGAAATTCACTATCAAAACATAGTGTCTATGTTGTCCCCCACACCCATGGTTGTGACTGACGACTTCTATTTACATGTGCTTAGATGTTTAGTATAGCCTATCTTTTCATGATTTGACACTGAGGATGCAATGGAATATTGGAATATGCATATTTATTCTTATTGCCATATCTTATTTACTCATTCAAACTAGACTTTCCAAACCAGAAAGTTTTATGGTTGAAACTCTGGATATGTGTGTTTGTAGTGGTTGGGAGAGTTAGTCCCATTTGGGATCCATAAAATCTGAGTTGGAAAGTTATAAATAGATATTAGAAAAATTTTGAACTAAATAGGTACTCTGATAGGATTCCCTGACTCCAAGTATCTCTTTCTGCCTACCTACGAAGAATATGCCAAAATTAAGGTGTTTAGAAGTCCCTTATTAAAGCATAAAAACCTTTTTTTGGGGGGCAGAGGTGGGATTTAAGGGAGTGGTGTTGAGGTTAAAGCCCAATTCAGCATTAGCGCCACTTTGGAAACTTAGAAACTCATAAGAGAATGGTATATATAAAATATTGACTTGTTCAAACTTTCACCCAAGGATAATTTGTGTTGTAATTGCTGAAAATTATTCATCTAACTTTAGTACAAATATAGTAAAGTGCTAGGAATTCAGCACTTAATAAAGCAATTTTTTTCATAATTATATCATAATAATAACCTTTGACAATTATTGCTATAAAACTTTCAGAACATTTTTGCATCTATATTATCTCATTTATCTAATATAGTTATTTCAGTTATTTCAAGACATACTTCTGAGTGTTAAACCATAATCTGCCTGCATGCAACTTCCACCCTTTGATCTCATCTGTCCAGAGCAGCACATAAAATATGATTCCTATGAAAGCTGTTCATATTAAAAATCACTCACTCTCAAAGCCCCTTAAACCACTCCTGAGTAGGAAGAGAAAGCATGGAGGGAAAAGAGTTGCTGACCTATTGACAAAAAACAGAAAGTACTCAGAGAAAAAAATGAAAACTGATATATTCAAACTGTTTCTTGAAATTCAAATAGAAAAAATTACAATAACTTAGATGAGCACCACTGGGATATTAGTTAAAATTGCAGTGTATGTATATTATGTAATACAATGCAATGATTAAAAATGATAAGGTAGTAGTATATTTTGACTAAGAAAGTTATTCATGGCATATTGAGTGAAGGAAGCTGCTTATGGAAAATATACATGATTCCATTTTGCAAAATTATAAACAGATATTTAGCTAATAGATGGTTATATTATTTGTATTTGGATGGTGGGATCTGAAAGATTTTCTTACATTTTTCTTCTTTATATTTTTCAACATAAAAATTTCCCTTAAAATTTTATGATTTTCTCCAAAAGCAATATAGTTGTTTTTATAATAAAACAAGAATAAATGATGATTAGTGCATAGTTGGTTTTTAGTACATATTTATTGAATTGAAACTTGAAGGTAAGCAATGAAACTTTGCCTAAGACTTTTAAAATCAGAGGAGGATGTGTGTGTATGTGTGTGTGTGACAAAAAAAAAAAAAAAAAGAAAAGAAAGTACATTCAGGGTGGTCTAAAAGAAGCAATGGAAACAAATTAAGAAAAACGTCAAAGATGAATATTAAAAATATAAAATTCCCAATGAGAGATACACTGGATCGTGGAACTCAACCACATGGAAAGTGGC
Source organism: Eidolon dupreanum (assembly GCA_028627145.1). Lineage (NCBI taxonomy): Eukaryota > Metazoa > Chordata > Mammalia > Chiroptera > Pteropodidae > Eidolon > Eidolon dupreanum. The sequence continues at coordinate 47,305,596 of CM053508.1, read as the reverse complement.
AGGAGTCTATTACTTGAATCATGTTGAAAAAAACAAACAAACACTTTTGTTTGTCTTTTCCAGTTTTTGAAAGTTGGCTTTTGAGAGACCCATCTCCATTTCTTCTTTTCATTTTAAGAAAATTGAAAAAGGTCCAAATTATATGTCAGATTGCTCCTGGTGGCTTAAGTTTCAAGGTGAAACATTTCAGTGTTGAAGAGTGTCACAGTCTTTTCTCTCAAGGGAACGTGTTCTTTGCCAAGTCCTAGCCTGGGGCCTTTGCAGCTGGCTGGGCCTCGACCCCTAATGTACATCATGGAAAATGAGGGCCTGTATTAGCAATACGTGGGCTGTATTTAAATAGTATGTTATGGCCTCCTGCCTGTGTGTAGGTTTTGATAAGGTCACAACACATCTGGTTTTAGTCTATTCTCATAGTTTAAGCAGGAAGTAAGTAGGCTCTGAAGATGCTGGTTTCTAACCAGTTAGAAGGGGATTGTGAGGCTGTCTTTAACAATGAAATTAAGTACAAAGAGTATTTTAGCATTTCTTCCTTCTCCCTCTTTTAAATGTGAGTTGATTTCTGCAAGTCATCGTTTTAAGCCACAAACATAAAACCAGAAATCAGGTTACAACATTGGAGCCATTATTGATTGGCTCATCATGGCATCTTATCAGACTGTATATCAAAATGTGTAGCTTCTTGACTCCAGGTTCGAAAATTCTTCTATGCCCCAAGAATCTTAAGTCCTAATATAAACTCTTCAGTTGGACCTACTGTTTCAACTATATCTGCAATTTACTTCGAACTTTCTTGTTTCTTCTGTCTCTCCTTATTTCTTACTGTGATCTACATTCAACACCTTCATTTAGATGTCTTTCACTCTGCCTTCAACTGCTGTGTTCTGACTTTCACTCTAACCACTCCATTGAAATCAACTGTTCCATCTAAGGTAACTTAGTGTCAGAATTGACATCAGTGAGAGGAGTAGCTCTAGTATCCATCTACTTACTAAAACTCTTCTATCTCGATTTCCATAGCATTGTACTGTTCTGTTTCTCCTTCTACTTCTCTTCTTGTTCCTTCACTCTGCTTTTGTAGCACATTTTTTTCTTTCACTAAAAATCTTTCTTGATCCCTCTGCTCTTCTCTCTTAGTCTAATTCCCTTAGAGAAGTAGCCACCATCACTATTTTTAAATAGTTGACTACCACACCACTCAAACCACCTACTAAATACTTGAATTTGGATGTTGCATGGTCATCATAAACTCCACGTGCCCATATCAAACTGGTCTTCCTCACCCAAATCTAAATGCAAATGACAAACATTTTCCCAATGATCTTGCTCTGTCTACTATCTTCTCAAACTTAGAGGCTGAAAGCTTTGCAATTATGCCCTGTTCTTCTATCTCCTTATATGTACATATTCCCATCAAAGTCTTCCTCTTTCATTGAAATTCTGAATTACCTTCCAAGCTTATCTCCTTGTGTATTCCTCTTCCTATTTACACAGGCCTTTATTTTTGCAGTCATGAGTTTTTTCAAATGTGTCCTCTCTGACATAATTCGACTGGTGCACTATCAGACAAATTCTCTTAAAGCACTACATGTTTTGGTTTATTCCATTTCTCAAGAACATATTAATGAATTAATGATTTACTACTGGTAAGTAAAAAATGCTAAGCTTTCTGTCCACTTGTTCTTACCTTTCAGCTCACCACAGAAATCAAGTGAAACCGTCTATTATGTGTCTTTTGTTCTAATCATCTTGGTTAGTTTCTCATATCCCCTTTTTCCTATGAGACTTCAAATCTTCTGCGTAAGCAAGTTCTGTAGTAAAATAGGACTGAGACCAAGCAGAGAGTACCTGTTCAATGATTTTTTCAGGACTTTAAGCGGCTTTAAACTCAATAACCATAGTGAAAAAGAATTTTACTTTTGAACTGTGGAAAAGAATTCTAAGTGGGAAATAAAGTGCTTTCATCTTACTTTTTTGCCGGAAGCATTCATGTATAAATCACTGCAGAAATTTCACATGAATAAAGCATTTCCTTCCTCACATTTGAATTCACAGCGACTTTAAAATGAAACTAACAGTAGCAAATGTGAGTTGTTGGAGAAAAAAATCCAATTCAAAGGGTTTAATAATAATATCTTTACTCATTTATATTCTCAGTAGGGAATGAGTATAATAAATATTTTTCTGTTTTTATCCTTGAAACTATTCTTCATTGCTAGGTCAGTCTCAAGGGAACTTTATGTACATATGTACTGGGGAACTTTCTGTTTAGAAACCAAATATAATTTCAAATTTTATCTTGCTTAAGTTTTTATAAACATTCTACATTATTGTGATAACCAAGGAAAAACAGGAAATTTTTTTAGCTTTGGAAAGTGAGATTGATAAAAATATGGTAAATATTTTAAGCTAAACATTTTAAGGTTATTTCACAAGTTGGCAATTGTTTTGATTTTGCATTCATTGAACTTTAACTTTTCCTGTAAATGATTAAAGACTCTTTTTAGAAGATAATAATTACTTATTAAAAACACTCCTGGCTCACAAATTGATCTGTGATAACCTGTAAAGATGTTTTGCAAAGCACAGAACCATGGTCTGGACAATATTTTACAATTTTTTTTTCCTGGTTAAATTGTTTCATAAAATATTACCAGCTAACATATACCACTTTCCCATACTCTCGAGAATATCGGGAATAAAGGATGAAAATTTCTACCTCACAATCCTAGAATGAGGATTACATAGCAGAAAGTATATAAAATATTCAGATATTATATTGAAAGAAATTATGGGTGATCTTGTTCACCATACTCTTATTCACTCTTCTTCCTCCCCCTATATTTAATTATAAAATATATAAGTATACAGAAGAATGTATGAAATATATATGTACAGTTATAAGAATAAACAATAAAATGAAGGCCTATAAAATGAGCACCAGGTAAAGAAATTAAACACTGCCAGAACCTTAGAAAACCCTTAAGGGTCCTTCCCCTTTATTGTTCTTCTCCTGGGCTGAGTGAGTGCACCTGATTCCTTAGGACTCTTCTGCTTATGCTTACTTTTGGAAATGGTCTGATAAACCTTTCATTTGCATTCCCAAATAACCTACATCTCTCTTCCTGTGCTGCCCAGCCTCCAAGTGCTTACTAAACTTATCCACATTCTGCCTTCTAGAAATCCAACCCCACCTGTTTTGCACCTCTGTCAGTCAAGATCTCAGGATATAGATAACAAACCCAAACTGGGAAATTTGAGGACAACTTAACAGTGTAACATTTTTTCTTTTTTACAAAGGCAGAAACAGGATTTAGGAAAATCAATAGAAAATAATATATTATCCCTAGGCTAGCAACAGAGGACAAACATTACTTTCCAGGTCTGAGGAAGCTAAAGAATGGAGTAGTTTTTGGTGCCCAGAAGTAAAGAATATGAAACAGTCTGAAATGATGTGAAGCTTCCCTGAGAAACACAGTCAGCAAGGGGATCTGGCAGGGAGAGACCTATGGGAGTACATACTCCAAATTCACCCTCCCTTTTACCTCTGATCTTCTAATGCTCACTCCTTACCCTGGTGAAGAACCCAAGGGGAAAACAGGGGAAGGGAATCCATTCATGCAGCCACGGTTTGGCCTCCTGGGTCATTAAGCAGGTAGACATGAGTGAAGAATAAGTCTGGATGAGTAAATAAAGGCATCTGCCACAACTCCTAAGGCACCAGTACTAGAAGTGTTTCAGAAACCATCCACAGTGCCCTAACCCTAGTGTCTTTAAAAGGAAGGAGAATTTTCTAATCTCCTCTCCACATCTATTTTCCTGTGTGGTTTGTCTTAAGATTTGATTGCCATCTCTTTGGGGATTTTTCAAGGTCCCCTCTGCCCATTGTCCTATAACTTGATCCTCTGAACACCAAACTTCTACATGACATCTTTACACATATATTTGGCCCAATATAATCTACTTTTCAAGGCTCAAATCAAATAATATTCTTTTCTGGGGAACTTTCCTAACTAAATACTCCCCCAAATCTCTTCTCTTCCCAGCTCCTTTTGTATATATTTACCATATCCTGTTCTCCAAACTTGAACACAGAGCCCTATCAAGGAAAAAAAATAATTGAGCATACTTCTCTTGTCTGTATTTATTTATAAATTATATGCATGTACAATAGTAATACATGCATCATAACTCACATAAATAAAAATTAAAATAATAAATAAAAATAAATAAAAGTTTTAATTTTTTTTTTAATTCCCTCAATGAGTTTCCCCCACTTTGGAGATTCTGGATCTTTCCTCTATCTCTAGTGCTTATTTTATTTTTTTGTGTGTTCATGATATGCTGAGCTCCCTTTACAATGTAAAATTGTATGCTATTATATCCAGCTCTTTTTTATAATAAAATAGACTAGTAGTATTTTTATGTGATAGGCAGAGTAAGTTTTTGTGTGTGATTAAAGCTTTTATTTCGTGTGTGTGGGTGTTTGCACGTGCACTTATCTCTACTCAAATATGCCAATTACTTTGTAAAACTTACTTATTACAGTGGGTAGTGTTTTGAAAATTGAGAAATGCAGCACCAGGCACTGTCTGGAAAAACTCTGCACTCAGAGTTTGGAAGGAACAATGAAAGAGGTTTCTCTTCTGCCACTGTGGACCCAGCTCCAGGCCAACACTTAGTCTGCACTCTCCTCCAGTGAGGCTACAGTGCCTCCCAAACTTTGGACTCCATTTTCTCCCAAATTGAAGTGTGTATTTTCTCACTTCTATTTAGTGCAAAGGTACACCACACAGGAGTAGCTAATTTGCAAATCAAACCCCCATCAACTAATTAGTGGGTGACAAATGTATTAACCTGCTCTTTCACTCCAAAGAAAGAATCATGAAGTTTTGATGATGAGAAGCTGTTAGAGATCACTCTACTCCATCCTACTGCTTTCAGGAAAATAACCTTCACTGTCCTCTATGACTCTAAAAGTAATTCATGTTTCATTTAAAAAAAACAAAATTTATGAAAAACATAAAAATCAAAATGTATTTTCATACCCAGAGACACCTGATGTTAAAATTTTAGCTTATGCTTCCAATGTTTATTCCAAGCAGATCATCTTTCACAACAAAATAGGAATCATACTTCTTTTTTGAAATCTGCCTTTTCCACTTAATATGTTATGAACATATTTTCACATATACTTTGAGAATATGATATTGATTGTCTATGATAAATATTTCATCATAAAAATGTCCCACAATTTAAGAAGTCTTCTACAGTTTACCTTGTTCCAAATTACCATCATAATGAACACTCTTTTCAAGAGCATCTTTGTAATTTCTTACATAATATAATTTTTTGTTTCAAGAATATAAAAATCTGACAGATGACTCACACTTATTAACATATTGCTCTCCAGTTATTACAATAAAGAAAGCTCTGAACAAACATTAAGTACAGATTATATTATTTTTATACATCTGCCAATTTGATAAATAAAAATTGCTAACTATTTTAAAAATCACACTTGTTTGATTGATAGATGAACTAATTGATTCAAAAGGTTGAATACCTTTCCAAAATGTTTAATAGCTATTAGCATATATCCATTTGTAAATTGCCTGTTACATTCAATTTACTCACTTATTTTTTGGTTGGGTATTCGTCTATATATATATGAGTTGTTTATACATGAAAAACACGAATCATTTGTTCATCTTATATGTTCCAATATAAAATCCTGAGCTTTATATATAAGAACCTTAGTCACAAACAGACATCATGAACTGTTCCTCATAAAAGAACTAGTCAGTGTTATAGAAAAAATCTTTGGAAACCAGATCTTATTCAAAGAGGGGCTTTTTAAGAACTCTATATTTATACCACAAAGGCAGCCAATTACATTGCTTATAGTTGGACTTAACCTTACTTTGCCCTTTACCTAGAAGTGGAAGCATTCTACTACCTTTGTACTGGGTTGCATCGGGCTCTGTTTTTAGGTCCAACCTCTTTCTCTAGTCTTTTCTTCAAGAAGCAAGAGGAGAAAGAAATTTCTATTGGAATCAGATGGTAACCAAACAGTTCCTTTTGATGGTTTATGATTTTGACATATGTTAACAAAGTGTTTCCAACACCACAGAAGATCAAGTTTCTTTTGAAACTTTAAAATAATCACCTAACTAAATCATGTTGAACTGACACAAGTAACTTAACAAGCCAAGTGTCTACTTAAATGTGATACAAAAATGGGTAATCTTGGAATGCCTTAAGACAACAATTTATTTCTGAAGAAGTCTCAATTTCTTAATATACAGTTTCTTAACAGTTTCTATCACTTACATTTTCACATAAAGTAAATGGATTGCTGAGAAATGTTTTAAACTCATGGACTCTGGGGCTTATGTTGTTTTTGTAGCATTCTTATTTCAAAGAGATCTACTGTAAAGTCTTGATTTAATTATGTAGTTTTTGACCTTAGTTGTCTCATGTGTAAAATGTAACTGAATTGTCTAACTATCTGAAGAAAGGAGGCCAGAAGAGTTATCCTTCAGATTCCTTCTCAAAACACTCCCCTTTGTACCTTTCTTTGGTGAAGCAAGTCTCATTTCTTGTGTCTCTCATCTGTGAGTCAGACTCCTTCTGGGGTAAATAGTGAAGCATAAAACTCCTTACATCTTATAATTGCAGCAGAATACTTTTCATATATCTTTATTTTTGCTTACTAGGATGCAAAGCCATCACCTAACCTACTGTGACAAAGGATAAAAATGCTAATGTAATCTTTTAAGTCTGTTATTGCTTTTCTTGGAGGAATAGAAGGTAAATCAAACCTATAGTGATGCAGCGAAATCCAAGACATTTTGACAGGAATTTATTTTCTTTAGTTGCCACCAATGATAACGGTTATAAACAGCATATGCCAAACACCTGTATCTTGTATTTTGGAGGATCTGGCTTACCTTCCATTTCTATTTTTTTCTACCAAAAATGAGTTAGTAAGTTTTCCCAAAGAAGTTATTTCTTAATAGCTGTTATACACAATTAGCACATAATTCAAATATGCATTTTTTAAATTTGACTTAATTTATAGAAATAAGTTATAGTTAGCCCTTTTACTCTTTTGCTTACAAATCTGAAAATTGAAAATGCGGGAAGTACTCAGCATTCTTCTTTACTTTCTTAAGTTTTTTTTTCTCAAAGAGTCTCAGAAGTTTTATCTCAAAATGAACACACCCTCACATCTGCACTTCGTTCTCATCTCTAAAAAAATAGTGTGAAATTTATGTAAAAAACTCCCCCTGCCTCACAAAGTTATTATGATACTCAGTGCTATAGTAACATTAATAAATGTAGTTAAATTTATTGAACCATGTTGTATATTAAAGAATTTGACTGGTCTTTGTCCCTGATTCCTAGGAGGAAGGCTCTAAATCCTTGAGATTTTCCAAGTAATAGAAGTGTGTTTCTCATAATTAACTCCTAGGACCACAGGTGAGTTTATGCTCATGAGGTGACCCTGAGGAAGCCCTAAATAATTTCAATATGAGGGTTGGCAATGCTGGAAAGATCAACCTTATGATTAGAGGGTTGGGATTTTTAACTGTGTGAGGTCAGCCCAACATCCCAACTTCTGAGGAGGGAAGAGAAACAGAGATCAAGTTGAATCACATGGCCATAACTCAATCAATTTTGCCTACATAATGAAACTCAATATAACACTAGTCATTGAAGCTCGATGGCTCCTCCTGATGGGTGAAATCAAAATCGAATCAGATCCCATGAACTACAACAGAGAAATTGCTCCTCTAATGCAAGAAGATAAAAAAATATATTAAAAAGTTTGAAATAAGAGAAGCTGTATTTTTTTTAGCAATGAAAAAATCATTTTTGTCTGTTTCTTAGATTCTTTTTCTTTAACTGAGACCCACTCTGTTTTAGCATTGGCTATTCAAATCATTAGTCAGTGAGACTTAATAACAATGAAATCTTTTAATCTTAAAACTTTAATGTGAGTACAAGACTCTGCAATATATAAATCATATGCAAATAATAGAGAGAACGTGCAAATTGAAAATTTGGAAACTAAAAGGTCACATATAGCCAAAACATTCTCTAAATTAAGAATGAAATCATCGTTTCTTTTCCAGGTTGAAAGAAGTTATATCTGAGATTTGAGCTAGTTATTACTTAGGTGACTGTTTTAAATTTAAAGTCCTTGAATAAAGATATTTTGTATAGTAATGAAGAAAATTATTGTAGTTGAACCTACTGGCCATTAGTTTGCATGCCAGGATCTCTGACAGATGACCCCAAGTAACATCCACAAGATCCAACAGAGATATTGGAAGATTTTGTAATAGCAGACTTCTCTCAAAATGACAAATGAGAGTCAAATTTCACTCAGGAGTAGTGTCACAAAAATAACCAAGATACAAGATAAGAAAGTTTAAACCTCTCAAATTTTACAAAATTTAAAGCCTAGCTCATTGAATATGAAGAAATCAGCAAGAATATACTACTACTACTACTACTAATAATAATAATAAGCTAGGTGGAAAGGGTAGAGGGAGACAGTAACTTAAATGAAATAAATTCAAATCTATCAAATAACTGGGCTTTCAAAAAAAATAAATGCCAAGTGCAAATTGTTGTTTGGAGAAACTGAAATGAAAAACAAATTATGCTATGGACAATGGACATGAGCAACAAGCTCAGTTTATTACTATAGCCCTTTAAATCATATCCTATATGTGCAGCTTTGCCAACTAATTACATTTTAGAGCATAAAACCATGCTCCAAGACCTAGCTTAAGTTTAAATTATGGAAGTCATATGACCTGCATCAGACTGTCTATGCCAGTGTGCATTTTTTTAAGATGATAGGGAGTAGTAATTTGTTCTTTTTGTCCTACCAGTTTCATCACTCTGTAATTTGGACATAGCATCTTAGTTGTTCATAAATAGATTTTTAAGTGAACAGCTTACCTTTTTAAACAATTTTAAACATTTATACATTAAATTTTAAGTTAATTATTTAGTTGCTCTGTGCGCATGAACACTTGCCTAATTTTCTTCTTAAACATTATTTCACCACGCCCTTAAGCATCTCTAAAGGTTCTCTGTTTCCTAGTGGATGAAGTTCAAACACTGGCTGTAATGTAACATCACCTAAATAACTGATTTAAGATGCTACTAGTTCTCTTTGCAAGTCCTCTTTTTTTATTTCTTTTAAGACAGGATTTTAATTTACTCTTCTCTGCCAACATATATTTAGTTTTGATTCCAAGCTTTTGCACAGTCTGATTCTTGCTGAAATTGCCTTCCCCCCTTTCCTAATTAGAACCTACATAAACTCTAATCTCTCAAGTCGCTGATCACCTTCTTAGGGAATTCTTTGCTGACTATAGTTCATGCAGCTTCTCATTGAATCTCATTGAATTGCAGTTTTCAGTTAAAGTTACATGACTGAGGAAATATGTTAGTTCTGTGCCATGTTATTTTCAAGTTGATTGTCTTATTCTTCATTCATTTAAGGCAGACATTATGTATTAAACTTTTTTTGTTTCCCTCCTATAAATTGATGGAAATAGTGTTGAGTACATGATATTGTAAATAATTGACAATTCACATATTATTTTCTTAATATGATGAAATAAATAATTGACAGTTAACAGAGTTTTCCTAATATGATAGACACGCTGAGACTAGGCCTTCTTGAGAATGAAGGTGAATATGGGAGATATTCTCATGAAGACCTAGCTAAATTGTCTCAGGTGAGCAGAAAGAAGGGCACATGCATGCAAACACAATGCTACCCAATTTCCAGACAATAGAAGAGGAAAAAGTTATGCCTCCAAGTTTCAATAACATGATTTATAGAGGCCACCTGAAACTTAACACAAGTGTGCTTGAAATAGTGGCACCAGGGCTCTAGCAGAACAATAGTGTCTGCCATTCTTAAAATTAAACCAGAAGCCCCAAAGAGGGAAATACAGGATTTCCCTTAGCCATCAGGACAGTGAGTCAGCATTGCCTGCACTAAACAATGGATGGATACACAGCCACTTAGAGATCTCTCATCTTTATCTTTTTTTAGCAAAGTCTGTGCCATATTTTCATAGGTAGAATCACTGATGCCTTGCTTTCTGCTCTTCTTCACCATCATTTGTTAAATAGGAAATCTGTAACATTCTTTTCAGTAACTGGGAGGGGTATGCTATCATCCAAATTAAGGCAAAGAAGCAAAAAGTTCTAACTCAGGCTGGTCTTGCAGAAGCTGGGTGAAATTAATGGGGATAAGTAAAGTAATACCCGGAAGACTGGTGATCAACTCTGAAAAGAGATAACTCATTCATCTAAGTGATCTAAATTTTATCAGGGACCATGCCCTGGATCACTTAAATATCTATTTATAAATGACATTTTTGAAAGATTACTTAGAGTTAATATCTGGCCCAAAACCTGGAAACTCACCTCTCTAAAAGAATTGTGCCATAGTTTTCAGTATGAATTATTCTACATTAAACTCGAGATACAAAAGGAGAAAAAGCTGTTTCTTAAATCTAACCTTCTATTGACTCAATGCTATTATCTATTACCACCCAACAATCATTATATAAATTCAGAAATCAAAGCAGTGTGAAGTCCCACATTCTATATAACCTGCCACTTTTATTGCCTAAGACGGTTGTAAGTCTTGACTGTATCCTATGCAGAGTACCTACTGGATACTCTTGAGCTGCAGTCACAGGTATCATCCCAGGGTCTGTCAGTTAGGAATTGAATTTGGTTGCTAGTAACAGAAACCCCAAACTCAATAACTTAAACAGTTGAGGGTTTATTTATTTTTCCCACTGGAGGTGGGGTTGGTAATGAGGCTTCACAATTTCAGCAGGAGTCGTCTCCTTTTAGCTTTGTGCTCCTCCATTCTTGGGTGTAACCCTTGTCCTCACACTCTCAAATTGTCCTCCAGAGCCATCATGTAGGGGAGAAGGGAAGGAAAACCGTGTGCCAACTGTGTTAGTTCCCTTCAAAGAGCTTTCCCAAAAGTCCTGCTTAGTGACTTTTACTTATATCTAATTTGCCAAAATTCAGTCACATGGCCCCATTTCACTGTAAGCAAAGCGTAGATCATATTATTTTAGCTTAGAAAGGCAAAGAGGGAGAATAGATATTATGTAGGTAACAGTCTCTGCTACAATGGAGAAGTCCACGGCAATGCCCAATATTAGTCCAAAGCCTGCCTGATCAAAGCAGTCTTAAAAGGCCCTCTGTTTCCTTGTGAATTATTGCTTAGCTCACAACTGGGGTGAAAACAGTAGTAACTACCATATAGTGAATATCATTACTATTTTATGGGTTTTATTCTTAATTTTTGCAAAAATTCTTCATTTATACAATACCTTAATAATCCTTAAAACAACAGCATACTTTTAGTATAAAATAAGTATAAAAGTATCTGCACTATAGATGTTTCTATGTTGTCTTGTGTTCAATGTTTTCTGCTGCATTATTTAGGATCTTCAGCAATGCTTGGTGACAAACTGCTTGGCATACCTATAATGAGCTTTTTCAAAGAAAGTTCTGCATTGAAATTTACTAGGACTCTTTGAGATGTTAATCTGGGGACAATTCTATCTCTTTGGAATTTTTTGGCCTTATCTAAAAGCAAGGTCCAGATCTCCTGTAGTTTTGCCCAGTTAAATGATCATTATCTCTCAGAAGTAGCATCTAATGAGTCACACTAGCCCCGAGATCCTTCAAACATCACTAAAATAGCATTGGGCACAAATTTGCTCAGGAGACTCCATTGCTGTTTTCATTTATCAAACAATCCTTTTATATTCTCCATTTATGCCAGTGGCTTTTAAATAGTATAGGCTTTTTTTTTTTTCTTCTCAGAATTTTCATTGCTTTGTCAAGTAGTTAAGCCTCTCACCTATTATACACTTAATGGGAAAACACATTCACTAGGAAACATGTCTTAGGAACCATTTGTTTCTGCTTTCTCTTGGACCCATGCTGACCATAAATGTGGAGCATTCAATTGGATTCAGTTTAAGGGGTCTCAGTTTTTCCGCTAATGTATATACCGTTAATCCTCGTTATTCATGAATTCTGCATCTGCAAATTCACCTACTTGTTAAAATTTATCGTTATTCATTGCATTTTCACATGTGCAAGTGATAGAAAATGTATTTTGCCCTATACACACATCTCTAGCTGATAACAAACAAAGAGACATCTCTGCCTTTTTGTTTCAGCTCTCATATTCTAAACAAGTATCTTTTTTGTGATCAATTTAGTGTCATACTCTTGTGCTTTTAGTTGATGATTTTTGTTGTTTAAAATGGCCCCTCGATGTAGTGTTAAGTGCTATCAGGTATGATTTCCCTTGGGGAGAAAACATGTGCTAGATGAACTTCATTCAGACATGAGTTATAGTGTTGTTGACTGTGAGTTCAATGTTAACGAATCAATAATGCATGTTAAACACACGTAAAGCAAGGTATGTGTTGATTAGTTGATGAAAATATTGTGACCAGAGACTCTCAGGAAACTAACGACATGTTTCCCTTAGGAGCAACGATTCAGTATTCACTAATTCAGTGTTCACAGTGACTCTATAGAACACAACTACCGCGAATATAAGAATCAACTGTGTCCTGTTCCAATTAGTCTTTATGGTATATCCTTCTCTCTACAGTAAACCATAGTATTTAGACCTTTATTGTTCTTGATTTCCTGCCTCCATGGTCTTACTGTCCATGTTTTTTAAGCCTAATGGTTTTTATTATCAGCCATAGAAAGAGAGCTGAGAAAAGAAAAAACAAAACAAAACAAAATTTCTGATCTCCTGTTTTTTAAAAAAAATAAAAGAGAATTGGAGTATGTAATCTTGTGCTCCACTGTTGAGTCTTAGACTCTGTATCTTTTTCATCACTTTGGTTTTCCAGCCAAGGAGGCTCCAGTAGTTCTAGCTGGTGGTATCACTTGAAGCAGATAACCATACTAAATTTCTCTCTCTCTCCCTCTCTCTCTCTCTCTCTCTCTCTCTCTCTCTCTCTCTCTCTCTCTCTCTCACACGCACACACACACACACACACACATACAGAATTCTGTCCATTTAAGATAATTTCTATTCAACATCATTAATTCATTTAATGAACATTTATCTAGATTCCATTATGAACTATGTAAATCATTGTGAAAGATAAATAGATGACTGAGATTCAGATGAGGTCCTTGGGCAATTTAGGGTCTAATGGAGCAGTAACTAAGAGGGATTGAAACATACTAAAAAAAAAAAAAGAAAAAGAAAAAAGAAGAAAGAAAAGACAGCGGTCTGTGCTTATTCTTATTCCTTCTACATGATTGCTTCTTAGCCAGATAAAGCTAGATGTCTATGAGGCAGAAACATGTGCAAAATGACAAAAGAGAGGAGTGTGTGTTTGCATATATGAAGCAAGAACTGTGTAGGTTCACAGTTGCCATTTTCTTCGGCTTAATTGGGAGTTCTTTCAGGTTGCCTTGTGAATACTTTTTAAATGTCACAAGTTTCAGCTTTGCTTCTAAGATTGGTAAAACTCTGTAATTTGCTTAAAGTCACTAGCAATTTATCTTGTCATGTACTGCACTATTAGGAACTCAAGAGATGGCACTGATTTTATGGGAAGTATCAGACTATTAATTCTCAATGAGAATCTAAAATTCATCATATTCTTTTCTTCTTGGTTTTGCATAATGTGATTAACTTACACTTGTATAAGACAAAGAAAAGGTGAAGACAGGTTGGCAAAATGGAAGCCTCTGGCTCATCCTATTCACTGGAACAAGTCTTGTTTCTTCTAGAGGTTTTCTATCTTCCTCTCTGTACATAAAAATGTAAAATGAAAATGAGCCCTTAGACCTTGTCTTCCTTGAAAAATCACCTAACAACACCTGCATTCAATCCAAGATTTTCTTCTCAATTCTAAAAACTAGAGAGAGAGAGAGAGGGAGAGAGAGAGAGAGAGAGAGAGATCAACTAGATACAAGTAGAGAGACAGAAAGAAAAAAAGCCTTGGCAGCAGCTGTACAACTACCACAAATATATTTATACTCAACCTAATTCCAGAAGTTATTTAAGATAGCCTACAAAATAAATATTTGAAACATTAAAATGATGATAAAAATTTAAAAATGTGATAATAAAAGGGAAACACTTATTAAGCCAGAAAACACTGACCAAAGATAATTTTAAAATTTTCAATATCACAATTTAACTCTGAGCTTGTTGCAGACAAAGCAAAAGTCGAAAAGTGAAAATCTATAAAATATCAATTCTTCATTATATTATTAAGAGAGAGAAAACCGTTGCATTAAGAGACCCCATTTCCTCTTGGACTTTGGTCCCATAATAAAATGTGCATTGTGTGAATCATGATTACATAGAACAGATTTAAATCAATGTGAGTCCTCCTATTGCCTCCAGCTATATGAACAGAGCACATCACCTTTCATTTAACCTTTTTTTTTTTTTAATGTGGAAAAGACACAGTGGCCATTTCACCCTAAAGGTGTAGGGTGCCAGGTGCCAAAGCATCTCACATTGTGACCTCTGCTGACTTACCTTGTAGGCAAGGACAGCAAATGGGCCTGCAGTACCTCCAGCTACTCCAGCTTCCACTGGATTTTGTTTTTCAGCTTTTTTGAGTCATAATCAGGTGTATGTCTATAGCTCTTAGGCAAAGGACACTAGTTTTAATTGCAGGTCCAAGGGTTGTCAAAGTCAGAACTGCTGAGAGATATGAGTTGCAGTTTATTTTTGTGGATTCCAATTTGTACCCATATGTTTGTTTGTCCTCACTCTCCCCCAATTCATTTCTAGTTTTTCTTCCTTACTATTGGTCTTACCGATCACCAGAAATTTCATTGCCACCACCACAGAGTAAACTGTTTTCCATAGACTTCTTCACCAGTTCCATTAAAGGAATAAAGCCTAATTTCTATAACACATTTCTTACTGCACATCAGTTTTAGTTTTGATTGCCTGATCAAACCCTATCTGATACCTAAAGTGGTGCCCAGAATTGGGGTATGATCAAAAGGTAAAGCTAAAACATGTGGCATTCTCTTTGAGACTATGTGGTCAGCAAAAACTAGAATTTTCTTGGTGACTATAAGCCTTAATAACAGTGAAAAATTATTGGATGTAGAAGAAAAAGCAATTTGTATTACATAATGGTAGACATTTTGACAACACTATGGTCTATGGTAAAGTAAAACATAGAAAATATACCTGAGAATAGAATTTGGCTGTGGAGATTTCTACGCAGAATTTAAAAATGTCAATTAATTTATTTTAGTCCTAAATAAAGTATTAATATAAAGAGAGATAAGCTGAAATAAGATGTTTGTAAGCAGAATTTTGAACTTATCACAAAATAACAATTGATTTATTTGGTTAACTGTTTATGTTGTTTATTGGAAATTTAGCACTACTAAGTTGTAACCTAGTGAGAGTCTCCACCATTTTTACACTCCCAGTATCCAGACCAGTGTCTTCTATGTAATAGATGCTCAATAGAAATGTTCTGTATCATTTTATGGTGAGGATATTCTTTCCAACTACAAGTTGAAGAAAATATAGTAAAAAAGATTGAGAAACTTGGTTGTAGGCTTTTTAAAATTAAGACTTTATTATTTTTTAGAGCAGTTTTAGGTTCACAACAAAACTGAGGGGAAGGTGCAGAGATTTCCCATATACTTCTTGCCCCCTCATATGTATAACCTCCCCCATTTTCAACAACCCCCACTGCAGTGGTACATTTATTACAATTGATGAACCTGTGTTGACACACCGTAATCACCCAAAGTCCATAGTTTATATTACGGCTCACTCTTGATGTGGTACATTCTGTGGGTTTGGGCAAATATATAATAATATATATCTATCATTGTGGTATCGTACAGAGTATTTCCACTGCCCTAAAAATTCTCTGTGCTTTACATGTTCATCCCTCCTCTTTTTCCCACTCCTGGCAACCACTGATCTTTTAACAGTCTCTGTAGTTTTGCCTTTTCCAGGATATCATATGGTTGTATATGCTGGCTTCTTTTATCAAGCAATACATATTTTAGGTTCCTGTCTTTTTGTGGCTAGAAAGCTCATTTTTTAAATGCTAAATAACATTGCACTGTCTGGATGTACCACGATTTATTTATCCATTCAACTACTGGAGGACATCTCTGTTGCTTCCAAGTTTGGCAATTATGAACAAAACTGCTATAAATATTCACATGCAGGTTTTTGTGAGGATATAAGTTTTCAACTCCTTTGGATAAACACCAGGAGGCATGATTGCTGGATCATATGGTAAGAGTATGTTTAGTTTCGTAAGAAACTGCCAAACTGTCATCCAG
This sequence comes from Eidolon dupreanum, assembly GCA_028627145.1. NCBI lineage: Eukaryota > Metazoa > Chordata > Mammalia > Chiroptera > Pteropodidae > Eidolon > Eidolon dupreanum. The sequence continues at coordinate 47,289,198 of CM053508.1, read as the reverse complement.
AGTTGCTGCACCATTTTGCATTCCCACCAGCAATAAATGAGAGTTGCCATTGTTCCACATTCTTTCCACCATTTGGTATTATATTTTTCTGGATTTTGGCCATTCTAATAGGTGTATAGTGGTATCTCATTTACATTTTCTACTGTGAACTTAAAAAATGTGCATTAAAAAAATCAAGAATAAAATTATAAGACAAATAATAAAATAAAAGCATTTGCAAAATATTTGTCAAAAAGTTAATATATCTAATATATGTAATATATGAATCAGTAAGAGAAATATTAACACCCTGAGTAACTATTTTAAAATGTATGAAGAATAGATAGAAAAAGAATGCAAAAGCTTATAAACACAGAATGTTTGATCTTATTATTATTCAAAAAACTTTAAAATAATGAAATTTTATTTTTACTTAGCTAAGAATTAAGTGTGTATGTGTATGTTGTGTGTGTGGAGGGATTATTAAAACATTTTTGGAAGGAATGGTGAATTAGTATAAAAATGTTATAAGTATTTATAATACTTTGACCTTATGATTCCACCTATATGAATTCACCTCAAGGAAACAATCAGTGATATCATGAAGATTTATGGAAAAAATTTACTGAAGCATCATTTGTAAATTGGCAATAGATTACATTTTGAACAATAGACCATTTGTTAATGTATAGTGTATTCACATAATTAAAAGTTGGGCAGCCATTTAAAGTCATATTCACACATAAAAAAATTCACATAGAATGTGAATAAAAGAAACCAACATTTATATAGCCCCCCAAAAAAGCAGCAGACAAAAACTGTATATTGTATACCATATGTTCTTAACTTTGTGAGAAACACATCTATATTTCTGTGCATATATTTTTTTGAATATGTTCACACAAAACCAACTGGAACAAAATAAATTAACATGTTAACGGTTGTTACTTAAGGCTGGCAAGACCGACTGATTTATATTTTTGGCAATATATTTTTTCATATTTTTTAAATTGTTATTGTAAATCTCTCTTACATTTATGATAATTTTTTTAAGAATGCATGAAAAACAAAATGTCATGCTCAGAAAATTAAGGTATTTATCTGTAATTATGTGGTACATCATGAGATACCACTATACACCTGTTAGAATGGTCAAAATCCAGAAATCAGAGGGTTTTGATTTTTGAAGCCTGAGCTTTGTCCACTAATTTTTCTCCATTAGGACTAATCTATGATATTCAACATATCAGCAAGGCTTTATACTTAGGAAACAAATTGATATCAGTACAAACTTAATTAAGCAGATCACATGATGAATTAGAGCATAAACTGCCATATTCAATTAAGTCAAAGTTAAACTCAGATTCAAAAATAAACTTATTTTTCCAAGTCATTTGGAAAAACCATAGTCATTTGTGAATCTCCTGTTTCAGTTCTTAAGTAATGGGAATAGCTAAAAGTAAATTAATTGAGTCCTTTCAACTGATATGTTTGACTTAATTTGTCTTCTCAATTCTTTTTGGATTAACTAGTTATTGTTATTTTTTCATATCAAAACCTTTCCTGTAGAAATCACACTGAAACATATATATCCCTTAACCAATGTAAAATTATGTCTTTAAAATTGTCTTCATCTTTCTTGACATTTGAATAAATGAAACAGGATTTGAGTTTAGTGCTCACAGAGTTAGATTTATCAAATGAAGTATTGATGCAATATTTTGCATTCAAGATAACCTTGTCTTCAGTGACAAGAAGTCACAGCATTTATAATAAAGGCTTTAGTGTCAGAGATTATCTGAGTGTAGTTCTATCAATGCACTCATGAAGTTCATATATTCATTCAACAGATATTTATATGTAGCTCTGTTGTACACAACAATCCTCTAGGTGGTGAGTGAACTGGACAGATACATTTTGTACTTTCAAGCGTCTACATATTATACATATATAAATATATAAATATTATAAGTATAAATATAAATATATAGGTATAAATATTATAAATGTATCTACTAATTACATATATAACAACATAATGATAATTTCAGAGAGTAATAAATGCTATGGATATTTGGGCAGAATTTTTGATAAAATTTTATATTAATTTCCAGGATTGTCATATAAATGATCACAAACTAAATTGTGTAAAATAACAGAAACTTCTCTCATAGTTCTGGAGGCTAGAAGTCTGAGAACAAGATGTTGGCAGGACTATGCTGTCTCTGTTGACCTTAGCAAAGGACTCCTTCCCTCTTCTAGCTTCTGGCAGCTGCAAGCAATCCTCGGAAGTCTTCAGCTCTTAAATGAGTCAATCCAGTCTCTGCCTTCGTCTTTGCATGGCTGTGTCCTCTGTGTCTGTGTCCAAATTTTCTCCTTTATTAAAGGGTAGCATCAATGGACTAGGGTCCACCTTAATTTGATATGACCTCATTTTAACTTGATTACATTTGCAAAGACTATTTTCAAATAAGGTCACATTCACATGGAGGTTAGGACTTCAATGTATCATTACAAGCGACACAAGTCAACTCATAATAAATACTAAGAGAAAGTCCCTATGGGAAAAGGACATTAGAAATGGAATATGACTGATGAGAAAAGGGTAGCAGGTGGCAGTTTGAGAGGTGGAAATGATTCTATGCAAAGGGCGGTATAAAAATCCGAAAGGCAGAGAACTCTTAACACATTAAGAGGCAGAAAAGCCAGTGTGGCTAAAGGAGAAAGGGGGTAGGGACAGAAAGACAGACAGACAGACAGAGACAGACATAGAGAAATAAAGACCAAATATATGAGCAAAGATCATTATCACAATGAGCTTTGTAAGCTCACATAGAAGGTTCAGATTTTATTCTATTCAGTATGAAGCTTCCGAAAGATTATTATTCACAGAAAAATTATGATGAGATCGATACTTTAAAGGAAAATTTCTAGGTGTTATAAATAAGAATAGTAAAAAATGTGTAGTAGTCCAAGAGAAAAATGATGGTGGCAGAGAAGGTAGTGTCAGCAATAGTGTTAGTGAGATATATTCTGGGAGGTGGATCCATTAGAATTTGCTGAATCGAATGTAAGGTGGAGAGAGAGGAAACAAGGTGTGGGGGAGGAGAGCATCCATTGAGTGGAGTGGGTATAGGTGCCATCAACTAAGATAGGATGGACTAGGATAGAAATAATTTTGTGAACCAGGGGTGGAGTGGAGATTGAGTTCCAGGTTTTTTTTTTCCCTGTATCTGTCTCCCCCCACAAATTCTTGAGTAGAGAAATGGTAATGCTATGACACAGAGCAAGCGCTTGAACAACGTTTAAAATATACGTTAGCCATCTCTCTAAACCTTGTGAGACTTTTCATCGAACGCATGACTCTCCTTCTGTTTTGACTCCATTCATGTCTTCTCCACTCCAGAGCTGTTCCCTTTCTGCAGGGATGTGGAGCCATACAGAACTGGGACAGCCATTCCATCTCAGCCACTTCAAGATCTATGTAGTATCTTAACATTCCTCAGCCTTAGTTTTCTCATGAGTTCAATGAGTTGCTTGAGACACAAGATAAATTAACAGGAGGAAAAATAATTTAATATGTGTGCATGGGAGAATCAAAATATGATGCTCAGATCATAAAATGAGGCTCACAGAAATAATCAAACCAGACACCTTTTTACACTTTTTAGACGGAGAAACAAGAAATTTGTGAAGAATCAACAAGATAATAAAAATTAGTGCTCATTAGAAAGGAATCTAAGCCAGATTTGGGCCTAAGTAGTAAGTTAGTAAAGATGCTACGAAGTGTGTTTATACAGGCTTTTTTGACTCTGGATTTTATTTAACTCTTGTGCTAAGATTGTCTCTCAGCCCTCAGGAATAGGAAGGACAACTATCACATGAAGTATTATTTCCTGCATTTAGAGAGACAAAGGAGAGTCAGAGAGCTCCTAACACTGCTGCTGCCTCTTAAGTGATTTTAATTTGAAATAATCAATATGCCATTGTGAGAAAACTTGGGGCAGTTTGTCCTGGGTCCCAACAGATCGAATGCAACCACACAGGCTTCTGAGAAACAATAGCAGACACAGAGAGAGGAGGAATTGAACCCTGCATCCCAGTACCTTGCCTTATTCCACATTTCTTTTCTAAAAGACTCTACAGCCCTTGTCAGCTCTAAAATCAGCAATTACGGTATTTGGTTTTAGTGTATGGTGTTCAATAACAAGGTCATTCTCACAATATCTGTTAATAGATGAGGTGATCTGACATCATCTTTTACAGTTTTACTGGCTTCTAGACAAGTAGAAAACTGTGAATTAAACTTGAGGTTTAGGCAGCATTCTAGTATTCCTTTTTTATATGTATTTCTTTTTTAAGTGTCATCTTATATAAGTGACTTCCTGTCATGAGTGCAAAGAGGAAGGAAGGTGAGGATGTCAGAAAGGCCAGATTCCATTTTTTCTGCACAGCCTGAACTTTTGCTGTAACCCCAGGGATTTGGGCCTCAATGAGAAGCACGAAGGGCCAGTGAGCGGTTAACCTTGCAGCTGCTCAGGGTGCAGCCTCTGGCTGTGCTTCCCTACTTCCTTCTGGATTAGGAGCTGGAGGTGAATAAATTTGCCAAGAACTACAGTACACTGTGGGACTCAGAGCCTGATTGGACAAGAGGGAAGTCCAGGAACTTGGTGTTCTGCAGTGTCTTTAAGGTTAGACAAACAGAATGCTGGAAATGAGCTGAGAATTGGAGAGAGAACCACCAGAGATCAAGTGATCCTAACTCAGCATTGAGCTATGTACATTTCTTTTGAAAGTCAAAAACAAGTGGGCTAGATACCTCATAGGCCCTCAACATATACTTTGTGATTTATTAATAACTACTGTTGGTCAGGTGTATAATCCTGTAAAAAGATCAATAGTTAAGCAACTGAGTAGGAGAGGAGAGCAGGCTGTGTTTGTTCACTGCAAGAAGCTGAAAGTCTGCCTTAGGCCAAGAGAGAAATATAGCTTAAATGCAAATACTTGCTCTAAAAGGTACCACAGAAAGTTGTTCTTCTTTGCCTCCAACTATAAAGTGCTGATTCTCCATCCCATTAGAGCGTAAGGTTGAATGGAAGGGAAGACATTTGTTACCTGGAAAGAAGCAAAAGGAAGAGTCTGAAACATTCAGGACAAACTGCACACTACCCTCTTTTGCAGATCAACCATCGGTTTGCTTTAACCCTTGCTGAGCCACCTGAAAACAGCTTATGCCCCTCAGAAAATTTCCTCACCTTTCTGAGTCTAATCAGTTAAACAGGTATGTGTGCCATTCTGGTCACATCTGTATGCTAGGACAGATAACCTGGCTCTGCCAACATTTCAACTGAATCCATTTTTTATCCCTAGAGAAATTATTTAATACACAGTAAAACTGAAGACACAATTAACTAGAAATAACATTTAACAAGTTTTGAGAGCAAGTGTGGAATACTATACCTTGAAAAAAAAAGAAAAAAAAAACAATATAGTAAGTTGATGTTAAGCATGTTTTTAAAAGAAAAATTGTAGGAAAGTTAATAAACTCTAAGGGGCTCAGTAAACATTTAGTCAGTATTGTTCAATGACCACTGATGAATTCATCAATGTTTAAAACAAAAACAGACAAAGTTTAGAGACCATAATTCATTTCCTCCACGTTTGAGACATAAAATCCATGAAAAATTATTATTGAGTGCTGATCTCTGAATGATCCTGAAACACACAAATATACTAAGTGTTACTTTCCCTACCTTTCCAGGATGTCTGAAAACTTAGGTGTGACATGCTTGAGTAGAAAAGTAAATTTATCTATAGAGATACAAGCTTAGATTTTATAGTAGTTGTGCAATTTTTCCAAAATTTCAGGGACTCTCATTTTATGTGTCAACAAATAATAAATCAGCTGAAGGTCAATATTTCATCCCATACATTCATAAGCAGGTGCCTGTTGAGTGTCTTGGAATCTGTTTGGATATGCTTTGTCATCTTTTGCCCAAGGCTATTCATGACCTCCACCCCATATCACCATCACTGCCCTCTATCATGACTCCCTTCTTACTGTCTTGGTCCTCCAGCTCTGTATAAATTATTATACATTATCTCTGTATAAATTAAAGAGGTAATACTTTGAGATGTTTGAAGGAGTGGCAAACAGGGCTAATAAGCATATGCAGTATTTGCTTCTTTAGGACATAGCAAAGTAGATGGAAGGCTTTCAAAATAAAATTCTTTTTTATTGAATAAATGACCAAAAATAAATAAATAAATAAATAAATACCTTTATGATCTAAACAACTGAGATAGTTTTTCTTTGTGTGTGTGTGGTTCTACAATCTAGTTCTAGAGAAATTTTTTAAAACTTCTCAAAATGATTATAGTGATGACAATAGTACTGGACATCTATCATCACAGGGTGACTATTTTGAAAGTCTTTCTTATACTCAGTTGTCAAAAATAATAGCAGTGACAACAAAGCTACTATTAAAATTTCTGGAAGAAAAGGATGACTATTGCCTCTGCTCAGCATTGGAAGGGTAATTAAAATTGTCTAGTCCAATGGTTTTTAAACTGCGAGTTGTGACTCATTAGTGAATTATGAAATCAGTTTCATGAGTTATGATGAGCCATTTTTATACAATGAGAGGATAGAATATAGTAGAATGGAAAACATAGTGCATAAACTAGTAAGTTTAACTCATTTTTGCAATTTGTGTTTCAATTATATATGTACATTATTCGCATATATGACATATATATGTTCTTATGTATAATCACTGAAACTAAAATGTTATCCACTTTAATGTGTGTGTATCAATTGGTGACACAAGCTATAGATCAAAGGCAGAAAAAAAGATAAAATAAATAAAAATAAACACCGGTCCATTTCCATTACTTACATTCCTCTACAATGTACCTCCTAAGCGATCATCCTGACTGTACTTGAATGTTCTCACTGCTTATTTATTCATTGAATAAATGACTTTAATTCAATATTTGTCTTCCAGGAGCTGACTTATTGCATCATCCTAACTTCTACCCCTAAGCACTTTTCAGCCAAGCCTAATTCTTCTTCCACATACAAACCTTTCGATTATTATTTAAACTGAGATGTGTTGTCCTGTTAAGAATTTGCTTCACCTCATGAAGAATCAAAGACTTCAGTTGTCCCTCAGTGGCTTTGAGAACCTTCACTGACCAGACTTCTTTATGTCCCTCACAAGTTTAAGCTGCATATAGTTCTTGGTCAGTCATGAAGAGTTAGGTTTGTCCGGAGAGAGAGGAGCCAGATGTGACTATATCCTGCTCAAGAAAAAAAAGAGGAGCAGCTTTAGTAGTGGCCACTTGTATCATTCACAACACGATTTATACAATCCAGAAAGCACAAGCAAGAAGTTCCTCTTTCTCCAAGTAGTTCTTTTTGAGAATGACTGAAATATGCCAACGTCACGACTCTCAGCCAGAAGCATGCACTGAGTGAGTGGGAGCTAGGAGTGGGAGGAGATGGTTCATAAAGACTTATTTTGGCTTTAGTCATGGATTATAGAAACACGCATGCTACTATAAATACATATAAATATCTCATGCTCACTTCCTGAGAAAAACATGTTAGTTTATGCTCACAACTGTTTTCTTTTTAAAGAGGCTATAAATATCAGGGGCTCAATATCTGAATCCGAAGAGCTAATTAAAATTTTAAAAAAGAAAAGCTTATCTTCAGTTCCTTTTTTTAGGAAACACTGCAAATATAGACTGACAACTTAAGAAAAGACAGCTGTTTCATTTCACATGCAAAAACATGATTTAAAAAGAAGCAAATTTTAAAAATGGTCTTGGCTATAATTCTTTTCAATAAAGTTGTGGATTTTTCCTATGTTTTGACTAAAAGCCTTTGCAAATGCATTTCCTCATTTTTTTTTGAAATTTGCTTCAGAGTTTATAATTAGTTTCTCTTTATGATCAAAAATAAATGTCAGAATCAAAGCTTCTAAGGAAAACTGCCATTCTCCCATTCTTTCTCACTGGCAATAATTAAAGATTAAAAATGCACTTAATAAAATTTACTGAAAGAAAAATGTTTGCTGATTAGTTTTAAAAAGAGATTAACCATGACTATAGAAGAACTAGAAATCTAGAATAGGATTTACATGAAAATAGGAATTTAATAAATACCCTCAAAACAATAACTGAAGAGAATGATTGCCATTTCAGTTAAGCATAGAAAAATGGAGATTTCAACATCAGGTGAAAAGAAACAAAACAGCCACCAACCATCTAGTTCATCTTTGTACACTACTTAGCTTTCACTAGGCTTTAGTCTTTTTCTTATGTAAAATAATTCTAAAACTATTTATTTAAAGTCTACTTCATGCTAGGCATTGTTCTAGGTCCTGGATTTATATATAAGTAGAGTGAAGAAAGCTTAAGTCAATGTTGATTTCTTGACAATTATTACTGAGAAAAGATAAAGAATTAAAATTACATTTCAGACTTCCCCCTGAGATCTAGATTCATATATTCAACTATCTACTTGGCTATTTCCCAAGCATTTCAGATTTATTAAGGGAATAACTGAATTCTTGATCATTCTCTCAAATTCTCTCTTTCCCTATCTCAACTTTCCCCACCAAAGAGCCCAAGATTTAACCTGGGAGCAACCCTTAACCCTACCCCATTTCCCTTCCAATTCATCATAAACCTCCTTTGAATCTATTTCCAAAATGCATTTAAAATTATCTGTTTATAATCTGAAACCATAATTGCTCTCTTCAGTTGTTGTCTTTGATGACCCAATGGTCAAAGTAATTTTTAAAAAAAGTTTAAAAACTCCAGCAGTTCTCCCTCTATGCTTATAACCATTAAGACTGCCTATTGTAATTAGGATAAAATTTTAATTCTTTAACAAGTCCCTCAACGCTCTGTATCATTTGGCCTCACCTACCAATCTAGCATCATCTTCTTCTACTCTCCTCATTAGTTTCTGTTTCCCACCTGCATTGTCTTTGTGTCTGTTTTCTTACCATTCGAACTCATTCTCACCTCAAGGCCTTTGCACGAGATTTCCTTTTGCATCCAAGGCCCTTTGCCCTCCCCTTCTCCTGGTTAATTTCAACATTTCCTTCATTTCAACCTACATGTCTCTCTTTTCATGACTCAAACAAATTAAATGTAGCCTCATCTTGTTTCCTTTTTTATATCACCTGATGCTTTTCATTTTCCAGAACTTATAAAAATTTTCTCTATATATTTAAATGTGTACTTATTTGTCTAAAATCTCTTTTCTTCTTTAAACCTCACTTTCTATAAACACAAAAATTGTGTCAATTTTTCCCAAGATATTCCTCAGACATACAGCATTGTACCTGGGACATAGTAAGCATTCAACAATTTCTTTGCAAATGAATCTGTACATCACTGAATACATAAATGAAAAGAAAAACAAAAGACAGTAGTGGCAGAATTTTCAAACTATAGAACATAAGTAAATAATGAACAAAATTAGCAAGCTATGCAATGGTAGGTAAAAAGCACAGGGATTTTTAAGATCAGAAAACGAGTCACAGTGCCAGCTCTGTCATTTAATTAGTTTCGAGATTTGGAGAAACTTACTTACCTTCTGTAATACTCATTTTTCTCATTTGTAAAATACCCATAATGTGGTGAAACTCAAATAAGATAATATATGTGAAAATACTTTGTAAATTGTAATGCAGTATAAAATTCTGTTGTTAAAACAAAAATGCCCAGGGATAATTCAGTTGAAGTTTACGTATAAATTTCCAGTTACTGGCTTCTATATTCTTCATATTCAGGAAGTTACCAGGGAGATAAATTGGTAAGCAAAGGAAGCATTAAAGTAAATTCACTCTGTTTATTTTCTTTCACTTATTCATGTAATAATTCAATAAATATTCATTGGATACATTCTATGTATCAACCACTATACCTTTATATATTTAATAATTTAAAGATATAAATAAAAATTAGTCATAATTTTTTAACTCAACAGGTAAACCTAGTGTCCTCATGATGTAAGCAGGAGAGGCAAGTAACCCAGCAAGAGGTCAGGAAAACCTTCTTAAAAGAGATTTGGAGGATAAAAATAAATCTGGAAATGAACTCACTTTTCACCACTTATCTTGGACAGGTTATTTAGCCAATTCCTTGTTTCTGGTGAAAATGGACATCAATAATATCTACCTCCAGTATTGTTACGAAGAGGAATTTAGATAGTATATAAAGAAAATTAGGTATGCAAGTCACTTAATAAATATTAGTTTTCTTCTTTCTCTCTTTTCTCAAATCTCTTCATCAGACACAAGACTAACTTAGCATACTTATTATTAGCAAAAAGACATTCGATCTCTTTGTATGATGAAACAATACTGGAAAACTGACGCCCAGAAGACAATACACCTGGAAGCTGCTTCTTTCAAATAGCTTGCATTATCTTTTGTCTTAACTGCAAAAAGTGAAAAGTATGTAAGGTGTCTTTTGATATGATCCTGTTCTCATGCAATTTTTGAATCCTTGCTAGTAACGTTTTAGATCCTGCTGTCCACATCACTCACTGAAAATATTTATACAAAGAAAGAAGAGAACAGGGTCACAGCAGTTAAAGCATTTTCAAGCACATATGGAGTTACCTTTGGCAAAAGACCAGCAAATCGTATCCTTAAGGCTTATGTCGCATTTCTGGGAAACAGAAACCAACATTTTTTCCATGTGGATGATCTTGTCCTTTAAACAATTTCGTAACTCCGTAATCTCTCAAAATCATCTGAATGCTTTTAGGCAGTACTGAATAAGAGCTGTTCGATGTCATGTAGGAACGTTATTCAGGTTTCTCAAAGACAGAGCTTGCAACTGATTTGAGAGCAATATAGCGCAGAGTTTAAAATCATGGACTTTGGAGTAAAATAACCCAGGGTTCAAATTGTCTTATTATAGCTGAAGGATTTGCAGAACGTGTTAAGTTCCTATTGCCAAGGTAAGAAATTGCCACAAACTTAGTGGCTTAAAACAACACAAATTTATTATCTGACAGTTCAGGAGGCCAGAAGTCTAAAATGAATCTGCAGTGATATGTTCCTTCAAAGGATCTGCAGAAGAATCTGTTTCTTTGCCTTTCTAGCTTCTAGAGACTGCCCGCATTCCTTGGCTCTTGGCCTCTTCCTCTATCTTCAAAGCCAGCAAGTTAACATCCTCTCTCCTATCTGACTTCCTGCCTCTATGACTCTATGACTACATGGGCCCACCCAGATATTCCAAGATAATCTCCACATCTCAAGATTCTTAAATTATTCACACCTGCTAATTTCCTTTTGCACCATAAGTCCCTTTTACAATATAAGGTTCCTTTATGCCTGAATTCATAGGTTCCAGGGATTAGAACATGGACATTTTATGGGGGCATTATTCAGTCAACAATATGGAGTAAATTGAAATGGCCTCAGATCTCTTATCTGTAACATGAGGATTACAATAGTTCTAACATCATAGGGTTGTTATGAGAATTAAATAGAATTGCATACATTGTTATCTACCACTACTGTGAAAACATGTAAATAATCCAGGAGCTTTTATCACATTAATGAGAAAGGTAGATCTGACCTCTGTTCTTGGTAGAAATAAACCTTAAATGAATAACCATAGAAATAAATGTATGTTCACAAACTGTAATAAGTGCTGCTAAGGAATAGTAAAGGATACATTGTCAAGGAGTACCAATCTAGTCTAGAAGGGTCAGAAAAGCTCTTTTTGATCAAAGAGCTTTTAGTTGTTTTTTATGAATACATAAGATTTACCTAGCTGAGATAAAAAGTAGAGAACATTCCAGAAATTGAAAAAATACGTGCAAAGATCCACAACAGGAATGAGCATGGTACATACAAGGAATTGGAAGATGTAAAGACACAGAAGAAGAGTGGCAAATTAGAATGCTACGGAAGTAGTCGGGGACCAGAGCAGGTCATGCTCTAAAAGGTTTTGTTAAGATTTTGGGGTTTATCCTAAAAGTAATAGCAAAGGCAGTCTGATCAGATTGCTTATGAGAAAATATTGCTCTGGGTGCTACATAGAGAATGAAGGGCAAGAGTAGAAGCTAGAATTCCAGGAAAGGGGTTTGGCTTAGTCCAGGTGAGAGAAGATGGGGTGTCACAGACTGGGCTCCCTAGGATGTAAACTCCGAGATAGAGATCAGCAGGCAAGTGATTTATTTAATATGGAGTGCTCTTGGGATCAATGCCTGCAGATGTGGAAGGAACAGGATTGAGCAGAGGGAGGTCTCAGCTGACCCTAAAGAATGCTCTGAAGTGTAGGTGACCCCTCTAGGTCAAGGCAAAGGGAGTGGGCTTTTACATCCTCAAGTTGGTCAGTCACTAGATACAGCTGGACCCGGAAGGAGGGTGAACTTGTTTAGTGGTAGCAGTACTTGAAGGGGGCTGACAGTTGAACATCTAGGGAAATCTTACAGAGAGTTCTTGGTTGTGTATCACAGCATCCACCATATGGAGACTTGCCTAAATAGTGGCAGTGAAAATGAAGAGAACATGTATAGATTTGAGAAACATTTTGTAGATAGAATTGACAGAAATTGGCAATAGATATATTGAGGGTAGTGGGGAGAGGTATAGACCAAAAGAGAAAGAAAAGGAAATATCAAAGACTATAGCTGGGGCTTCTGACTTTTATAACTGAACAGATGTTTATATCAAATTTGTATACATTTGTATTGATTAGTTAACTAATTGAATGAGCCTATACCTCAGAGAACAGGGGTAGGCTGGAAATAAAAACTTGGGAGTAATAAAAGAATGGGGATAAAAAGCATGAGTTTATATAAGAATCACCTCAAGAAAGAGCAGAACATGAGAAGGTTGGCAAAGCCTTAAGTATGATAACAATTAAAATGGGTTTATGTAAATTTTTTGTTATTGTTCTTGGCACTTAATAAAAACTCAGTAAAAATCTTTGTTATAACATAACTATTTTTTGTATTGGTAAGGGAGATGGACCGCCCCAAAGAAGTGCTACATATGTCAGTAAATCCACAATTATAAGCTGCATAACGTAGGGTTCTTTGATTGAAAAACTGGAACAAGCATAAGCTGCAGTGGTCAGTGAGCTGAACACCAGCTACCCTAGAAATGTCTTTCAAGAAAACATCCTTTTGAAAGAACTCATCTTAGGCTCTGGTCTGTGTTTCATTCTTCACATCAGAGCTTTCATCAACTTTTTTCCTTAATCTTCACAGCATGCCCAGAATCTGCTCAGTTTTCACCACCTGTACATCATCTTCCCTAGTAGATGCCTTCATTTCTTGCCTAGATAATTTTGGAAGGGTTCTAACTAATCTTTTTGCTCCCTATGCCCTAAACATCTCCCTAAAATCTATTCTCAACAAAAAAAAATGACAATTATTTTTAAAATTATAAGGAAAATCAAGTCATTTCTCTGCTCTAAATTCTCCAAAGGCTGTCTATCTCTTACAAAGTAGACACTAAATCCATGAATAATCCTACAAGTTTGTACTTAATCTGCCTCTGCCCTCTTCTCACTGCCTTCTCACCATGACCTCACCACCTCCCACTCGTCTCTGGCCACTCTGCTCCAACCATATTCGTCACCTGACTTTTCTTCCACACAAACTCTTATCTTCAGGCCTCTGCATTTGCTCTTCCCTCCATCTACAACACCCTTCTTCCAGATGTCTACACAGCTTACTTCTTTACCTCCTTCAGGTCTTTCGATTAAGAAAAGCTGCCTCTGGGTATCCTTTTGACCCTTCCCTTGCTCTCCTAAACAACTCTGCTTCATTTAATACTCTCTGACATCATCAAAATGATAAATTTATACTTTTCCTATTATATATTTCCATGTGGAATGTAAATTTCATTAAGGTAAGGTAGAGATTTTTTTGTTTTGTTTTATTTGGTTTACCTTGGTTTACTGTTTAATTTCTAATTCCTAGAAAAGTTCTAGCTAAAAGTAGACCTTCAATAAATTTGATTAAATATTGAGTGAGTGAGTGAGTGAGTGAATGAATGAATGAATATATAAGAAGAGTTTCTAACTCAGTTTTCTAGTGCGGTGCCTTCCCTACACTCGTGCATTTTCTAGATCTGACTCAATAAGATGAGAGGAAAAGATCAGCCCAGCTTCTTGGGTTACTAGAAAGTGGACCAGGCAGAAGGTCCATGAAAAGAAGTTTCTGGGGCCCTTTGAAGTTAACATATATTATTTGGTTGAATTAAGTGATTCACATATCAGTGGGGACACTAGCTGGCTGAATTTTGTAAAAGGTGGGAAGAACACATTGAAATTTCCAAAGAAGCTGTCGCTCTATGTGTGGGTGATGCCAAAATAAATATTAAAAAAAATATTCAGCTCATTCTTTTTGAATATCATGTACATAAAGTACCCGATTATTTTTTTCTTCTCTACTCTTTTTAATGGTGTTGAGGAGATATTGTGTACTGTTATTATTAAATTACACTTTTATTCAGTGATTACAGATTAGCACTTGTACATTGTCTCTGAAAGGTCATAGTTTCCAGCTGTGTCATGTCAGCATTTTGTAGTTAAAATCCCATTCTACAATCAGACACAGTCCAAATTAACATCCTTAATTGTTAAGCTACCTCTCTACAGCTCAAGAGTTGCCCTGGATAGAGATGTCCAAAGGCCGCTGGTGTGGATGTGGGCTGTCAAATATTTGGAGTACACTTTTAAAACTTCTCTGGTAATTAAAACTTTCCTGAGTTAGCAGACCGTTTGTTTTGGTTGTTATTTGGAAAGATTTTGAGTATAAGCCACCCTGTTTTTATCTTACCTTTACATTTTCCAGGTTTCAGCTGTATTTTTTTGTTTTGTTTTGTTTTGTTTTGTTTTGTTTTGTTTTGTTTTGTTTTGTTTTGTTTTAAAGAAGGGCCCAACTCTGTATAATCTCATTGTCACACATGGGTCAAAAGAAATCCTCACATCCCTGCCCCATCACTGAGCACGGCTTTTAGTAACATTTTGTACAAGAACAGGATGTTGGCAATTCAACTGTTAAACCTGTCTGTGATTATTCTTCCTTGAGATTACTCTGATGTCACCAGTGTAATTTGAGCCTGGAGCTTTTGTTCACACTTTAAATAGCAGTTCGGGAATGATTTCGATACAGACTCTCTGGAGAGCCCCAGCAGGAGCTGAATTCCCAAAGATCTCCACATCGATGAAAGCAAAACTGAGCCACCAAGCCGTCGTCGTCATGTCCACCTCGCTGCGAGTTAGCCCTTCCATCCACGGCTACCACTTCGACACAGCTTCGCGTAAGAAAGCCGTGGGCAACATCTTTGAAAACATCGACCAAGAATCACTACAGAGACTCTTCAAAAACTCTGGGGACAAGAAAGCAGAGGAGAGAGCTAAGATCATTTTTGCCATAGATCAAGATTTGGAGGAGAAAACACGAGCCCTGATGGCCCTGAAGAAGAGGACGAAAGACAAGCTTCTCCAATTTCTGAAACTGCGGAAATATTCCATCAAAGTTCACTGAGGACAAGAGAATGGATAAGGACATTATCCAGGAACAGACATGTGTGAGTCAGTTGGTGAGACCCTAACATGCAGCACTGTGTTGCTGCCTTGCAAGTTTCTCCTCCGTCAGGACTCCGGAGACTGGAAAGGAACAGAACAAACTGGTTACAAAGACTCCACCCAATTTCATGCCTGTGCTGTGACAGTGGAGAACAAAATGCTTTCAGCGAGGATTTGAAAACTCTCCCAGCGGGAAAGGACTGATGCTGGTGTCAGAAGAAGAGTCTGGATGGATGTAATGAACACTGAAACGGAAGAAAACAGATGGCTGGGGAAGAATTCCAGCCAGGGTCTCTTTGTTGAGCCCTAGGACTTAAATTCAACCTGAACTTTTTTTTTTTTCCTTAACCAAACTGGGTAAGGGGAGGGAAAAGGGTGAGGGGAAACAGGAAGAGAGGATACCACGCTCCAATTGTTTACTGATTTTTTTTTTTTGAATGTTCAAAATGTTGCCAAGCTTCAATATTGTCTATTGGTATGGATTTTTAGAGATCAGTAATTGATTATTTATTTGCATTTATTACAATGCTGAAAAGTGCACCACATGGGTGTAAGTACAAAGTAAAGGAGCTGCAGCAGCACCTTCAGCAGCTCAGTGAAACCAGACACCACCTTCTGGTTTGTAAAAGGGTTTTTATGCGTTTCAAACTGGTTGCACAAAAGTTAGAATAATGGGGTCCTTCAGAAGTCCGAAGTACTGTGAAAAAATTTTATAATTTTTTAATGTTCTAGTTAATGCTAAAGTATAATCTAATTACATTTCTTACAGTTACTGCAGTGAGCATTAGGAAGTGAATATGATACACTAAATAGTTTATAAAGATGCTATAGTATCTATAATTTATTATACATGACAAAAGATATGCAACTGTAATAAATTATTATAAACTTGGCTACTCTTGGTCTGTGATGATTGGTATCAAAGAAAAAATAAGATGGTAAATTATTACTATAAACTTTTATAAATTATTATAAACTTTTCTGAAGATTTTACTCTCAGAATAAAAGATGATTTTCTACTGGCTTTACATTAATTGCTGAACTTTTTCAAAACAAATTTTTATACTTAATATTCAGGCAGTTTCTTTGTCTCAATTTTAAAATATAAGATATAGACATTGAAATTTATAGATTGACTCATCAATGTTGTTATGATCCACTGAGGGGGAGTTTTAAAAAGCTTTTTTCACCATATTTTTGAAAATTTTCCTCTGTGGCTACATTAGCTGTATACATTTGTACATTTATTTCCCCAAAAACAATATATTCTGGGGTTAGAGTCTGAATTATGATCAAGACTTTGTGGGTTATCAGTATTTATTTAATATAAACCAATATGGGAATAATATTACAATCTTTGCTTGTTTACTCATAAAATTATAATAAAACATTTCTAAGAAGGCATACATCAATGCCTACTACACTTTCCTTGCAGAGAGTTATAAAAATTCCCCAGAAATTAAGTGTTTCAGCAACATCTACAAAGGTTTTTGAAAGTACTGATCATAGTAAAACAAAACGAATGAATGATCTAAAATCTTTTGGGAGAGTTAGTCATGATTTTAAATAATATATTTTTAAAAAAGAAATTAAGTGACCAAATCCATTTTTAAATGCTAATTGATTTGTTTACTGAAGATAATATAAAAATAGTCTATTAAAAAGATTTTTTTTTACGAGAGCATCTATGAAAACCACAAATTAACGTGCAGAATTGTGTGTGTGTGTTTTTCTAAGAGGAGTATTTCTTATTTCCATCAGATTTACAAAGATATCTATGACACCAAAGTAAATTAAGAACAGAAGAGGAAGAGCATGATAGGTGGGAGGCTCAGCTGGTGATGGTATTTTGGGATTATCCAAGTCAAGTCTGTATAGAGGTCCTCTTCTCCATGACTCTATGTTCCCATTCTTACCAAGTAAGCTTGCTTAATGATCTTACCTAAAGTTTCTTCACAGATGCCAGGAATAAACTTCCTGCCTCTGATAGGGCCTCTCAGTGGCACATTTTCTCTATCCATCTGGAATCCCCAAAAGACACTGATAAACCACTTGGAAACGAAATTTAGCAACTTACTCCTCCAGAATACCTATTATACTCCATGCTTCCAATGAAAATGTTTAACTTATTTTCTACTGAAAGACTTTAAACACATTTTTTATATTAAACATAGTTCAAAGGTTGAAGTTATTATACATACATACACATAACAATTTGCTCTGTTGTTTTCAATGTAAACCTTGTCTATTTTTCACATTAGCTCGTACTCAGTTTTCTTGCAGTGTATTATCATTATTTTCTGATTGCAAGGCCATAACATGGGAAACAAATTTAAAAAGCAATTGAGATATGATCCACAACAGTGCAAAGAACAATATCTCTTCAGGAGATTTTTACACAAGCATGCTGTCCTTTCCTTCATGGAGAACAAAGTTGGAATCAAGGTGATTGCACAAGGATGATTTTTAACTTCATAATACTTTTATTATTTAATGTGAGGTGAAAGAAAACATTAGAACAGGTAGAATTGTTCAGTTCAGAAACCCTTGTATGGCATAGGATGGCCAAATATATCTCAAGATATTTCGTTATAATAGAAGAAATAAAAGTAGCAAGGGTGACATAGCTCATTAACAATGTTTGTATCATTAGGGTGATAGTAACAATTTTCAGAGTGTTTACTCTTCATTAGACAATTTCTAAGTGTTTTATGCATTAAATCATTTAATTAGTACTGTGACATAGGAGCAGGTGTGTGCATGTATTTGCATATGTATATGGTACACAGAAACTGAAGCACAGAGAGATGAAGTAACATGCCAAACAACACACAGACAGCTAATGAGGCCAGAAGTCAAATCCAGGAAGGCTTGCTCCAAAACCTTCATTCCTAAACACTAGATTAGACTGCTTCTCTAGGAGAAACTAAGCTTCTCTCCTTTTTTTTTTCTTTAACATGACAATTACTTATATACCAGTAAGTCAGAAAGACAGGAAGGCATGACTTCTGAGAAATCACTTTGATGTGACCTGTGTCAATTTATTTGGCATTTGAATTACATGGGGAAAGCTTCTTAGTCATTTTAATTATATCAAGGGTTTCTTAAATATAGCCTTTTAAATTCGCAGTTAAAATAATACCTGGGTTATCACCTTGGAACGAAAGACTCCATCTAAATTCTCTTCTAGTTCTCAGTCAATTCTTGGGTCTCAGTTTGCTCATTAGGGAAGATCAGAAACTATAGATTCATTATTTCATTTCAGTCAGTGTTTAGCCCCTTAGTTTACCTCCCTGGTCCACAGAAGAGGAGTGTTTATATCTGTAGGAGTCTCCAACAAATGGGAATTACTGAAAAAGGGGCCCAGGACACACAACTGCCTGATATTTTTTTTTTTTTTTCCCATTGTCACAGTGTAATCAGAGGATGTGATTGAGGGTCCCTTGGAAAGCCTTACGAATAAACAAATGATTAATCCATGGCCTAGGAATCGTGTGGCCTTTCAGGGTTTATCATCTACCCTTCTAAACTTTACATAACAGTTTCCTAGGACGGCACAAAACTTAGTTAATTTGACTCCCATTCTCATGAGGAACTGTGAAGTGCAAAACAGGATTTGTACCTTATTCATTCATATAACAAAAATATAGTAAGCACCCACACATGTGGGCTACCATGGTCAGAATAGATCTCTATTCTTCTTATCAGAGGAGCCAGAAAATGTTTTAAAATAATTATAATACACACACACTAAGACACACACACTGACACACACACTAAACATTTACAGTCCTTCAAAGAACACAGCAGTTTACTTCCTGAGCCTTTTATCCTCATCAGTGGGCAGCAGCATTCTGTTAAGCAAATTCTGCTAGACTGAGACTGAAGTTCTGGGTTTTTTCCCAACTGTGCCTAAAGCAAATTCCTTTTTTATCTCTGGATTTCATCTGTTAGGGGAACAAAAGGGATTTGAGAGAACGATGTCTAAGATCTTCTTCATCTCATATTCTACATAAATGGGAAATAATAACTGTGCCACCTTAAATGATAAGACTTCTTTCTGAATCAGTTGGTATTTCATATATGGTAAGAATTTTTCTTAAATAAGACAAAAACCTAATTTAAAAGTTTTGATTACTAATAATGGTTGCTTAAGGCAGAATGTGAAGGAAATTACTTTCTGTGGATCCATCTATGTTTTTAAATAGCCTGCCCCTTTTCTGATGCGTGCCTATGGCAGGACTGGCTATTAATATTATGACTACCTCTTCCACATCCAAGCAATGACAGCCACTATGAGTGAGAATCATAATCACCTGTGTCATTTTAAAAAATGTAGATTCCTTTCTCTGTCTGACTGTTTCACTTAGCATAACACCCTCTAGGTCCATCCATATTGTCACAAATGGAATGGTAAGATTTCACTCTTTTTTATGGCCTAGTGACACTCCACTGTATATATGTACCACCTCTTTATCCATTCATCTTTTGATTGGAGTATCTAATCCATTTACACTTAAAATAATCATTGATAAGTATGTAGTTATTGCCATTTTATTAATTGTTTTCTGATTGTTTTTGTAGTTCTCTATTCCTTTCTTACTCTCTTACTCTCTTCTCTTGTGGGTTGATGACTTTCTGTAGTATTGTGGTTAGATTTCTTTCTCTTTATTTCTTGCATATCTATTTTAGATTTTTGTTTTGTCCTTACCAAGTGCTTCATATTTACCAAATACCATATTATTTCACTTACATGTGGAATCTAAAACACAAAATAAATAAATAAACAAAACAAAACAAACTCATAGATACAGAGAACAAATTTATGGTTGCCAGATGGGAGAGAGTTTGGGGTGCTGGGGGAAAATGGTGAAGAGATTAAGTACAAATTGATAGTTACAAAATAGCCATGAAGATGTAAAATATAGCTTGGGGAATATAGTCAATATTATTATAATAATTATATATAGTGTCAGGTGAGTTCAAGACTTATAAGCAGATCACTTCATAAGTTATACGAATGTCTAACCACTATGCTTTACACCTGAAACTAATGTAATTTTGAATGTCAACTGTAATTGAAAAAATGTTTAAGTCTCTAATAAATAAATAATTTAAAAATGTTTATATAGATTTGTGGTCCCAAACTCTCTGGGCATTGGGCCCAGTAATGGGTATTTAGTTAGCCATGAAGAATATTGGATGTAGGGAACCATTTCGTATGTTACAGCTGCATGTTCTGTCAATGACATTTCTTAATATAAGACTAAAAAGATTTTGATTTTATGGCATTAGCTGTAGTTTTTCTTACAATATTAATTATGTCATTAATTGAAAAATCATACCCCAAAATAATATATTTTGAGGAGAATGTAACGTTTCTAGAATTTTAATAATTGCCGTGTATGTAGATTAATACTTTCATTACTTTTTCTGGGATTTCTTTTTCTTGAATATCAGTCTAATATTTGCCTATGTTGATACATGTATGTTTTTAGCAAGAGGAAATCTTCTGCTTTTTAACCACTAACTTTTCTTCTTATTTTCCTGCAAGTTGTCCATGTTTAGTATTTCTGTCTAGTTTTATCACCTGAAAGATTTTGGAGACCCCCACTGATCCCAGAATGTCAAAGGAGCCATAGTCTCTGAAGTGATATTTATAAGAACATCTTCTCCTACTGGTATTGTAGAATATCTCTGGCAGTGCAGTTGTCTTCCAATCTACTCTCACTAGAACCTCCTGAGGGACACTTTAGAACCCAGATCTTTGGATTTAATGATTCAGAATTTCTGGGGCTGGTCACCTGCTATCTCTATTTTTAAACCACTCCTCAGCTGATATTGCTGCAAAGTCAGATTGAGAACCACTGACCTAGATTAAAGTCACAAACTGTGATGGGTATGAGACGTGACACATTTTAACTCATCCATGCCACCCTGGGCACATTGCAGGCTTCAATACATTTTTGACTAAACAAACTGTTGGCCCAAGATGTGACTAGAACCTCATCTTGGAATATGTTATTCCTATTAGCTCTCATTCAAATAATACCAGTATTTTGACTTCGCTTGTAAATTTTATCAGTTCTAATAAATCTTATCCAATCAGTGTTAGCTAAACTCCCATAAGGCACATTGTTTTAGCAATTAAAATACATTTTCAAATGAATAGAAAGCCTCTCTTTCCATTAAATATATCTACCACTTGCCTACTATTCTGGAAAACTCATTTCTTCATCCAGATAAGTTATATTTTTAAAGTTGTTCTTTTAAAAAGGAAGGCTTAGCACACATCGCTAATAATCCCTTATATAACTAGCACTTAATAAAACGAATTTCTTTCTAACAGCAAATATCTTCCACTGAGATCATGTGATTTTACTTTTAAGGCAGGAAGATTGAAATCAAGGATAGAGGGACACTTGAAATGTGTAAAGGAAAAAACAAAGGTGGTAATGCCCTGAAGATAAGCATCTGTTCCCCAATTTTTCTTAGCACTGTTCTTGGCTGTTTTAGGTAGCTAGATAATTGGGTGTGCCATATGGTAGATGGTAGAAAGATAAATAGAGTAGTGTTTAGGATGTAAGAACTGAATTAATGTTGCCTCAGCCATTTATTAGTTAAGTGTAAATTTTGAGTAAATATTGTAATCTCTCTCAGCCTTGCTTTATCATCTATACAATAAGGATAATAACACCTCCTATGTTAGTTTGTTAGAAAAGTCATAACAAAGTATCACAAATGAAGTGACTTAAACAAAAGAAATTTATTTTGTTAATCTAGAGACTAGAGGTGTTGGCAGGATTGGTTTCTTCTGAGGCTTTTCTCCTTGCCTGGAAGGTGGCCATCTTTTCTGTGTCTTCACATTGTCCACCCTCTCTGTTTTATAATTTCCTTGTCTTTTAAGGACATCAGTCATATTGGATTTGAGCCCAACCTAAGGATCTTATTTTCTCTTAATTAGTTCTATGAAAGCCCTATTTCCAAATACAATCACATTCTGTGGTATTGGGAGTTAAGATTTTAACATATGAGTTTAGGGGGGGCAATCATAACACTGCCACATTTATTTCTCTTGATTTTTGTAAGCATAATATAAGATAATGCATATGAATAGGTCAGAAGTTAAAGTTCCCAAAAGGGTAAGATTCTGGGAGACAGGGATGGTGCTTTGCTCATGGTAGAACATTAAAATCTTCTTGCACAGAGTCAAATATAGGGCAGGTACTTCATAAGTGTTTGTTAAATATGAACATACACACTTTACATAAACATAAGGTATTTGTTTGATATATTAATTTATTAATCTCTGAAATCAACATGTGATTATCTATATCCTTTTTGACTCCTCATCATCTCA
Source organism: Eidolon dupreanum (assembly GCA_028627145.1). Taxonomy (NCBI): domain Eukaryota; kingdom Metazoa; phylum Chordata; class Mammalia; order Chiroptera; family Pteropodidae; genus Eidolon; species Eidolon dupreanum. The sequence goes on along the minus strand of CM053508.1, from coordinate 47,266,274 downwards.
AAGGAGGGCTCAGTCAACAGTGACCTACTAGTGTTAAATAACAACTAAGGCATAAGCCATAGTTCATGTTGAAAGAGTCATGTCAGGTGCCTTTCTGCCACTAAGCATCTGGTTTGTTTCTCTTTATGCATGAGTGGCTTCAAAATGTTCAGTGGAAGTAAACAAGTTCGCTGAACATCTGTGAACTGAGTTGCCAAAAGCTTCTAGTTCTGTTATTCTTCACAAAATTTTTATCTATGGTTATGAATATCAGAAAAGTATTGTTTTCTCTTACTCTCCTTCCAGCTTCAGAGTCTTAGTATAACCATCATTGACAAAACTTTGGCATTTCACGTGGGCAAGTGTGAAGAAGGAAAGGTTTAAAAACTCCAAGTGATACATAAACTTAAAAAAAAAAATACCGTGCTGATCACCAAAGCAATTCTATACATCTTACCTTATCTAGCAAGAATTTCAGAAAGAATAGCAAAGGCTTAGAGAGTTCCATAACCTATACTTGAGAAGTGTGGGAACCTTTATGTAATAAAGGTTTGCAAATGATTTTAGAAACTAAATGTCATCTGATTTCAATTGTAGGGAAAAAAAAGAGTATATCATATCAATGATTAAGACCATATTAATGTGACATTTACAAAACATCATTTAGGGTTGGGATTAGCTCAAGCAGTTACTTTGTCATGGCAGACTACTAAAAAGCATCATTTAATGAAATAAAGTGACTAAAATAAGTCAGCCAAACAAGTATGGGATAATATGTAGTCAAAATAGCAATCTTAGAGTCTGGTTTTTACTTTAAATTAATCATGGCCATATTGAGTAGGCATACTAGTATTGTCTTTTTATTCTACATACACTTGGCTTTTGATATCTACACTGTTACTTTTCTTATGGGATCAAAAAGGTATGTGATTCTTCCAGGATTATCTAGTCTGGCATATGGATTCTCCTTGAAAGATGTAAACACTGGAACCCCCTATCCCATTGATTACATTTCACCCCTATTTTAGTGAACCTTTATTCTTTTATAACTTTTTCTCATTATTTTGAAATTGATATAAGAAACCAATCAGTTTTTCTGTTTCAATTTTAAAAGCTCAGTGTTGCTGTTAGATAGGTTTGCAAAAATTCTAGACAAATGAGACAGAGCTGGTTGCTTGGGCAGGATAGACACATACAGGAGACATCTCAACTAAGAAAGACTATAAACTCAATATTCTGGGCATCAAAGTTGAGAGACTTAGAAAGACTCACTCACTCTAATCGAATTTACAGTCTGCCATATAAACAAGGACCACTAACTTATTCATTTATGGGAGAAATTTAATTGCCAAGGAGGAAAACAAATTCTAAGTAAAAGCAAAGGGAAAAGCAGTGTCTTAAGGTCAGTCTGCCTGGCTTTGGCAAAGTTTGAAGAAGTAACCTCACAGCAGAGACCTCTCATCTACTGACTACTACAACATTTAGCTTTTGTTGCTTAACAAACTCTCCTAACACTTAGTGACTTAAAATGTCAACTGCTCTATTTAGCTCATGTTTTTGTGGGGCAGCTTGGGGATTCTTCCGGTCTGGGCCAACTCATCTGTCCCCTGTTGTATTTTCCCGTGTGTCTGTAGTCAGCTGGAGCCCACCTGATGTTAGATGATGTAGGATAGCCTCACTTATATGTCTGGTAGGCTGTTGACCTGGACGTCTTGATTATTCTCTGCTGTTTTTTGCAATCTACCCTATATAAGCACTTAGGGACTCACATCATGACAGTGCTTGATAAGCATTTGTCAAATTCTGCCTTTCTGTCTTCCTTATCCCTTATATGTACACACCATGCTCACCATCTACCTTCTTTGTAACATTATCCTTTCCAGAACAGGCTACAGTATAAGAAGCTACACTTTATCTTATTAATGATTGTCTTACTCCAGGACTTCTTCTTGAGGTCAAATCCAGATTTGTTCATAAAACTCAGTAACTCATTTAGAAATACTTTTTTTACTAACCCCCTTAGCTAGTTAATTTGGTTCATAAGACTCAGACATTCATTTGGAATTCTGATTCACAAAACTAGTCCTTCATTTAAAAATACTTTTTCACTGACTTCCATGGTTAATTAATTTCTTCCATAAAGTGTGAATGTAACCAATGTTAAATTCATATTCAAAGGATATTCACTGTCGTTTTTCTGTAATTGCTTAACAGTGTAGGGAGGTCATCTCTGACCTACTATTATCCCCATGTACCTATCCCAGTGCCAAAGAGTTTTATGAGTATAAGCAAAAATCTGAAAAATCATAACCACCTTAACCACGATATTTTATTCCTCATGAAATATATAAGCACATGTCACTGAACATCTGAGCTAGTTTCTCTCATTAAAACTCTGTTTGGAAAGGGTGTAAATTTAACTGCTAAAAATGCCTGTTCTGTTCTCTGGAAGAGTGGACATTGAGAGACATTAGCCTGAGGGAGACAGACTGACTCAGGGAAAAGAATTAATGGAAGCACATGGCTCCTGCAAGCAGGAAATGCTTTGATAGGCCTTTTCCTCTTTTTGTTACCAGGAGAGACTGGACAATAGACTCCACCTCAGAGCAGCTGCTCTCTCTCTGTGTGATGATCACAGCACATTTTCCTCGTCAGACTTGAAGTCTGCACCAGGGAGTGCTCAGGAAGGGACACACACAATGTTGGGGATCTGCCCTTGAGCCTCTGAGCTGCATGATGGGTGGAGACATCGCCCTTAAGACACACGCGAATCCTCTTGGCACACGTTTCAGGAAGGCCATCTGCTTCTGTTGTTCCTCTGACCTTTTGTTAGAACCCACCCAAAACTGGAAAAGAAGTTACCAGAATAAAGCTAAGCCTAAGGGAGTTTTAGACCCTATTGCTTGTCAAAGCAGGTCAAATTAGCAAACTTTAGTTTAGCTCCAAACATGTGCCCAGTATTGCACTCAACATTAGCTATAGAGGGAAAATTAATATTTTTTCAGTGCTTTCACAGTGTCAGGCATTAGAGAGGATGCTGAATAATGTTATTTAATATTTTCAATATTCTTGTAAGGCAAGTTTTATTATCCTATTTTTTTTAAAAGAAGAAACTGAGGCTCCCGGAGGTTCACCAACTTCACCAATGCTGCTCTAACCTCATAAGAATGTAGAGAAGTATGAAATAAGAATTCTGCCTCAACTTCACATTTTATTTAATTCAACCCTGAACTATCTGTTATTCTCCACCTTGTATTCAATGTCCAAGAGACCCCATGAAACATTTGAAAGCAGAAGATCTGGTTCTGGCCCCATCTTGATGTATGCCATAGGGAGAGTCACTTAACTTGCAGGGTTTTATCCTTCTTGATAACTTGACTGTGACAAAATGAGAAAACAGACCTTTTAATTCCTAACTGTGTAACTATGTTATAAAATGTGGTATAAGCTATATCTATTAGGACGTCTAATATAACAAAAGAAAACAACAAAAATAGAAACAGAAAATAACAAATATTGGCCAGGATGTGAAGAAATTGGAATCCTTCTGCATTTCTGATGGGACTGTCAAATGGTGCAGCCCCTGTGGAAAGCTGTATGGCAGTTCCTCAGAAAATTAATCATAGGATTATGACGTGATCCATCAATCCCACTTCTGGGTGTGTCCCCAAAAGAATTACAAGTAGGAACTTTAACATGTATCTGTATACCCATGTTCATAGTACTATTATCCACAATAGCCAAAAGGTAAAAACAGTCAAATTTTCATAAATGGATGAATAGATAAACAAAATGTGATATATACATACAGTTGAATACTATTCAGCCTTAAAAAGGAAGAGAATTCTGATACATGCTAAAACATGAATGAACTTTACATTAGGCTAAGTGAAATAAGCCAGTCATAAAGACAATTACTATATGATTTCATTTATATGAAGTATCTAGAGTAATAAAATGGGGAGTTGTTGTTTAATGAATGAGTGCAGAGTTTCAGTTTGGAAGATAAAAAGGTTTTGGAGATGGATAGTGGTGATGACTGCTCAACAATGTAACTATGAGCTACTGAACTGTACACTTAAAAATGATTAAAATGGTAAATTTTACATGATGGATATTTTACTACAATAAATAAGATATAAGAATATTCCTCTTTCTTAAAATATTAGAATTATTATTCAATTTATAAATTATTTTTAGTGACTTTCAAAGTATTGGTGACTTTACAGTCTTAATGACTAAAGGTCTCACTTGAAATATAAGCAGCAATGTACAGGATGAGTAGAAGTCATTTTGACAAATGATGGAGAAGAGAGAAATTCAAAGAATAAGATATTTTATAACAAGATTCTATGATGGGAAAAGCATGCATTGTCAAAAAAAAATGGGAATAAGTTGATGTTGCTGGATGCAGCATGTGAAGAAGTGGAGACAGCAGCAAGGCTGAATCACTTGAGGCCAGGTTACAGAGTTTGCGTTGTGTCATAAAGCAAACAGAGCCACTGAAGAATTTCAAGCTGGAGAATGGCAATATTCTGGTTTATGGTTTTAAAAGGTTGATATGACAACATTTTGTGGAAAGGGCCAGTGGGTAACTATAGCATAAAAGTGTCTGTCTTTTAGGTGAATATTGTAGTTGCTCAGCTTAGAGTACATAGGAGTGGAGATGAACAGAAGTAGTTGGAATATTAGAGATAATTTGGGAAGAACTATCAATGAGATTTGGAGATGCATTGGCTTAATCCTGTGTTATTTCCTAATCAGTCATTTTCTCCAGTGCCACAGTTAACAGCCTCATTATTGTCCACTAGAGCTTTGTTAATATTGATGAAGTTCATTGACTTCAGCTCTTGCCTCTCAAAATGTTCTTTAAATTATAGCTAGATTTAGCCTTCCAAAATGCACTCTATACACGTAACTTCCCTGCTCAAAACTTTCAGTCTATCCATTGCTTACAACATCAAGTCTAACTTCCTTTGCCTGGCATACAAACACTTTATGATATGGCCTCTCTTACTGTATTGACCTCATCTCCTGAAAATGGACTCCATCAAAAAATATTTCTTTAACATCCATTTCAGGCCAGATTAATTACTACCAACAAGTTATCATAAAGTATTCCTTTCACTATACTTTCATTCATTCTATCTTCGTAAAGTGCCTTAGACCTTATTGCTGCGTTTGTAAATGTGGCTCTTTCTTGTCCTGGATCTGAATTCATTTCTTAGGAAGATTTCAGTGAGTCTTTAAATTCATACTAAGCACAACTAGCCATTGTCTCCACCACTCATGGGCATGTTATGCCATCAATTACTAGTAATTTTTTCATATGTTGGTGAGAATAGAAGTCTCATTTTCTATTGAGAAAGTGCTCAGTATGGAGAGTTTGTTGCTGGTTATGTAATCAATAATCGTGCGCTCAGTCAGAGCATAGGATAGGCTTGCGGATTCAGGATGCCAAGAGGAAAAAGTGCTCAGCGAAGGTAGAAAATGCTTGTCATTCAGTAAATAATTATTGAAAATATAAATTATTGACAAATGTGTCTAGCTACAATATTGTGCTATAAGTACTTTTGGAATAAGCTATGGTCTCACTCTTAATGATTGCATAGTAAACTTAGTTCACTTCAATCATTTCTTGAATATTTGTTTCAGGAGATGTTAAGACAAATAGGTTCTGCTTTAAAACATTAGTGGTGAGGTTGGGGGAGGATGGGAGGAGAGCAGACACATAAACAAATGATTATAACATAAAGCAATAAAAACAACAGTAGAAAAATACACACAACAGCAATAACTCACAAGATGAAGTAGTTAATTCTGCCTAGGAAATTATTGGTTAACTAGAATTTGCTCATGTCTTTGTTTGTTTGAAAATTACTATCCTGATTCCATTACAGCTTTTTTACACTCTCTGTCCAGCCCATCTGCCATTCACACCCTGATCTCTGCTCCAGCTACAGTGGCCCAGGTTATTGTCACCAAACAAGCCTATACTCTTCATCCTTTGGATTCTAGCCCTGTGCTTCTCAAACTTTAATATATATACAAGTCACCTGGAATCTTGTTAAAATGCAGAAGACTCAGGAGATCTCCGGTAGGCCTTAGATTCTACATTAACAACAAGCTCCCAGATGAAGCCAGCGCTGCTGGTCTGCTTTCCTGAGTAGCAAGGTCTCTGATGCCTCCCTGAAACATTCATTCCCACTTACTCAAAGCCTCTACATTTTTTATGGGCTAAGTCAAATGTCTGCCCTGTGAAGGTAATTCCTAAACTTCAAGATTGAGCATCATTGCTCTTTTTTTCTGTACTCACTGGCAGGAATTTCTCTCCAAGCCTTTTTTCCCCAGTATTCCCCAGTTGTTAGCTCCTTGAGAGAAGGGCTTGGTTTAATTCATCTAGACTTGATGTAATTTAACCAAATACCAGGATTATGTCTGGTATGAAATTGGGCCTCAATACATATTTGCTCAGTTTGAATTGAAATGGAACTTAAAATATGATTATGTATGGAATAGATGTGTGTGTGTGTGTGTGTGTGTGTGTGTGTACCCTATTCAATGTAGGTAGACCAGATCATAAGACATAGACAAACCAGGTCATTTTAGTACTGTGTCACCATGAATTATAATAAAACACAGATTATATTTATCAGGGTGGTATCAGTCACCAAGAATTTAAGCTTGAAGAATATAAGCAAGACACTTTTTTCCTGTAGGTCTCTGGTCCTCAGAGCCTACGGCTGTGCCTTGTACATAGTAAATAATCAACAAATACCTGTTGAATGCTAAATAAATGAAGAGAGAAGATATTAAACTTCAATTCTGTGAATAATTACAATGTTAACCGCTAGAAAATAAAGTAATTAAATCTATGTTAAGATCCTCATTTTTCTGGAATAAAATAAAAACCAAAAATATTCTGGGATGGCCAAAAATAATCTGAAAATCTTCTATAGAGAATCCGCATTACTTTTTTCCACTAAGTATATCTTTATACATAGCAACAAAACAAAATCTAAGACATTTTCCATATGAATTGTTTTTTCCCCAAAATACCAATTGTTTTAGATCAACAAAAGAATTTGTTTTTACTATTAAATATCAAAAGAGAGCAACTTAATTGCAAACATAAAAGCTTTTTCCTTGTCTCTCTCTTCAATTTTGCTGATGAGGAAGATTGTGCAGCCTTACTTGGTACCAAAATAGCTCTGTTTTGCTGACCATTATCATCTCCACGGCTGGAGCAATGATAATGAACTTAAAACACAGGAAGTTTACCATTTCACAGTATTAAAATAGAATTTCTTTTTATAAGGATACTCTCACACAGGAGAAAGCAACTAGAATTTTTATTTTCTAAAAATTGTTGGCACTACTATGCTGTATTAGTACATTAAGGTATTCATGCAACTCTTACTTGGGAAATATTGCTTTTTTATGTATGTTTATTTGAATGATGATTTTTAAAATAATTCAAAATTTTAAAAAATTTCTAGTGCCTATTAAGCATTTTAATCACTATAGCTTAGTGACTAAAGCTGAAGCCACTGTTATAAACAATAAACTTTTTAGGACTTCATGTTTTCCTCTTAAGAATTAAGTGGTAACAATTATTTTTAAATAATGATTCAAAAAGAGAGGTATGAGTTGGGAATAACATTTGCCAGTATCCACCATAAGGTCGGCTCAGCAGAAATAGAATTTTGTTCAATCCTCATAGCATTCCTTGGAGGTATCTACTGTCATTCTTATCTTACAAATAAGAAAACTCAGGATCAGAGCAGATAAGCAACTTGCCCAAGGACCCACATAGTGAACACTGGAGGTGAAAATCTCACATGTCTTCCTATCTCCAAAGCCCACATACTTTCCTTTGCACCAAGAGACCTTTAGAAAGCTACCATCTATTTTATTAACATGTTATGTCTCTGTATAAAAAAGTGTAACATACAAGTATGTCTGTATCTTAGATAATATAACTTTATTTTGTTCATTCCTCCAATAAACATATGTTTGGGTCTCTACTATGTCATTGGCAATGTGCTAAGTGCTAAAAATAGAGATAAAATACAGTGTCAGGAGAGAAAGACAATTCAAAGACAAATGTAATTTGAAGTTGCCAACATTTCACTGCTTTTGAGTTACAAAAACGTCAGTTTCTTGTGATTTATACTAAAACCTGTTATTCAATAAAGAGAATAATAGCACACTTTATTTCAATTATTTTAATTAAATATTTTAGAAAAGAAAATATCTCCACATTATTTCTCAACATTTTGTTTATACTGGATATGTAAACAAACAGTTTCTTCTTTTGGTTAATTGGACGCTTGTATTCCCCTGAGAACACTGAACTCATAGCAGAACTGGCCCCCATTCTGTGCTCTGAGCTTTCATCTTGGCTCTGTCACTCACTAGTTCCATGACATTGGGCAAGTCATTTAACCTCTCAGTTTCATTGTCGTTATTTAAATAATGGAGATAATTTTACCTATTAAAGAAGCTTGTTCTTCAACAAATGAATTAATGAGTAATTGTTCAATAATTTCCAATACTCCTGCTCTCAATCATTTCTTTCTGACTTACAGTTGAAGACATTAGAACAGAAACAACATTCCAGTTTCCAAATATTTCACTTTTCATCTTTTATTATGATAAAAATTTCTTCTAAATGAATTTGTTCTGTCATTTTACCATTGCTCTAGGGAGGAGAAAAATGCAGTTTATCACCATGCAAAATATTTTTCAGAGAACCTTTCCTTGGCACACTCTTTAAGCAGTCTCAAACTGACTCATCAATTCCAATTCCCAGGGCTTCCTTGAAAAATGCATACACTTGGATCATGGAGGTCCTTTCTGTAACACAGGACTGACATCATAGTGCCAAACCAACCTGCTGAAGATTGAGATTCTTCCCAACAAGTCTGGTATCTCCACAGCTAACAGGAAATGATTCAAGACCAGGGTTAGCCAAAACAAGTGTGGTTGTTTCCCCTGGGCGTAAGCTATAAAGAATTTGCATCATAAAACTTCCCTGCATAACCTACTCTGTGATTCAATAGGTTCCAAAAACTGTGAGATAAGAGATATATTTTGCATGGCATACTTTTAAAGTCTTTATCTGAGGATAAGTAGTTCCTAGGAGTATAAATACTTCACTTTCATACACTTCCTCTATTATGTTTAAATGGGATGAATTAAATTCAATTTAACTAATGTGTATATTGCTCCTACATACTAACATGTATGTAGCCAGCTGCTGTGCTAGGTCATGGGTATAAAGCAATACAAAATAGATTTGTGTCACCTTGCAGTTTTATTTGAAAGAAGAAATATTAGTTGCAAAAGTAAATAAATATATTATTTCAGAATATGGTAATAAGTCTGAAGTACAGGGTGCTATGAGTGAGACTATCAGGAAAGATCTAATTTACATTGGTCTTTACTGAGAATGGGACTTTTAAAGGGAAAGCTAGATGTCTCAAGCAGGTGAAGAATGAGAGGAAGAGGCAGAAGGGTCTGAGTATTCAACGGCCTTAAGATAAGAGAGGTGGCATAATGGCTTGGAGGAATAGAAGGCAAGCCTGGTGTTTGGAGTAGAGCTCATGTTTATTTGGATTTTGCTCTTGGAATAGAGTCAGTGAAATATTTTAGAGAGAGGGATGGCAAATAGATCCATATTTTAAAAAGCTCACAGAGGTCATTGTGTGGAAAGTAGATAGGATAAGAGACAAGAGTGGATGTGGAGAGAATAAGGAAAATGTGGTAGCAATAAGCGTTTAGGGAAGCCTTAACCAATGATGTGGAAAAGACAAAAACATGGAAGAAGTGGCTAGAAGTGCAGAATGGGAAAAGAATCTGTCATAAAGAATCTGTGCACAAAATCCTTGGGACATAGCAAAGAATGTCAGCAGTACATGAAGTCAGAGAGGCAGCCTCGATAATAGTGACTTATAGCAGTTATAGGGTAGCGGTGGCAAGGAGGTGATTTGCAGACTGATTGTGGCTTCAGACTTTTTTTTAAGAGCTAGAACAGATTTCCTCATTCTCTTACACCGAATGCCACACTGATCCAGAAGTGAATCTGGTTCATGCAACAATGCTGACTGCCGCTGTCCAGTTCTCTGTGGACCTGACCCCAATCAGTCACTGAGGTAACACTGATGTTATCCAGTGCCCAGAAACATACCCTTTGACAATGGAGCTTTTGGAGGGAGTAGCCATGTATGAATAGTAGGGACACCCCATTGTTCCCCTTGGTCGCTCATGGAGAGAGCCACTCTTACTGAGGAACACTATGCCCTTTGAATGTGATTAGTAAGACAGAGATGACTCTATTCTTTAAAGGTCTCCCAATGACCAAATTTGGCCTCTGGGAACTGGAGAGAAACATTTCATATGAGTCATACTGGTTTGCCTCATTTTCTGTCATTAGTCGTTATGGAAACCACACAGCCCAGCCCAAGGGTTCAGAATTCCTGCAGTTAGCCTCAAAGTTACCCATAGTTTACACAGCAAACAAGTTTGCTTACTTTGTTAATCCTTACCTACTTCCTGCCTTGTTCAAATTGGAAGCTGAAGAACTCAATGTTGCCTACAGCCCACGCTGCTCTTTTCAGGTGAATCAAAATAATAGACATGCCCTTGTGTTCTGCCCTGAGGATAATATAGATATTGAAAAGAATTTTAAATTACATCCTGGGTTATCTGATTGTTAGATCAAAGCTGCTCCCCTGCTAACAGAGAAACTGTACACATGTGAAAAGAATTTAAGAATTTTTTACACTGTCTTTTTTGGGTTCGTCCCAATCTCTTGGCAAAATCTCCAGTCAAATCTTAATAGCCACTAGGTTTACTTTAGGAAATATGCACTTTAAAGAGATTCTTGACAGATTTTTGCTACTTGAACTTCTTTGATATCAACAAATATTTGCAACTCAGACACAAGTTTCATGGTCACAGTGCCACCTGATTATTCAAAGACCAATGGTGCACTTTGTGGTTTCTTTGGCCAGGAATTTTAACCAGACAGACCTGGATTTATAAAATAATAATATTAACATCTACACCACAAGTTGTTATGAAGACTAAGCAAGTTAAACGGGCAAATTACTTAGAATAGTTCCTTATATATAGTAGACACTTAACCAGCATTAATTACTTTTCCTTTTCAGTATATTAACTGCTTTTGGTCATTCTGTCCAGTTGCATATGGGCAGCATGAATACTGAATTAATAGGTAAAGAACGTGGAATAATGAGGTGAAAAAGATTCATAATTAGGAGAGCCTGAATCCCATTCAGGTGTTCCATTTAACTTTAGCTATATGACTTAACTTGGGTAAGTGACTTAACTTTTATGAATTGTGACTATAAACTGAGAAGGTTGGAATAAATAATCCTGAAGCCAGACATTTTGGCCAATACAAAGAAAGCAACATCTATGACTACTAGCCCCAGCTAATTTACAATTTTTTTTAAATTTCACAAAGGAAGAGAATAATGCAAGGTAAAGGCAAATACGGAGTAGTGGACAGATGCATTTGGTAAGGTGGGTAGAATTCAAATTAAAATTCAGTTTTCCCCTGTCATCTAAAGCCCATACCTGCTAATGAGTCACATTAACAATAATAAGTTACATTTGACTAACTTGTGCCTTCTCACATTATAGGAACTTAGTCCCATGCAAAATCTCATCCACGTGTTTAAGTGAATCAACAGAGGCTGTTTCATGTGTGCTCCTTGTAGTCTCTCAGGCCCTTAATTTCATTCTTTTTATTGATGTTGGCCACCTGTGAGAAATTCACACTCATCACTTCATCCCTTCTAGAGAAATTGGTGTTTGGAGTGAGCACTCTCATGTTCATAATCTTGGTGGGGATTTTCTCCCAATATTTCAAATGCCATCTTCTCTAGGTGAGACAGTGTTGCTGAGACCCAGCAGTCCTTGTGGAGTCCATGCTTATGCTGTGTTCTTCGTAGTTATGAGAAGAATATACTTCTACCTTATTTCATTTAACAATGTGTTATTTGGGCTTTGAAGTAAACTCTTTGGACCCTGTGTGCTGTGATTCCTCAAGAAAAGACCTGTTTCTTGCTTCTTCCTATAACTTTCTCTTTGTAGAGCTTAATACCAGTCCATGGGGCTAGAGGGGGACAAATATTGTCCCTTACCAAACTACTGTGTCTCTTCCTCTCTTCCAGCCCCAAATATTTACGAAAATAAATCCCTAAAGGCCTTGGCCATCATTTAATAAACATATTTAGACAAGTCAAAATCTCACCTTAACTTCTAGCTATGACCTTCCATTAAGAAAAGATAGACCTTATTTAAATAAAAAAAAATTCTAGCCGATAAACAGTAAAAAATATATCATGATAGGTTTCAGAATTTATAATTTAAGTCTTGAGAGAGAATAAGAAATAGGGCCAGATTAGCAAAGACATCAAGTGCTAGACTGGTGAGTTTATACTGTACCTGCCAGGCTTTACAAAGTCACTGTAGAAACGAAGACAAATATTTGAAACTCAAGTCAATTTTGGTATTCAATTTTTCTAAAATTTTAATGACAAAATAAAATCCACATCTACTATGTGCTATTGTGTACCTTTGTGAAAATAAGTACACTTTCTAAACATTGGTTTACTCTTCTATAATACTGGAATAATTTTACCTTTGTTAAACCCTGCTGTAAGGAGTAAGTCGGATATGTATAAATTCAGTTGGTACAAAGCTTAGTGCATAGTAAGAGCTCATACATATGTCCTTTTGCTTTCTCCATAGTAGAAGATTAAGGTAAAATTATTTTCAATTTAAAAAACTAAAAGAAAAAAACTTTAAAAAACTAAGTCTAAGAATTATCTGTGTGTTTTTATTATTCATCCATCAATAACATACACCACCAATGATGAGAACAATTTTACTGTCAGAACTTAAAAGAGTTAAAAGGGGAAAATGGTAAAATTTGTCTTCAGACAATAAAAGGTTATATTTATTTTTTCTTTCATCTTCTGATAAATCATACCTAAATCCAGATTAGTTATATTACTAAAATGCAAAAAATAAAAATATTAACAAAAATATCCTCTCTTTTAATGAATGTGATGTCATTAGAAAAAGATTTTATCATACTTAAATCTTCTGAGCTGTTACTACATTATTTAATTCAATGTGTTCTCTGATTTTATCCCTCTAATTTATACACAAAAATCATAAATTGAAAAAAATGTCAGCATTATTGAAATGTAATTTACATACACACAAGTCACTGACTTAAGGTGTAAATTTGATGAGTTTTAGCATATTCACAGAGCTGTGCAACCATCACCACAATAAATTTTAGGACATTTTCATCACTTCTAAAAAAACTATCATACCTTTTATCATTGTTTCCTTTCTCCACTCCATCATCCCTTCCCTAGCTCTTGGCAACCACTAATCTACTTTCTGTGTCTATAGATTTTCCTTTTATGGACTTTCAAGTGAATGGGAATATGTAATATGTGGTCTTTTGTGTTTGTCTCCTTTCACTTAGCATAATGTTTCCAAGGTTTACCCATGCTTTAACATGTACCACTACTTTATTTCTTTGTATTGCCAATAATATTCCATTGTATGGATACACCACATTTTCTTTATCTATTCATCATTTGTTGGACATTTGGTTTTTTTCTAATGTTTTGTTATTATGAATAATTCTGCTATAGAATTGTGGAATTTTAAAGCTAGAAAGAACCAAATGGCTTATCCGTCCCATTCCCTTTCAATTTACAGATATGTTAAATAAGCATCTGAAAAGGTAGAGAATTAGGCCATGTTTCACTGCTTTTCAGTAGCAAAATTTTAATTAGAACTCAGGTCTTCTAATTATTTTATGACTACCATTTCCATCTCCAACAGTGGTTTGCAAAGTTTTAAAAAGAAGCTTTGTGCTAACTACTAAAATGCATACAATAATAGATAAGAGCCAGTCTCTGTACCCTCAGTGATATTAAATTTGGTGAAACGGTGATTGTGTCTGATTTTATTCATCTCTGAAATACTTATCTCAGTGCAAAGCACGTAATAGGTATATAATGGGAAGCTGTGTAATTGGTGCATTGCAAGAGCTGAACTCATGGGATATAAACAAGCAAGCAACTTCGTTTTGATTTTTTTTTCCTTTCAGCCTGTTTATTACAGTACTTTTTTCTATGCTCTTGAATAAAACTTGGATAGTCCCAAGGAACTTAAAAGCTTTAAAGTTCCTTTATAACAGAAAACAGTCTCAACTCAGTATATTGAATGCCAAAACTATGTAACAGGAAGGTTCCATCTTTGTTGGAAGTAGAGTCTTCTCTCCCACCAAAGGCCAACAATAGGCCAGGAACATGCAGGAATTGGGGAAAGAGGGTACAGGGGGAGCTAGAGAGTTCTCACAGTGCCATAAAGGGACGGCCATGTGCTCTCTGAGGCTGGCAGGGGTTTACATACCTTTTCTTTCATGGTTGCCTTTGTAGGTTCTTTAGAGATCCTCTCTCCAGTTCTTTTGACATAAATGATTTACAATTTTCTGACTTGTCACTTTTTCCTCCTTTGGCCTCTAGGAATACAGCAGCACTTCATCTTCTCTCTGCTGAAGACAGATGGCCCCTCCTAGTGGCCTTATTGAAAAGTTCTGGATATTCATGTGTCTTTTGCCTCAAAGAAGGTCAAACTCATTATAGCTTCTCTTCAGCTTACCTGTCAGCAGCAAGCAGCCAGTTCTTATTTCACCTTATATATATTTCAGATCAGTCAATTCTGTCTTTCTCCCCAGCTTGCTGTATACTGCAGGCTATATATATATATATATATATATATAAAATTTAGTGCTCTGACTAGTTTCCTTGAAGTTTCTCTCTTAACTCGACATGGTAGGAGAATGTTTCTCCCACCTGAGATGTTCATGTATCTGAGGTAGCAAGTAGAACTCCCATCACAACTCTCTCCAAGGAGATACTCCTGATCATTCCTTCCTCAAGCCTTTCACTGTGGAAGTAGGCAAGTAGTTCAAGAGTCATGGATCTGCTTAAAAAAATTTTTTTGAAATTTTATATTTTGGTCTGTACCTTACCTTGGAATATCATGTCTATTATATTGGTGCCTCAAATGTAATTTCCAATTTAACACCTGATTACATTTCTAAATTGTCTAGAAGGCAGGGCTATATAATAAAAGAAACATTGTCCTAGGTTGACACTATCATGTACAGAATTCTACGCCAACCACCATGCTAAATAATCAGTAAATATTTTGTCATTAACATATTATAACAGCTCAATGGCTAACTATTGTGATCTTCATTTAATAAAGCAGGAAATTAAATCTTTAAGTTATCATTTAGAATGGCATGCTAAATGTATTATATAGTTGAATGCTTTCGACAGGAAGAAACAGAACTCCCCTCCACCACCACTAAATGGCTTTAACAACAGACACAAGTACTATTACACATAGTAGTTAATCCAGATGTAGTATAATTTCAGTGTTGGTTAACTTAATGGCTCAAAGATATGCCAAAAATTTGTATTCTTTCCATATTTCTGTTCTGTATCCTTCGTATTAAAACCTGTCCTCAGCTCATTCTTTTCATGATTACACAATGGTTGCCACATTTTAGAAATCACATCCAGATAAAATCCTTAACAGAAAAAAAGCTTAAATCCCCACCCCAGGAACTAAGCAAAATGATATTCTGTAGTGAGGAGGGAGGGGGAAGATGTACTCTAGATGTGGAGTGGGCCACCATTGCCACAAGGGCATAAGTAACTTGCCTTAGATCATAGGATGGGATTTGAACCCAGGTTCATTTTGCTGTAAATTATATGCTCTTTTTCTTGTTCAATGCTATACTATATGCTGTGTGGCCTATATATCCTGAAGGATAGGTAATCTAGGTTATAGTTCTTGCAGTTATGCAATTTTAAGGGATTGTTAACTTCTCAGATACTCATTGCTCTCACCTGTACCATCAAAGAGGCGTGTTCTGGTGATTGTCTATTTGCTTTTTAATTACAGTGGGACTGACTGTACTTTTTGTCATCCTTTAAAAAAAGAAATACTTAAGAAAGTATGACTTGAGGTCTTTAACAAGACTGGCCGTTGTCCTGCACGTAAAAATTCCCATGTTTTAATTATTATTATTTTATTTGTACTCTCTGTGGTGAATTACTACATAGTGTTACCAAATGGCTACTCAGAAGCTTCAGATTTTTATCTCTAGAAATGGCAGATTCATGTTGGATGAAATGAACCTCCAAAGTAGATAGATTTATCAATCAATATGGATATAAAGAGAATTAGGAAAGAGGGCTTAGTGAAAGAGGGCTTACACAGGCTCACACCGTGCTGTCATCACTCAGACCAATTGCCAAACCTGAGCTACAGCTCTTGAGAGAATATACCAAGGAGGGCCTTGTGTGTAGCCAGGGAATCACTGAGCTCAGATCATCTGAGAATACTGCCTTTTGGTTAGATTGCTGGTAATGCCCAGTTTGTACTCACTGGTTTGGCTGAACTTTTAGTGTATAGATATATTTGTCCAGTTATGGGTCAGGATGTGATTGAAACAACTTCTTATTTCCAGTCAGATCTTTCTTCCAAGCTCCTGACTTTTGTATTAATTTGAAGAATTTATAGTATAACTCTTAAATCCATAAATCAGGAAATGAATACTCAAATATCCGAACATTAAACTCTACTTATAACTAGAACTATCTTGCACCTGCTCATTATTTACATCTCATTCATTTTCTCAGAGAAATCTCCCTCAACAGCCCTAGTCTAAATGAAGTCTCCCCATTGCATACACTCTCTCTCGTGACGTTTATCACACTGTGTAATTGTATATCCATTTGTACAACTCTTCGTTTAATGTCAGAAATTTCACATATTTGCATATATTATGAGGGCAGGGACTGTGTGTTTCTTTTGTTCACCATTATATCATCTGGAATGACATATAGTGTATACTCAATAAGTATATGTTGAGTTAAAGAAAAAAATGCATAGCATTTCAGAATTTTGGAGATGTAATTTATTATTCCTGAAGAAATCCATAATCTTTTGCAAAAAAAAAAAAAAATGGCTGGGATCTTTTAAAATTTCTCTTCTAAAAGAAACTTGCTTGTCTAATGAATTTGAAAAGAGCTAAAATGTTTGACGGTGAAGAAATATCATACTATTGAAATAGTATATTTTTAGTATGTAAAATAGTATTTCATGTAGATAATATGTTATTTTTATTTCCACACATGAATTTTAACATTTTAATATAAACAGAGTAATAATGGACAAATATTACTAGAAAATGCAAATGAAATGTATTTAATATAATTTATCATGAAATATAGGTTTGTGAACTAGATTCCTAGACCATTAGGAGTACTGGAAATCCTTAACCTCTAATTTTACAAATTAAAAACTTTCAGTTCAGATAAGTGATTTGATTTGATCTCTAGTAATCAGGTTGAGCAGAAAATACTAAACCCAGGCCTTTATCTCATAGTCCAGTATTTATTTCATTTTGCTACAATTTTTTAAAAACTGTTATGAAGACATTAATCTATATTACCTTGTGATATAATTTCAGCAAAGAGCAGAAAACAAGAAACTTGAATGATTTTATTGTAAGTACTTAGAATTTTTAAAGTGACTTATTTTTAACAAAATTAATTTCTCTGCTTCAAAGAAAAACTATCTTTTTAACTTCAGAATTTAAAAATATTGCCATAAACTGTGATACATTCATAAAATGGAATATTATTTAGCATCAAAAGAAATGAGCTTTCAAGTCACAAAAGACATAGAGGAAACAAATGCATATTACTAAGAGAAAAAAGCCAATTTGAAAAGGCCATATGCTCTATACTTCCAACTATAAGATATTCTGGAAAAGGTGATAGCATGATTTGATTAATAGTTTCCAGGGAAGTAGGGTGGAGGGGGTAGTTGAAGGGAATGAATAGATAACGCACAGAGGATTTTTAGGGCAGGGAAATTATTCCGCGTACTATTATAACAGTAGATACATATCATTATGTATTTGTCAAAACTCATAGAATTAAAAAACCTAGAGTGAACCCAAATACAAATTATGAATTTTAGGTGATAATAATATGTTAATGTGGGTTCATTGATTGTAACAAACGTACCACACTGATGGAGGATGTTAACGGAGGAAGAGGCTGTTTTTACGTGAAAGGAGAGGGCATGTGGCAATGCTCTGTATTTCCCACTCAACTTTTCTATGAGCCTAAATCAGCTCTTAAAAATAAAGTCTATTAATTATCAACCAAACAATCAATCAATCAATAAATGTTCATTCTTTTTATTTTTATTAATAGTCATTCTCAGCGCAAATCACTTTGTGGGGTACATTGTTTTAAGATAGCATGAAGCAGCAGGGTATGGTAAAGCCTCAGGGTCAAAGCAGGGCCAGCACACAGTGGTATAGGCTGCATACTGCCCAATTCCATTTATTTTAACTATGATGTGATTCATCTCTTCTGGATTTTTACAACATGGCAGCCCTTGTTCGAATCCATCCTCCTTTAGATAACTGGCTGTATGACTTTGGTGAATATAAGTAAGCTTTTAAAATCCTGCTATTTGATTTCCTGCAACATTGGGATGATGATATATACTTCATAAAGCATATGAAGAAATACTCCCAAAAGGATCATTTCTATGTGGAGCTTAGACCTATAAAGATAAGTGATGTCTAGTCTAAAGGTTGTCAAAAATGTGATTTACACATTAGGGTAAATTCTTCAGCTTTTTTTCCTTAGGTTGGAATTGGAACCTTCTTAGAAGAGGCTCAAATGCTCTGTGGGGAGGTGGGGGGGGGGGGGGAGAAAGAAAGAAAGAAAGAAAGAAAGAAAGAAAGAAAGAAACAAACAAACAAACAAACAAACAAACAAACAAACAAAAGGGCTAAGTTGTCAAAGCCACTTCATTAGGAACAAAGACAGAAAGCGATATGCCAAGGGTGATTCAGCTACCAATTTAGAAGTATGAACTATAGACCAGGGAACAAGAGTTTTGAGCCATGTTCTGACTTCTCCACATTTGTTACCTTTAATATTTTCTGTTGCTTTTTCTTGATGAGAGTAGTAGTTAAAAACCTTCACTCTGAAATGTTTCACTGCCCGCTTTAGGAGGTACAGAGCATTATATGAGCTCATCTTGGGAAGAACAGATCCACAAAGATTAGTCATGGTAGCTTAGAATGAGGGAAAGGGAGTAGGTTAAGCACGATGAGATGGTACCTGCAGCTGGGAAGAAAGAAATTCATTGGTAACCACCCTGATCCTGAGAGGAAAGGGCCACCACTACTCAAGACACATATGTAAAAGTGTCGAACATTTAGTGAGGTCTCAGTAAAGGCAATTTCCTTCCTTTGAAAGGTAATATTATTGGGTTTCTTAGAAAATGTTTTTTCTTTTTTCTAATTGAACTATTCTTAAATAGAAACAAAAGCTCCTTGTTTGGGGTAGTATTCCAAATACAGTTTTATATGAAGTGTCTTTCCTTGATTTGCCAAAAAAATGGAACAGAGATGTAGTTTCTATAATCCAGTGGCAAATGTTTTTTTAAAAACTAATCCCAATGGAGAGTAGATTTAGTGACTAGTTAGAGCCTAAATCTTTTAATATAATCAACACTCACTGGAGAAAGAAGTAAATCAGCCAAATGAGAAAGATGATATCTTTCCTGGTTGCCTCAAATGCTCAGAATACCCACTAGTTACTTGCTAAGGAAGCATCAAAAGGCAACCTCACTTTTCATCTCATTCTGAAGAAACTTGCTCCATTTATTATGCATATATTTCTATCTTAGAAGAGATGATTATTTGTTCAAAAAGACACCCTGCTATGAATTCTGCTTAGACTGACTGAAGAAATAAAAAATAAATTCATACAATTTTATCAAGAATTTAAAAGTGAGATTTGCCAAAATAATAAATAATTTACCCACAGATAACCAAGAGTTATCTGTATAGGAAACAACTGTTTGAGAAACCTTTAATTGTTGCAAAAATGACTGAATAATGTTGGCAATGGGGCATGAATGCAATTCAGTGCTTACCACCGGATGAAATCTCAACTTCTTTTATAAAAAGGGAAAACTAAAACTTAGAGAATTTAAGAATCTAAAAAATCTGTACTGATTCTTAGGAACCTGGAAGCAGGTATGAATTTTAATGAGCCAAAACATGACCTTTGGTATGAATCCTGTACTTGTTCAATCCACAGACACTCTTTGCCAATAAATACATTGTTAAGAACATTAGTCCCATAAGCAAATATTTACTGAACTCTATTATGAACCAAACACTGTGTTAGAAACTGGGGATTGATACAGTTGTTGGTTAAAACAAACTCCAACCTTTCTTGTGGAATACTTAACTTTTGGCAGGGAGACAGACAAAAAACAAGGAAATAATGAAGCAAATATAAATTATTATCTATGGACTTAACAAACAAGACATTAATGTTAATGAGTGCTTAGGGAAGGACTCTCTGATGATTTGGCCTTTCTGAGACCTAAATGATCAGAAGAAGCTGAGATTCAAAGGAATTGCTTAGATAAGTAAAAGGATCATTTTAAAGATAAATTGTGTTTACTTTGTGCAATTTGAAAAACTCTGTGAAGAGTGTTCTATAGGGTAGTAATTCTTAAACTTTAGCATGTGTCTGAATCACCTCCTACAGGGCTCCTTAAGACAGATTCCTTCAGATGAAGGTTCAGATTTATAAGTCTTGGGTAGTCTACAAATCTGTATTTTTAACAAATTCCTAGATGCTGCTATTGCTGCTGACTTTTGGACCAAACTTTGAGTAGCACTGCCGTAGGCCAAATGTTTTCTGTCAATAATATTGTAGAGAGGTATAGTTAAAAAATTAAGAATTTTTTTGCAGTTTATAAAGCATTTGCCTATATGTTATCTCATTTGATCCATATAATTATGACATGAGGAAGAAAGGAAAGGTGATTTTATACCTGTCTTTTCATTTAGTCATTCATCTAACATTTATGTTTCGAGATTCTATTAGGTGATCAGCACTATACAAGTGCTGAGGATACGGTGGTGAGCAAAACAGACATGGAGCTCTGGGTTCAGAATAACAAGCAGACATTAAACCAACTATCACATAATATATATTTCTAAAATATGTATAACAACCACATTATATAAATTACAAGTGGCATGAAAAATATGTACTAAGAAAAACTAAATCAGATGAAAGCTATTTTCTGTTAAAAGGTCTAAGAATGCCTCTTTGAACGTCCAGAATTATGCAGTTAGTAGATGAAAAAGCCATGACAGTCTCCAAATCCTAGTGCTATTTCCTTTCTACCATGGCTGCCTCTCAAGATGCACAAGGTCAGGAAATCCCAAAGTCAGGAAAAGGATAAGGCACTCAGATCAGGAAGTGCCACTGTCTGGGACTGAATCTGAGGAAGACCCACACCCCCTGGATGGGACTCATTATATACGAGAGAGCAAGTCATCGCATCTAGTAGCTGGAGATGCATTATCAGCAAGCTTACAGTCTCCTAACTTGTCAGGAAGCACTCACCCAAAATGTCACCAAAAGTAGGAAAAACTGTAATTTTTTTTGACATTCTACCATGTATTAGGCATTTTTTTCTACCACATTGTGCCTTATTGTTTCCTTCTTAAGGATCAGTAAATTCAGGTACACAAAGGTTAAATAACTTAGCCAAGATCATATATCTTGGCAGAAATGGGGTGAAAATCCATCTCTGTTTGACAATAAAGTCAATCTGACTGGTAGCTCAGAGTCAAGCAGATTCATTGTTCTAAGGAAAGACAATGACTCCTGGGAACCTGGTTTTGAAGTAAACTCTTATATCTGACACAAGCATTAGATGGAGACCAGACTGAGAATTTATTTCAGGGATTTTCAAGTATATGTGAACAGAATCACAGGTATGTGCTTGAAAGAGATGCTGGGACCATTGCCTAAAGAATCTAATCCAGCGAGTTTGGGATTTCTCTTTCTCTGTCTCTGTCTCTCTCTCTCTCTGTCTCTGTCTGTCTTTCTCTCTCGCTCTCTCACATGTACGTGTGCGCGTACATGCACACACACACACACACACACACACACACATAATTTTTAAAACTAGTTTCCCAGGTCATTCTAAAGCCCAGTTAGGTTCTCTTCCACCTATTTGGCTGTTTTCAAACCTGAGTGTTAAGGGTGGAAAATTTTCAAGTGAGCCAACTAGCTAAGTCCATTACAGGAAAGAAATATCTTTAGATACCAGAAGTCATCCTGATTGCTTGGATGTGGTTTTAGGAGATGTATTATATGTATAAAGATATGCTAACAGCCAACTCCTGCTTCTATAATCTTCTTACTTGTTTAATGTTAACCAGGGATGTGGTACTAGGAGATGTATTGTATGTATAAAGATATGGTAATGGCCAACTTCTGCTTCTGTAATCTGCTTTCTTGTCTGATGTGGTTTTAGGCTTTATAAGCTGCCTCTTTTGGGAGCTTGGGGCTGATCTCCTCTAACCCTGTGTGGTAGAGAGTCAGTCCCCGGTGGCTAATAAAGGATCACAATTCATCTCAATTGGCTCCGTGGGTCTTAGATTTGATCGAACCACAACATGAAGATAGAGCAGAAAGGTAGATCAACATGGCTAAAAACAGTATAGACATCAAAAATAAGAACATACTTTAACATTTTCATGGGTAAATAAAGTTATTATTATTTTATACCACACAGAACCTTTATTCAAAAATCTCATTCTTATCAAACTTAGAACTTTTCTGAGATTCTTGATACTGGGAAAGACTGCCTTAGTGAACGAATCTCAATTTCTTTTCATCCTGACAGATCTATTACTATAAATTAATTTTTAATGTATTTAAATTTATATGGCTGAGAATTGGATCCAAGACTATGATCACCATGGTATGAAAAATGGTGGGTATATAAGCCTGATTAAAACCTCAGTGAACCCCTCTTTGTTTGCCCTAAGGCCATGAAATGAAAACAGAAGGCTAAGTAAAAAGCTCACTGTCAGAGAATAGATCAGAGTTCTTGAAATACCTGATTGCAAAATTTAAAAAGCTTATGGAAAAATTAGGACATAAAGTTATGGAAATTTCTCTGAAAACAAAATGAAAAATGCAGTAAAAAGTAGGACAGGAAAAAAAAATTAGAAAATCAATCCAGGATGTCTATTACCTAACTAATAGGGATTTCGTAAAGAAGATGGAGTAAATGGATGGGAGAAAATTGTGAAAGAAATAATTCAAGAACACGTCTAAAGCTGAGGAATATGAGTTTCTAAATTTAAATAAATCACCAGGTATCAAGCACTATAAACTAAAAAAAACAAACAAATGAAAAGCTGTCACAGTATTATAAAAAGTCACTGAGGATAGAGATCTTAAATAATTTCAGAAGAATCAAAATAGTTTAGAAACAAATACCATTAATTAGAAGAGTAGTGAATTCCTCAAAAGCTATAAAACATCACCTTAAATATTCCAAAGGTAATCATGTTTAATCTACACATATCCAAGCTGTCAGTCAAGTACAATTATAGAAGAAAGACCATTCCATGTGGGCAAGCTGTCAAAAATGTATATTCCATGAACACTAAACGGCACTGAAAAATATATTCCTACAATGAGAAAATATAAAAGAAAGAGAAAGACACAGGATTCACAAAACAGGAAATCATGAATGGTCATATTACAAGACTGGAGCATAAGTGATCCAGATGGAACACTTTGCCAAACTTTGATTTTTTTATTTATTTTTTATTTTTTATGTAAAGAGTCATTGGTTAGGAAACAGTTCCTTGAAAATATAGCATTTCTGTAGATATCTTTAAAGTAAGTATCATGAAAAGAAAGAAAATAAAAAATAAATGAAAGTACTATTCATTTCTGAAAAAAAAGTGGTTTTGGGAAAGAAATAAAAATTTAGTCAAGAAAGGAAATTGGAAGAGTCACATAGCTCAGTGTTCATAAGTCGTTTTTGGATCATAATTATGTATTCCCTCACTAGAGATTTAACTGTAAATGTGGCATTGGGAGACCAGAGATGTAGGGAATGGCCTATAACTGCTAAACCCTCATCTAAAAACAGCTTCTGTTTATTGAGCACTTACTGTGTGCTGGAGACTATTCTAAATGTTTTACATGTTCTAATCTATTTAATTCTCACAACCACCCAATGAGAAAGTCTAGTCCTTATGTTCATTACACATACAAGGAAACTAATATACAGAGATAAAGTAATTACTTGTTCAAGGTCTCACAGTTGGGAAATAATGATACCAAGATTTAAGGCCAGGCTTTCTGATTCCACTGTTCTTGTTTTTAACTTCTACCCTGTGTTGCCCCTCAGGTCAGTTAGCATAACCAACAAGCGATATATTATGTTCATAAATGGAAATCAGAAAATTATTTAAAAAGTCTCTCATTTGAAATTAGAGAGGTAAATACCGCCCCCCCAAAAAAACAGCAATTAAGCTAAAGTGTTTGTCTCTGAGAAGCATAACTGGAGAATCAGAAGAGTCAGGGAAAATTGTTTGTATTAAAAGCCTTTTCACACTTTTTATTTATGTGCTTATATTTGATTAAAATTAAAATTAATATTAATTATTTTTTAAAAAGAGTTTCAACTAGGATTTCAAAACCTTGCTTCCAAAGTGTAATTTCATTTTTAATTAGCTATTGCAAAAATTACCCACATAGGAAACTATCTCTAAGGTACTTTCTAGTCATATTTTCTTTTAAAACCTTATGATATGATTAGGGCTGGGTGGGAATCAGTGATGGTCATAGGTATATAAGTAGATAAATTCACTCTGTGTAGGAAATCTAAAATCTGGAGACATCATGAATATGACAATTTTTAATAACTATGATTCTTATCACATCCCCGCCTTCTCCCACCTCCCATCCCCCATCAATGCCATATCTCTCTCCCCCAGGAATTCCTTGTGGTGCGATGGCTGAGGCAGTACTTTGGGCAGGATGAATCCTTGGCCTAGCTCAAAATGGCAATTCTTTATTTCTTGACCTGAACACACAAATTAAAATTAGACTCTGATTTGAAGTTATTCGTTAGAGAACTATTTTGGGTGAAGAAACCCAGTGGAGAGGATTATTCATATTTGAAACATGAACAATAGAGTTAATCTGCTGATAATTTGGAAAAAAGTAGGCAAAGTTTGTAACCACTTAAATGTTTAAAAAAATCTTCTGGAAAAAAAGAAATCTTAGAGTCTTACAGCTGAATTATTTGTGCCTCTTACATGGAGCACTTCAAGCACATTTCTAATCATGAAAAATAAGTGACAATAGAAAATAGAAAACATGTATTTTGATGAAGCAGCCTTGGCTGAACTAATTGTAAGGGAGGAACCCTAAGGAATAGTAATGATTCATAGACAATTCAAAACTATTTAAATGTCTAAGGCTAGAATAGAGCTGAAACTGAATAAGAATATTGGTCTTAAGATACCAATTTTCTTTTAACTGGGGGCAGATGACAAAAACTTTCTAAGACAAATACAAAAACATCCTAAATTTTTAGATCAAAGAAAATCGAGCAATAGCTTATTGAGATTATGTGCTTAAAGGGACAGTCTACATTCTAACTCTTTAAGGAAATGAGACACAGAGATGAACTCACTTGCTCAAGGTCACACAATAGCAAAGCTAGACTTAAAATTCAACTCTTCTGATGCTCATTTATCACTGAAAAAAAATATTGTGCCAGACACACTTGTGCAGAGGTGAAGATACAGAGAAGCTAATTAGGGGCTCAAAGCTTCTGGGTTGCAACAGACCCAATGGATGCTGGAACTTGCTGAGTTGAGATGTAGTGTTCTGGGAAAGGGTAAGCCAGAATACAACGAGAAAGCTGTTTTATACAAGCATTTCTGAAAAATTGGCTAAATAGGCATTAGAGAAAAAAGGGCTTGAATTTGTAATGCTCCAATGACTTAAGATTTATTTTCTAAATTTATTTTCTAAAGATTTATTATTGTAAATAAATATGTCATTTTATTCCTACTTTTATAATCAAAGTTTTTAAAAGAGGTCATCTAAAATTTTATATAATTACTCCTCACAGAATCTAGATCTGTTCCTGCATATGGGACCTCACTGAATATTATTATTATTATAATTATTACCTAAATTTATCTTAAAAATTAAAAATTAAATTAATCATTTACATTATAAAAATGCATTTTTTGGTCTTTTGTAAAGTGTCAAATAATAAATATTTTAGGCTTTGCGGGTCACATAATCTGACACAACTGCTCAGTTGTATCTTTGTAGTATTGAAAGCTGCTATAGACGATACAAAAGTAAATCAACATGATTGTGTTCCAATAACACTTTATTTACAAAAACAGGCAGAGGGCCAGATTTAGCCCCATAGGCTGCAGTGTACCAACCTTTGATCTAAACTTATCTTAAATTGGATTTCTCAACCTATGGACATTTTGGCCAGGTAATTCTTTGTTGTGGATGGCTGTCCTGAGCATGTATTTAATAGTATTCCTGACTTCTATTCACTAAATGCAGTAGTACCCCCACCTCTGCTTTTCTTGTGGTTCCAGTCAAAATTGCCCTCAGTTGAGAACCATTGCTTTAAATTAATGGAGTTTCAAAATGTGTGTGTTAGGGGGATAGAGGGCAGGCAGTGGGGTGGAGGTTTTCATATCTGAATAGTCTATGAGACTTTGTCTAATTATATATCCTCCATCTCAGTATATCCTTGAACACATCCCCCACTCAGAGATTCTGGAATACTTGGAGGTGATAACTGGGACAACAGGAAGTCCTGCTGGTGATTCAGAAACACAACTCCACCTTCATCTATCTATTATAATACCAGTTATGTTTTACTAATAGAGACTCAAAACAACTGTTTAATGCTTATATTGAGTAAACTGAGGCTTCGCTGTTTGAAACTAAGACATTTGACTGCTCGATCTGATATTTTATATAATCAATCACCTCTAAAACCTAAGGAGTATCTGAGGTAAATTTTATGTTGATGAATATTTTATATGGCCTCACTTTTTAATTCAAGATGTCATAGTAATAAAATTTGTGGTGCAGCATATGTGGAATACCTCAGATTCTATAATCATTGATCCTCTGTAAAATTCAATACAATATACTCTATAATTCTGCACCTTTAAAGAAACAGAAGCAAACAAATATAGAGCTGTCAGAATTGTCCACCTTATTGAGAGATTATAAAACAGGGACGGTGAGAAAGTCCTCTCCAGAATAATTTCTATGCTCCTTTCACACAGGAAGAGCAGAGGGCAAACAAATGCTACGACAGTCTCTGACCAACTTCATGTTGTTTCTACTTATAGGGAAAAATGTATTCACATTTGCATTTCATTTTTGACTGACAGCCAGAGTGTTGGGCAATAACCACTGAGGGTTATTTTGCCACAGTGTGCACAATGCCTGGCTCAAGGAGTCAACTCTGCTCCTACTTTCTAAATTAGATTTATTTTTAAGAGCCTTTCTGTTTAGAGGTGTTTCTACTATGGAAAAACAAACGCTTTGTTCCTCCTGCTCTTAAAAATGTCTTTTCATCATAAATCTTTACACATTTGATTGCAGAACTCAGGGTTCTCAATTCCCTAAGTAAATAAATTAGAGATAATTCAATATTTGATGATAAGATTTATAGTTCTGTTCCTTATAGTTTCTCAAGTGAGTTCTCTATAATGTTGCCCAACTGAACAGTTCCATTAATTCCAATCCTTGTGTAAAATGGGCCCTAACAACATGGGGTGGTAAAGCAGGAACAGAAGAACAAGAGCTGAAAAAGAACAATCCCTCCCTTAATCTTTATCCAGTGCTTCACAGCTGTGCGTATTTTTATCTCTAGAGAAACCCCACAATTTGAAAGTCAGTACAGCATTTGTTTCTAAGCCGGGTCCACCTTAATCAGATTAATAAACTTTTTTGAGCCAACTGTGATTCTAATGAAGAAAAGATGAGAGCATCTATCCTCTCAGCATGGCTCCAGAAGAATCCTTGTTTCTTTCTGCAGCATCCTTGAGGTAATACCAATATACATTATCCAGGGCTCAACACCCTAGTCAAACAAGAGGACAATGACGCCTTTGCCATTTATTACATAGTACTATTGAGACATCTGGGAAACTCTTAAGGCGTTTGTTGGTTTTTCCAGAGAATTTCATTCTTTGACATGTGTGGTTACAACTTCTGCTAACACTCAGTGCCAGAACCTTATGACTAACTGCCCTTGAAGGGGCATGACTTCAGATAAGTAAAAAACAAACTCACCAAATGAGTGCTACACAAAGAAAATATCCTTGTTTTGTGCCCAAAGACCCGGTAACAGAGATTAAGTTATTTTTAGCTGTGAAAATTATGCCCAGTTACACAACTTGCCTCTCATAATTGGAACCAGGTGCTAACACAAGCAAAAATATCTCTTTTTGGGCAGATTTTATATGAAAAAAAAAATGCTAGAAAGAATCCTCATTGAGAAATCTGGCCTTTAAAGAAATTTATTCTCTCTGAGTAACAGGGTTGCTCGTTAGACTCTTTGTAAACCAGCAGCAGAAAAACACATGGTTGGCATTACAGTTTTTGTTCACTGATTCCCATTTGAAAGGTGCCTATAGGAAAATTCTATCTCCAAGTGACTAGATGCCTCTGAACGTATTTTACAGTTTTGTCCTAACCCATATTCATAGCAAACCAAGAAAAAAGTTTGACCATGTGCAGCCAAATTCTTCTGCATCATAAAGTGCACAACATGTATGCACTGTGGCATGTATACACACACACACATTATTTACACATATACATCCATGTATACAACATGTGTTTGGCAACTGAATTTTGCACCCAGTAAAATGTAACCCATTAATTATTGTTTGGTGTTTCAGCAATCATATTGGTTGCATTTTGGGCACAGCGCCAATTCTACATAATATCTTTCTTTAGTAACTTAGGAGGAAAGTTACTTATAATTGAAGGAGCAGGGGGAGAGGGAGAGAGAAAGGGAGGAAGAAAGGGAGAAAGGAAGAAGGAAAGAAAGACAA
Source organism: Eidolon dupreanum (assembly GCA_028627145.1). Classification (NCBI taxonomy): domain Eukaryota; kingdom Metazoa; phylum Chordata; class Mammalia; order Chiroptera; family Pteropodidae; genus Eidolon; species Eidolon dupreanum. Next base: position 47,237,152 of record CM053508.1, on the reverse strand, counting down.
AAAGAAAGAAAGATGAAGAGTTCAGAGTGCAAGTTCTAACTCTAACTTCACTATGTATTTTCTACCTAGTTTCCCCACATATAAAATGAGGTTAGTAATGCCATTTTGCCGCATTTATCAGAGAAGAGAATAAGTTCGGGTAAGAGAAAAAGCTTTTAAAACTACAAAACACTCAAACTCAAATAGACCACTATGAAGAGTGGTATACTTCTGTAAAACCAAAAGCTAGAAAAGTTGGATGAAGCTTGCTTTTACTATAAACCTTATTCTCAATCAATCCTCACCTCTTGCCTAGAGCCTCCATTCTTATACTACTCAAATGCACCTTTCAGAACTTCTGTGGTGTCCTCTCTAAAATGTTTATTTTATCATCCTTTTCACTACATAAAATGCATCACCTTTAACATGAACTATCTTGCGTTTTTCATATAACTAACAAGGCTTCTTAGGGGTTGACTCATACCTGATTCAGTAGTTGTCAACTCCCTCCATTCCCTTCTTTGAACTTTGGTCTCTAACCACACCAAACAACTTTTAATTCCCTGAACATATTGTGCCATTTTTGTCCTGGTACAGTTGCAAAACTTTTCCTTCTGCTAACAGTGACCTTCCTCCTAAACCTGCCTGAAACTAGTAATTGTCCTACTTTAAACACCACCAATTCCTCCTCTGTGAAGCTTCTATGTTCTAGATAAGCAGAATCTTTACTCCTCTCTTGTGCCACCACTCTATTTGGTATATGCTTATTCTTTTTCATTCTTATTTGTTCACCTGTTTATGCTCTGGTCTAGACCCCAATACTCTTAAAACCATAGAATACATCTAATTCAACCTTGATACCAAGTACTGGTACAGTGCCTGACACAGAAAAGATTCTCAATGTTTATTGAGAATGAATGAATGAAGTGAGGAAGAAAATGCATTCCTAAGCTTTAGACTATATATTTGTTCCAGTTTTCTTGCACATTATGGTGATATATTTTACATTATTTTCCACATACGTCTTCCTCTCTATATTCCCCAAATCACTGAGCTATTGCATTTTTACTTTCCTCTAGAAAATAACCTGTTGAGCTCTCATCTTCTTCTGTTCTTTCACGATCTCCAATTTCCTCCACAGGATTAGTCAGGCTATGCTTAGTAAAACTTTTTATGGCTTGATAGAAAAATACAAAATGCCCAGAACCAAAGGGAGAAAAGGAGAAAATTAAGGAAGGTGGTGGGAGAAAAAAGAATGTACCACACAAAATGAGGTGGAGAACAAATAGTAAGAGCTAGCATGATAACAATATCCATGGGCTGAGGACAAGATAGAAGCAGTTTAGCTCAACATTATAATGATAATGTTGTCTACCCCCTAATTAAGATAGTTATTATGTATGTCCTTTAAATAAATACACTTTAAAAATACCACTTAAGAAAGAAAACACAAAAACTAGCCATCACAACCTCCAGCCCCTGCTTTCGACAAATATAATCATTTTCTTGAATCAGTTAAACCAAAACACTAATCAAAAAGGTCAAGTAATGTCTTCATATATTTATAAAACTAACTAGTCACCAAAACCAAGTCACCTCAATACCATCTGAGTAATACACTGTGTAGAAAATTCATGAAAATATTCTGACCTCAAAGTTTAAGTACCTCCTCCCAGTTTCTAAAACATTGTCTTTAGTATATTCAGTTTATATTGATTCTTTTAATAAGAGACCTAAAAGTTAGATATCTGTGGCTTATATCCATTTGATATCCATATTCCAAACACTTATCAAAGACTTAATAAAACCATTTTAGTTCATAGACCCAGGAAACTATTTAATTTATTTAAATTATTTAATTATCTGGAAAAGACCTTACAAACCATCTGATTCTACTCTCTGATTCAATAGACTAAGAAATGGAAGAAGAAAGTGGTTGATTCTCTTATCTATAAGGTCATACAATGGAAAAAATAGGATTAAATTCAGATTTTCTGAATCTTAGGCCAGAATATTCTCCCTTAAATCATGGACCATACAACAAAACATTAAATGATAAACATGAACAGTTTACACATGTACGTATAAGACAAGATAAATATTTATTACTCTATAAAATTAATTCAGTTGTGTTTAGAGTAAAATTGAAAGACTAAAATTTTAGCAGAATATTTTTAGATGTATCTCAACTTACTTTTTGATAACCCAGTATATTTCATTGTATATTTTTTAAATTTTGCATGTATTTGATGTTTAAAAAGGCAAAAAGTGAAGACAAGTGTTAACAGATGCCTCATTAAGGGTTAGGGAACTCAGCATCTCTAAAACCGAGGGTATATTTCTTTTCTCTGACTAGGGTGGAAAGGGCTCCCTCTTGTGTTTCTTCAGTGTCTTAGATTCTTCTGCCTATGAAACTGCCCCACTGCCTTCCACCCCTTAAAGATTTCCCTCTGTTCCTCTCCAGGGGGAGGAAATTGGAGTCTGAAACATAAACTAGCCCTGTCGTCTCTCACCTCTTTGCATGTTGCATGTCCCAAAGATAAATAAAAGCATAAGTGTGAAGAGTGAATATTAATTCAATTGTTCATTCACATATTTACCCTTGACTTTGTTGGCTGTATTCAGCATGGTGTTTCATTACCTCCCAGTTCGCAGTCCACAGTACAACTATAATTTAAGAAAAAAACAAAAAGGAGTACGGACTTATTACTATTTCAGTGTGTTATTTAATTGGCTTTTTAGTAGCAGTACCAGATCAAGTTTGCTCTATTTTTTAACTTATCATTATCAATTAATTTATTAACTTAGTTAATATATTAATATACTTAATAAATCTTTTTGGAACCTCTAATTCTCACAAAGCAACATGTTAATAGTATAAAGCAGAGGTCCCCAACCTTTTTGGTACCAGGGACCGGTGCTCCTATGCAAGTCTAATGCCTGATGGTCTGAGGTGGAACTGAGGCTGTGATGCTGGCACTGTGGAGTGGCTGTAAATACAGATGAGACTTTACTAGCTTGCTGCTCACCTCCTGCTATGTGCCTCAGTTTCTAACAAGCCATAAACCAGTACTGATCCCAGCCTGGGGAATGGGGACCCCTGGTGTAGGGAATATAAAAGAGAAGAAACCATTCCTATCTTCAAGGAACTTACCCTATATTAGAAAATAAAGATAGAATCACAAGTGAAATAAGATAACTATCATAAGAAGAGAAAGAGAATGTCATAAGAGTTTAGAGGAGAAAAATTCTTGCTTAGGCTATGGAGATCACGGAAGCCTTTATACAGAATGTGGCATGTTACCTGGACCTAAAATAATGAACAGGCTCTCAAAAGTTATATATGAGATTTGTGAAAGAATCCCATGGACAAGAAAAAGGTGGAGCTGAAAATGGAATCAATTCTGGACTTGTTGGAATAGGAGCATGTATAGAGAGCTACTCATAGACAAGAGGGTAGGCTAGAGTCTTTTCAAGGAGGTTATAACAATAAAACATAAGGTCTTATCAATCTTAGCATCCTGAGTTTGTAGGGGTAAAATACATGACCTTGGTTTTATGTTCAGCATCATGTTCTTCTAATCAGCTGTATTAACAGGACCAGAAAATAATGAAATGACAATGAATAGAACAGTAATTCACAAACACATGGACTGTAACACTCCACAGTGATATTTTGAATAAAGAGCTTAATAGCTTATCTATTGATCTATCTGCTCTTAATTTTGCTTGGCTGTTACTTTTTTCAAGTAACATTTCCAAATTACATTCTAATATCAGTTATCTGCATTAAGGAAACAGAACTATGGAATAGATAATTCAATTGACATTTCTTATAGTCTTTGCAATCCATTATAATGAGAATTTGAAAAAGAGAATTCATTCTTCTTAATCCATTTTTTCAGACCATATTAAAACTAGTATGCTCTTCCTTATAAATAGATCAGACTAAAGGTTTTCATGAACAATCTGCAGAGGGAATGATCTGCTATTGCTAATGGACATCACTTGCTTGCTGTCACATTCATCTAACTACATTAGTTTACTCTAACAAAATAGAACATTTCCGTATAAGCATCAGGACAAGAAATGTTACCTCTTAATCTGGCCTGGTTCCATCGAATTCTACTGGGATGAAATTAGTTTACTATCTGAAATTACTACCTCCTTGAGATGGTGTCCTTTGACAATCTTTTCAACATATTTATTTCCTAATTCTACTAAAACTAGAATTTATAATAATTATAATAACTTATAATTATAGTTTTCTGTTTATCAATATTTAATGTTTTTTTAATTTGATGTATCTTTATATCCTTCACATTCCATTAGATGAGTTCTTCATACTTCCTCTCCCCATGGCAGAAAATCTTCAAAGGCTGTCTTTTTTAAAAAAATCTGGATGGTTTTGGGTTAGTATCATTGATAACTAAAGGGGGGAATTTTAAAGGATAAGCCAAATATATTGTTTACCTTAAACTAATAGGCTAAGATCTTCTTTTATAATACAATAGAGACTTCTACCGATGGTCAATTCCTGCCAGCATCAAAAGCAACCATTTCTTTTCTGGAAACTGCTGGCAAAAATTACTGCGGAACAAGGACTCCAGCTGCTTGGAAGCAGCAAAGTAACACATTTTACAACACCGATGCCCCCTAATGGCTGACACTGCACAATGCCTTACAGTGGAGAGCTCTTGTGTTGAAAGGGAAGTTGCAGCTCAGACTAACAGACTCAGCCTTTGAGAAACAAAGTTTTAGTGGTGAAGAGAAGGAAAAGAGGAAGTGGTACCAATTCCCTGATTTATCTCAGAATTATCATTTCCATTACCACAAAAATCAGTTATCAGATCTGAGAGGTGGTATATATTCTCGGGTAGCACGGAATAATTATACACTGAGCAGGCAAACATATACATATATACATAGATGAATTTATTTCAGATGTTCTTGTGAAAAAAATTAAATCTTACAATTATGAAATTAAATTTATTTTATATTTGGAGAGATATGGAATATAATTGCATTCTATACTAAATCTTAGAGTACAAAAATGGTTTTTCAAACAAACTACATGATAGCAAGCTACATGCTGATCACCTCAGGTTTAACTTTAACGAAGATCAATTTGCAAAAATATTCAATGGATTCATCCATTTTCCCAAAGGCTTCTTTTATCTTTTGATGTTCAAACCATTCCCATTTGAAAATCCATTTTTTTTCAAAATTCTTCTCCATTTTCTCTAGTCTTCAAGTGGGGTAATTCTCCCAGATCCATATTCGTCAGTGCCTGTGTTTGTGATTCCAGCAGTTTCTCAAAGCCACTCTTGTTATCTACATGTCATCCTGCCTTTTTGAGAAATCTGTACTTTTACTCTGCGATTTTATTGGTCAGAGATTGTTGACTGGGTTCTAATTTTATAAGTGATCAGTTTATTAATGAATAGTTTAATATATAATAGCTTTTTTTCCCAAAGAAATAGATTCACAGAATTCATTTACAGATAATTACTGCACAGAAATAGAGGACACACAACCTTGTCTAGATAGCTGATTTAACAATAGCTTGAAATAGAGACTGGGACTCCTGGCCCTTCCTTTATCACACTGCCTTCCTCTATCTCAGTAGCAATATCCCCAACCCAATCAGACATTCTGGAAATTTGGGGATAACTTCCTGGTTGTTATATTGAAATTACAAATCATGTGTTGGAGTTTCATAGCTCAGGAAGCACTGTGTGAGATTGGATTGAGTTCAAAATTAATCTCATTATCATTTGCCTTGAGTTGTTTATTGGCACAATGACAGTCATGCAATTATGCCAAAAACACGAATAAGAGAGTCACTTTCTATAGCCATCAAAATTATCATCTTATCTGGGAAAAAGGGCAGTTGAAGGAGAGGGGCCATCTCTGTTAAGACAGTGTGTACCTTAAACATTGAGAACATTATCTGAAATCAAGATTTAATGAATGCTAGTTGTTTATGTTTTCCTTTGGGGGTGAGGGAGTTCATATTTTTTATCATAACTAACATTGGCACAAATTATGAGCTAAACAAAGTTTTAATATTCTCAGCTACCTTTTCATTACATAGTTAAAAAGGACCAAAATCTGTAAACAGCCTGGCACTATGTGGTGTAGTCTCAAAGCCATGTAACAATCAATAAAACACAAAAAAATCTCAAGTCTTTTCTTGTTTTTCTTGAAAAAAACATGAAGAAGATAAAAATACACAGTCCAAGGCAACTTTATAAACCCACCTTTCTTCCTATTTTCTTCCATTATATTCTAAAGCTGCTAAGATGCTCTTCTCTTATAAGGCAAATGATTCTCTCCTCCAGAACTTATGTTTGCTGTCTTCTTTCTTTCATTTCTGTGTTATTTAATTCAATTGATATGTTTTAAGTCCTCCTACTTTTCCTCTGGCATCCTTAATTCTCTTTCAACCATGTTCCCAATTTTTGCATTATAAAATCTCAAGTCTGATAGAAACCTAGAAAGAGAGGAGAGGACTCCTGAGGATGGAAAAGTTGAGAGGCAAACAAACTCTGGATGAAACTGGGGGAGGTTGGAAGGCTGGGGGCACTTCTAAGTTAACAATCTTTGTCTCGTCTAAGCATATAGCTAATATGCAAAATTTTATCCATAATTAGTTGCTGAAAACAATGTTGGTAACTTTCTGCCTTTACTCATGCTACAGGTACTGGAGAAGCTATCCGAGAGCATGTATATTAAAATTGAAGCGGTGAATATGAATATTTAGAAAATTTCCTCTGTTTGATTCAGTTCAATGGCCCTGTGGATAAAAAACTATAGCTATTAACACTGCACCATGATATCTCAAATGGCAGAAGTATATGAATGTGTGTGTGTGTGTGTGTGTGTGTGTGTGTGTGTGTGTAAAAAGACACTCTAAGTCACTAATTATACAATGGCAGGGTTGGAAGGACCTGTAGAGATCTAGTTCACTTATATCCATCCTCATCCATTGTTTTAAAGGTAAGAAATAGGCCCAGAAAGATTGTGATTTGCCCACAGTAAATCAAAATTTCCCTAATGTGGATTCCTTAGTCCCTAGCATGCAAAGCTGATAGGCATGTCTGGCCTCCCTGGGAACACTGAAAGAAGCCAGGGACATGACAGCTTGGGTTCTGAGAGGTATTGGGCTGCAAGGACACTCTATTTGCATATCTCTGGGCCTCCATTCTTTCTACTTAGACATCCAGGAGAACACCAAGTTTGTTGCCTGCTCCTCACAACAAAAATAGAAGGAAACATTAAACCTTCTAGAGATGCTGGCTGAGAAGATCAGCGTAACCCTGCAAGAAGCCCTTGCCTCCAAAGGGGCTCCCTGTCATGCAGAAGGTAGGAAAACAGTACTGGACCTTCCTATTTGTTTCCCTTTCACAAAGGCTTCAAGATTCCTGATGGAGCCCAGTGACTTTGTTCTTCCTTTAAGAACAGAAAAGAGAAACTTGCAACTCCAAAGGCAGATTTTATGAAAATTTGCCACTTTCCAGTAAAAGGAACTGCAATCCACAGAAACCTCCAAAATGTTTTTTATCCTCCCTAGAGCAGCTCAGAGCATTTCTCAGTAGTATCCTTTAATTTCATGCCATTTTCCTAAACCAGATATGAAATTTTCCCCTTGAAGTGAGAGTAATAAATCACCAAGGAGAGAATTGGCAGCTCTTATGAAAAAAACTGAGGTAAAAATTAGAAGTGGACACCTTCTTCTTCTTCTCATTCTAGCCCCGAGCACAGCTGTATCAGACTCAACTGCCCCATAGAGGCTGTTTTGCTCCCTCTGCTCTGAGACTATGTGGGATGTTACTGTTATTATTGTTGATGTTTGTGGTGTTTATTTCGTTTGCTTTTGTGTTCTTGTTGTTTTGTTTTCATAGGAACAGTTGTGGGTGTTGGTCTTTTAGTTTGATTTGTTATTTTATACCTCGGAATCATTTTGATTTAAATCAATAACTACAGCAAGCAGATCTATTGTTTGAAACATTGAGCAATCACTTTGATTTTATTGTTCTATCAAGACTTCATTTTGTAACTTTTCAAAATAGCTCTTATTATATCATATGTGGATTTATTTTTCTTTGGCATAATTATATAATATATACTCTCTAGTTTTCAAAAATCCTGCTATTTAGTAAATAAGAAAACAATAAAATATTTAGCTGCCTGCCAACCAGTTAACTTTACAGCACATGTAAAATTATTTTTGCATATACAATGTGGAAATATGTTTACAATCAATCCTTTGATGAAATTCTGAAGACAAAGAAGAGAATCTTCTTTTTATTTAAGAAAAAAACCCCATGTGTGTTTTAAGAAGACACTGCAAAAAAAGTGGGGCAGAATTTCTCTTTTGCCTTATTTTAGCATAGCACACAGAGAACTGGATTCAGCTTACATTTTGGAAATAAACATTAAACATTTATGTGAGTCAAATGGAACTCTAACAAAAAATTGAAGTGAGAGGGTTTATATTCTTGGTTCACACTTTCTTTCATAGCTTGAACTCTAATTGTGTTTTGCCACCGGGATGAGAGCTTCATTTCAAAGGCTTAGCTGTTATATCACAGGCCTTACATTCCAAGCAGAATACTAAATGAAGTAGCAAAGAATCAATCATTTATCTTGGTGTTTCAGGAATCCGTACCCACAGCTATAACTGAGAAAACTACCTCTGCCCATGAGAAAAGCTGAGGAATTCAAAACATGTGTCCGGAAATCTGTTAATCAGCAGCGGTTGGGTTTAAGCTCATGCCCACTGTGAGTTACCTATATCTGTGATCCTTGGACAAGAGATCATCTTCTCTGGGTGAACTGGCCTTATAAGAAGACTAAGTGAGCAACTACCTATGGAATGTATCAAAGTCTGGCAAATACTCATTGCAAAGAAAAACAAAATATATTAAAAGTGCCAGCTTGGCAAATAATTTGAGACACTGACAATTACAAAGTGGATAGCTATTCTGACATGGAAAGATGACCACAACATGGAATTAGTGTGAGGTGGGGTCTAGGTATGGGCCAATTTTTAGGTTCCCTAGGCAATGCTCCTGACCATCAGAGCTGACAACCCTTGGAGCAACACTTTTAGATAGCTACCTGATAGGAATGGAGCACAGAGCTCTACCTATATTCCTGCTATTGGCTGAAGGAAACAGCACTTTAACAAGACTTTATTTCTCCCCCGCCCCATAGCCTTTCTGCAAACAGAAAGAAATATAATAAAATAAAACAGTCTAAAATAGAATATGAGGGGTTTGGATTAGATATAAGAAGAAACTTTCAGAAAGAAGGAGGTTAGGTATTAAAATATATTACTTCTGGGATATTGTGCCTCATCATTTTCTGAAGTGTTTCACAACAAAGGTGAATTTCCATTTGTCTTTGATATGTTTCTAACGGAATGCCTAGATGGTGTTGGAGAGTAAAGCTCATTCTTTCTGACTAGGCTGAATTCTGCACTCATTCATTCAAAACAAATCAAGTGTTTCCCAAGTGCCTTATAATGTCCTAAAGGAGGCCATTCGGTTGGATGAACGATTTGGGTGTATAGGTTGTGTCAGTTCCTGTTTGTAAAACCATAAGAGGTAGTACAGTATTTTGGATAAGTATGTGTCCTCTGAAGCCAAACTGCCTGATTTCAGTTTTTCCACTAACTAGTATATCTATATGTTCTTTAATCTCATTAACAGTTTACCTGTAATGGATGATGATGTTGATGATGATGATGATGATGATGATGTGCTGATGGTGATAATGATAGTGCCATTCTCATATAGTTATTCTAAGAGTTCAGTGACCTAATATATGTAAAGTACTTATACCATGCCTGGAACATAGGCAATTATATAAAAATTAAATTTTTTTTCATTAAAATTAATTTTAGGTCACTTAAGTCATAAATGACTCTATCTTGGTTTATATCTTTAATTGCAAAACTAAACATTCTGGTTTCGTGTTTGTTTGTTTTTAGCTAGTATAGAGTACAATTCAGTCTTGAATTAGCAAAATCTTAAAAATTTGAAGGAAATAAATCGTCAAGAGGAATGGTTCTTAATCCTATTTGCACATTAGAGTCACTGGGGGAGACTTTAAACAATGCTAATGGCCAGGCCCAATCACAAAAAATGCAGTCAAGTACCTGGCTCTTTTTTTCATAAAGCTTTATTTGTTTTTCCAAAGTCTAACAAAGGTTGTAAACCATTAGTTAGGAAACATCTTCCTCAAAATGTGAAAATGTTCTAAACCAAACTCTTCTTAATATTTCCATTTACAGAGAACTCATTACTTTATATAAAATTGAATATCCCTTTAAGTTTGAATAATACTAAGCAAACAATTCAGACTGGACATATAAAGAGTTTATTTTCAAATTCTTCACCTCCTCAAATTGTTGGCATAGGTTTGCTCAATCAAGTGATAAATGCTAAATATAATGAAATATTCTGCAAAGTTTAACCTTTCACTACTGTCACAGTTAAATGAAACAAAATACTTTTAAAAGCAAATTGAATTCATTTGCAATATATAAAGCAGTTATCACATTCAAAGGACATAAGATGGCATTCCTGTTTTGAGAGTTATTTGATAATCTACCTCCACATGATCAATTTTATACATTTTTTAAAGAATTTTATTTATTTATCAACTATTAGTTGTTTAATAAACTATAGTAAAGAACCAGTGTCAGACACTGGCTATGAATATTTATAAATACAATATACTGGTTTCAATACTTTATATTTCCTCAATATTCCACACTTTTTTCCTTGTCCTGAAAAAAAATTGATTGTATTGAAGATTATATTAACAATTAAGCTAAAGTACAGTTGACCAAATTTTTAAATATACTGAATATATAAGAATCCAGAGCTGTGATTCAGTTAAATTAAGGACTTGAGAGGTGGAATTTTTCAAAAAAGTAAGTTCTTTTTAGCATAAAATGTGATTTAATTTATCAGAATGTAGTCCATATACAATTTTTGAAGACACTGCTCAGGTAAACCGCGGCCTGCCAGCAGCTGAGAATACCTGTGCTGTGATCACTCTTTAAATATCAGTGGGTATTGCATTCAGGCTAGCTTAGAGGACAAAAATGAGAGAAGTATAGGAATACCAAAGGTTGGATACCATTTAATTAAATAAGAACAACTCATCCGTGTCAGTGTGGTTCAGAGGAGAGGCAGAAGTTGATCATTCTTATGAAGGACGTCTATAAGGGCAAACTCAAGGAAACTGCAGATCACAGAAATACTGTCACTGATGCCTTTTAAAGATGATTGTTGTAATATTATCTGTAAAATACCATTAAATTTTTGTTTTTCATGACAAATTATTAGCGGAACAGAGTTATGAGCACCAATGACATAAGTAGTGACAACCCTCATTAATGTGTTTAAACACCACTATTTCTCCAGTCTTAAAAGCACAGATTTTGAGTCTAGTCTTATCTTTTCTAGTTATTCTCACTAAAGTATATTTTAAGTCTACGGCCATGCCACCCTGAACGTGCCTCATCTTGTCTGATCTCAGAAGCTAAACAGGGTCGGGCCTGATTAGTACTTGGATGGGAGACCACCTAGGAAGACCAGGTGCTGTAGGTGTCTAAAAATAAAAAATGTAAGTGTCTAAAAATAAAAAATAAAAAAATAAATAAAGTATATTTTAGAAGAATTTTTAGATTCTAACTCTTCCCTGCTCATTGTGTGTCCAGCTAAACTGGCAGAGACCAAAGGAGCCAAATGAATACAACAAAACAGATTGAATGCAGGTTAGAAAGTATTTATAATAATGTTAAATGGAAAGAAATTGTTGATTGTAATTTTAAACATTTCAATTGGCTATTTTATTTCCTAAATACTAAAATGAATTTTTGCAGAGTACTCATTTTCTTTTTATTGTAAACTCAATTTCTCAGGTTCCTCTCAGTCCAGTGTAGAAAATTTAATCTTTATGATTTTTCCCCAGTGATAAGCATGTAGACATTAGCAATGTTCATTTACATTTATATAATGTCAATGTCATTCTTTAACATAACATATTCTCAGATTACCCTCACACTAGCTCTACACTAAAAGAAAAGGCATTATAAAGCAAGACTAAGTTTATTCTTGTTTTTCTTTTAATTGATCTGACCCTGAGAAAGACCCCTAAGTTTTGTCTTAGGTTTCTTTATCTGTAGAAAAAGGGCTTTGAATAGGTTACATATTAATTTTCTTCCAGCTCTAATATTTTATAGATCTCTATTTTGGAATGCATTAAGATGGTGTCAAAGGCCTTTTGTAACTTGTTCAAGGTCATGCATTTAGACAGAGATAGAGAAAGATTCAGGTCCTCTGATTCAAAGTGTTTTCACTAGGCTTGATTGCTTACTATTGAAAATGTGAAAATAAGACTTTGTTTTACTTTATTATTTCTTCTTACCCTTGGGCTAAAGAAATCTGTTTGAAAGCAAACTCTTATATGGCTATTATCTTGCAACAATATGTTTCAAAAAAATAGTGAATAGCAGTGTTTTGCACTTAGTTGTGAAAATCAGGGGAGAAGAATTTCTACTGTGACCTGCTGTCACCAGCTGCCAAATCAATTTGCTCTATCGTGGGTTAGCACTGTTTCTTAAGGACAATGAATGAAGGAGTAGTACCTGATGATTCCTAATTCTCCAAGGTCAAAGAGAAAGTTTACCTATATAATTAGATTGAAAGTTTCTGAGCGTTTTATTGTTTGTTTACTTATAGTTAGACTCACCCAAACTTTATGGATCTTTTAAACAGTGGTATTTGACGTTTAAAAGCTAATCCTTTGAATAAAATGAATAATGAGAGTGTTGTCTTCTCTTCTATAAGAAGGAGAGAGCCACATGGACAGAATCAGATCTTATCCTATTCTTCTCTTTATCCCAATACTTAATCTTCCTTATAGAACAAAATGTCCAAATATTGGTTTCCACTGGACAACGTTAGGTAGGAACTGAGGCCATCGAATTGAAATAGCATAGAAGCTAGTTGGTTGGTTCTTTGTGGGTGATTTACATTCTCCTCTTTCTTGTCTCTATGCAAAAAGCTCAGGAGGGAAGGGTCTTTCCCTTCAGGCATGTTTGACATTTCTCCAGCTTCATTGGAGGAGTTCATTTGGAGAAATGAGGTAGCAAGTCTTGATACTTTTTCCAATTCAACATTACAAGGGAGCCCTATACTTTGAGAGCTACTGAGAAACCATTGGTAAACTAATACCATAGTTGACTCCTATTTGCCTCCTTGATTATTTCTCAATGTTCTTGGATACAAAAGAAAAGAAGAATGTCATTTGCATCTCAAATAGACAAAAGCTAACACAATCAAGAATCAAATTCTACAGCTGATGACTACAGAGGGCAAAAGTATCTGCTATTAAAGTTTGCTAGAAGTTAATGTAATAATCCAAGATTAAGAAGGCTGTGAGGGACTTAAATTGTGGCCCATTTCTAATATCTAGTCTAATTAGATGTTAACATCTTCACACCTTGTCAATTGTTGGAGAAAATTATACTTGGAAGCATCATGTGCCTCTCTCTTTAATAATTATTCTAATTTGTTTTGCTCACTTTGTGTAGTAACACAGCATAAGGTGGAAAATGAGTGACCCACAGGTCAGTGAATATTACCTCACTACTCAATACACATTTGTAGATCATAAACATGGTTCGTTAGTTTCTCAAAGACAAGAAAGTTTTCTTGCTGCAGACATTTCTGAAAGCAATAAAAATTACATAATCATTCTTGAAGAACATGTAACATTTAAAGTTATAATAAATTTTTCATGCATATGTGCACATCTAACAAATGGTGTAGAGATCTAAAGTTAAAAGGGACTTTTTAACCACCTGAAGCCACGTCGATGCTTTCTTTAATTGTGATAAATTCTGTTCTCTCACCTGAGAAGGTGACATTTCATGGCAAATAAGTCTGGGAGATCACCTGGAACATGAAAAGATTTCCTGTTTTGTAATCTATTTCCGGTAATGACTAGAAAGTTGTGGACAAAAAACTAGCTGCTGGTACAGTTGTTCTAAGCTTTGTTAATCACATCAGGAAAATGATACTTTTGTTTGAAAAGCCAATCAGGAACTCACATTCTCCTCGGCATGAATTTATCTCAGTGAACTGATAAATTAGAATGAGTGTCTATACTTCTGAGTCCCAAGTCACTGGAATTGCTGTGTAACATAAGGAGGCAGGAGGTCAGAGAATAAGCATGTAATGATGACAATTTGTATTTATATGCTGCCCCCTCCTTTTTTTTTGTGGCTTAGCTGCCACTGGTAATAACTACCTCCACTCACACAGACACTATGAAGTCATTAAAGTAATATAAATGAAGCTGGAACAAACTGCTTTGCAATAGTATCTCACTTCTTCCACAATTCCCCATCAGGTCTTGCTGTCCTCTGATGTCCCTTCTTTGTTGATTTTCCCCTCGAGGCTATTCTTGGTATTTATTTTAATAAGACACCACAAAGATATAGATGATAAAAGGGAAGAACCCTAACAGTATAATTTATCTCAGGGAATTCAGCAGAGGCAATTGCTAAATGAAACTCTACAAACATTAAAAGACAGCTTTTAAACCTGGGGGAAAGCAACATTTCAAAATATTGTGTCATCATCAATTGTGTTTTTAGATTTAGGTTACTCTGTAAATATCAGTACTGGCAGAGAAGAGTAGAAACTTTTGTCTGCAGTCATCCAGGTGAGCCCAGCTCTGGGATTATGTGAATGATGAATTGAAAAGGGTAAAAGAGTTGTTCTGTTTTCTTTCTGTCTGTTGGACTTTCAGGGAGAACTGCAAGATCCTATCTATGGATGTGAACTGAATGGAACCCCCAGATGAGCAGTTGAAATACATACATACCACTTAAAATACATACATACACATATACAATGAGACAAAAAAAAAAAAAAAAACACATTCTGTATTGAAAAGAGAGAACGTGATTTATTCTTCATTAAGTATGCCAGTTAAACTCTCATAGTTAGTACATATGAAGAAATGTAATGAAATGAATACTTTACTAGGAATCTCAAATTAGATTAGTTCTTGTCCTACTATTTGCTATATAACCTAGATGAGTCCCTTACCCCTACCCTCCCTTTTTATATCATGGTGAAATAATAACTTACTACCTCAAAGAGATGTTGTCAATGTCAAATTAAGCAATGAAATCAAAACTATAATGCATTATACACATAGAATACTACCCTTTATTGTTTTCTTAAATTATTCCACTTTGAATGGTTTTACTTTCTATATCTACAATATTTTTTATTTGCTTCTCCTAGCCCTAGGAAATAGAATAGAAAAAATATTTACTGAAATATGTATCCCTAAGTTCTGAAATTTAGAATACTAAGTGATAACTATACTTAATTAAATCAAGTTTAAGGGAAAAAAGGACAAATTAGCTTCTCTTATACCACTATGACTGCTCCTCCCTCCTCCACAAAAAAAGTCCAACTCACTTTAATATGTATTTATTTTTTAAATTTATTTAATTAGTCCAAAGAAAAATTCAAACCAGGCTTGTAGCTGAATTTATAAAATTGGACATGACTCAGTCTAGAGTAGATGATGGGCATACAAATAAGTATAGTTATGTAATAAAAGAATGTCAAAGTATTACAGAGCAGGGGAAAAGAAGCTAACTTCTTCTCAGAGTAGAAAGTTAGAGTCTTTAAGGGACTATATCACAAAGCAAAATATGTTTAACTGAATCTTGAAATATACATAGGCTTTTTTTTCCATGTAAACACTGTATATTCATGTACATTCATCACTATTAGAACTATAAACTTTCCCTTTTTAAGAGTAAACCAAAGGGTGAAATTATACGAGTAAATATGGTATTCATCTTTCACAGTAGTATGGGTTCTTTTGAAAACAAATTAAACACTGTTCCTACTCGAGCAATTGAGCACCTTAGACGAGACTTACTAAATGATTTGTTAGGGTGGAAATGATCACACTGGTATTAAATCCCAACACAATCTAATGGAAAAAAAAAAAAATGCTGAGGATACAGATGTTCCAAAAGAGCTTAGAGGAAGAAAGAAAGAAGGAGAGGGAGGATAGAGGTAGAGAGAGGAGAGAATAGGAAGGAATGAGAGAGTACAAAGATAAATTCTTACTTTTTCACTCAATTCTTCTCAATTCTTATAACCACACTTATCCCTCTCTGTACCATCACCTCCATCCAAGGTAGCTCTACAAAATAAGACAGGCTAATTAACTGAGTTCAAGAATTTAAATGTTCTTATATCATAAGTTATTAATAAAACATAAAATGAAAAATTTAATATATGTTAGTGAGCCCTGGGGATAGACATTGAAGAAACTAAATATCCCACTAAGGTTGTTATTTGTTTATTGGGTCATTTGTTTATTGAATCAGCAATTTGGAAGATAAGGTAGCAGAAAACATTCAATGAGAACAGCAAAAAAATAAAATAAAAAATAAACAAAATAAGAATAGTTTAAGAGACCACCAGGACAACATCAAATGTATCAACATTTGCATTATAGAGGTATAAGAAGGAGAAGGGAAAAAGGAATTGAAAACCCATGTGAAGCAATAATGTCAGAAAACTTCTGGAACCTGGCAAAAGGAATAGACATATAAGCCCAGGAAGTGCAGAGAGTCCCAAATGAGATGAACCCAAAGAGGCCCAAAGGTTAAAAACAAAAACAGAATCTTAAATGCAGCAAGAGAAAACAGTCAGTTACCTACAAGAGACCACCCCCATAAGATTATCAGCTGATTTCTCAACAGAAACTTTGTGGGACAGAAGGGATTGGCACGATATATTCAAAGTAATGAAAAGCAAGGATCTACAACTCAGATTACTTTACCCAACAAAGCTATCATTTAGAATGGAAGAACAAATAAAGGAATTTCCCAGACAAAAAAAGCTAAAGTAGTTCATCACCACCAATCCAGTATCACAAGAAATGTTAAAGGAACTTCTTTAAGAAGAAGAAGAAAAGATAAAAATATGAATAATAAAATGGCAATAATTGCATATGTATCAATAATTATTTTAAATGTAAATGAATTAAATGGTCCAATTACAAGACAGGGTATCTGAATGGATAAGAAAACAAGACCCTTACATATGCTGCCTACAAGAGGCCCACTTTACATCAAGAAACACACAGTCTGAAAGCAAAAGGATGAAAAAAAAAAAACACTTTATAAAAATGGAAATAAAAAAAAAGCTGGAATAGCAATATTTATACCAGACAAAATAGACTTTAAAACAAAGGCTAAAACAAGAGACAAAGGACCCAGTAATTCCATCTGAGTATTTATACAAATAAAACTAAAACACTACTTCACAAAGACATATGAACCTACATGTTCATTGTAGCATTATTTACAATAGCCAAGATAGGGAAACAACATACGTGACCATTAATGGATTAATGGATAAGCAAGAAGTGGTATATATATGCAATGGAATATTACTCGACTATGAAAGGGAATGAAATCTTGCCACCTGCGACAACATAAATGGATCTAGAGGATATGGTGTTATATGAAATAAGTCAGAAAGAAAGGCAAATATCATGTGATTTTACTTATATGTGGAATCTGAAAAACAAAATAAATGAACAAACAAAATAGAAACAAACTCATAGATATAGAGAACATATTAGTGATTGCCAGATGAGAGGGGGATTGAGGGAATGGATGAAAAAAGGGAAGGGGTTAAGAAGTACAAATTGGTAGTTACAAAATAGTTGTGGGAATTAAAGTATAGCCTAGGAAATATAGTCAATAACATTGTAATAACTATATAGGGTGTCAGATGGGTACAACATTTATTGAGGTGATCACTTCATAAGTTATATAAATTTCTAATCACTATGTTGTACACCTGAAACTAATATAATATTGTATATCAACTGTAATTAAAAAATTAAAAAAATATTAAAAAAGAATTTAAATGTTCTGATAGCATGAGTTATTAGGATGTTTAAATTTAAAGTAAATGATAAATTTAATGTACATTAGTAAGCCCAGGGAATAGACATTGATGAAAATAGTATCTCCTTTAGGTTGTTATTTGTTTAATGGGTAACATTGATAAGTTCTGAAAGATGGGAAGTACTCTCTTCCTATACTACCTTTTGAAAGAGTTCAAAGAGATGCATGAGAAGTTGGATTTTGTTCTCTATTTTATCTTTCCAGTTTTCTGCAGTGCTGATCTCAACACTGAGATGTCAATTCTACCTAAAGCAAGCAAATCTTCCCTAGGAAACTTGGAATTTCTTTCAGAGAAATAGTTTCATTCTAGCTGAAATAGTTTAACACATAAAAAGGATTCTTGGCAAAAGACATTTTCCAAATCTGATTCAAAAGAGAAACTTGGAAGCAGTGAGAATAATATCAAGTGCTGAGTTGGGTGGGGCACAAGGTCAGGGACTCAAGATGAGCCTGTGGCAGGTGTTCTCTGTCTCCATTTTCTCTTTCCAAATCTCGCTTCTAAGGGCCTATGTCCAATTCAGCTTAGGCCTTTGAAGACTTTTAGAACATCTCAGACTTGGGAAAAATAATTTATTACTCTTTTCTCTTGCTAAAGTCACAATAATAGTAATTCTCAACCAGGCTTATGAATTTATAAGAAATATAGCCATTGGGGTCTATAGAGCTCTATTGAACCAGTGTCTCTGGGATGAGAACCAAGTGTATATGATTTGAATATTTCATAGGTGATTCTGATGAGTTCTAGTTAATAATAATTTTATTTATTTATTATTAATAACAGAATAATAATAGTAAGTCAGTATAACTCCTAAGCTCTACTTCTATGTCTAGAAGCTCTTTGAAAGGAAAGAGACCTAGAGATAATTTAAAAGATCTAAGATGACTTCAAACCTCAGCAACATTATAGGGTTAAAGCTAATCAAGGTAGAGCCACATTAAACTTAGCCCGGAAAGGTTAAACATTTTAAATTCGCTAGGAATATTTTATGATAGTTATGTGCTTAGAATGCTACAAATTTAACTCTAGTTATCTGACAAAGATTGTTGACAATCATAATTAGAAAAAGTAATTAGCCACAGAGGGCATCTCTTGGTCCACAGTTTAATTATTTTTGGCTTTAAAATTTGCAGAGCATCACATTTTCAATGTATTTCTATTGTTCTTTCAAACTTGTAATCTTCTTATTTTAAGTGTTTATGTTTTTATCCAAAATGAATACATTAGAGATCTTTTTTTGTCAAAGAAATTTCCTTTCAATTGCTTAAATTAAATTAACTTAAATTTAATATTTTATTTTACAAATGAGAAATACAGCAACTACTGTACATTCTGAATTTTCTTTCTCAGAGAGAGCTAGTTATTACTAAAATCTGGTCTCTCTATTTCTTAGCCATTATGGCTGCTCAGCTGCACTAAAATTTCCAAACTCCCTTGCTTTTGGACATAGCTATGTGACTATGCTCTTGTCATTGGAATAGGAATGATACCTACCGCTCACAAGCTTTGATCTTTGGTCATTGACCATTCACATTCTTTTCCATGACAGAGGCCCAGATTCTACTGTGTAGATAGTAACAAATTCCATAGGGACATGATGAAGCAGTGACTTGAAATACGAGGCCCTGACAGACTTTAAGGAACCCAGCAACCCTGTGACCTGGACAGGTCTCATTGAGACTTACACATGAGAAAGTAATGAAATGTTTTACTTTTTCTTTTAAGCCATTCAAATATTGGGTCTTTATTTTTAATGTGTTGGTACTATTATGCCAATTTCTTTAAGCCCCTCAAACCTTTCAGCTCCTGCAACCAAGTGATGAACTTCTTAAGAAAAGCCTAACTGATCTTTGTATCTAGGACTTAGAAAGGTCTAGCATAGAATACAAAAAAATATATATTGAAAGAATATATGCAAAAATGATTGAAAAGTAACTTGCTTAAAGTGCCGCAGTTAATTGCTATAACACTAAACATAAGCCTTATGTTTTCAATTATGTTTAATACATCTCCAATGCAAAATTCGCTTTCTAATCCTGAGAAAAATAAAAACATTGATTTTAGCCTTGTTCTTATAATTTTGTTCTCCTATATACCACAAAAGTATTTTGTTTAGAATATTCTTTCTGTTGTTATTAATTAGTATCAACTGGTTAGTCTTATCAGAGAATTGCCCTAGCTATGTTTTCATAGCAGACACAACATCTTGGTTTGTAAAATGCATTACAATTTCAGAGAAAAGAAAACAAGCTACTCCAATTATGCTTTGCCATTTGTCTGACACATTCATTATTCTTGATGCAATTCCTATCACATATTGTCTTCTTGTAAAAGCCATTTCTGTCAAATTAACTTAGGGAGGACTGGTGGAAAATGCAAAAAAATAAAAAATAAAAGTAAAAACTCCTCATCTACTTCTAACACCTGGAGAATCGGCAGAGAAATATAATTTTGTTGTCTTTCAAATTAAATCAGATTCTAGGCTTGCTGTTTCTGAGATAATCCAATATAAGATGGAAAAGTTGCATCCATCCATGACCATTTAGAAACATGCTTGATTCATGGGAAATCAATTCCAACTCACAGTTCTGTGGCTTTTTATGATGCCCCATTAGGATTTCTTTAAGTTTTGTAAAATTAGTGACTCATTCATTTGAATGCTATCAGAAAAAAAAAAGACATCTTCAGTTCAATAAAATCTTTATCCAGGAAAGTGATGTGGGCTGTGGTCACAGATCCTACACATATTAAGAAATCCAGGATTAGTGCATAGCAAAAGGAAGAGGGCAAGGCAGAAGTTTCAAAATCCTGTAAAAATTCTTTTACACATCTGAGTCATATTTGTCACTATTTGTTTTCATTTGGATTCTTTTCATTCATTTATCAGTAAAGCTATAGAATAGAGCTATGAAAAGATATAACTGCCAGAAAGGATTAAAAAACAACTATCTGTTAGAACAATTTACCAAATCAAGAATAAGGTAAAGGGTTAAATCTTGATTTTCTAATTCTAGTTTAGTTTGCTACTGCTGAAAGAATCTTATTAAAGCTGACAAGTCTGAGAAGTATATAGTAAAATCTCAACAGTTAAAAAGGAAGCTAAAAGCATGAGTAAAATCAGGAGAGATGTTACAATGTATACATGAGTTTTGGATGGCTGTGTCAGAACTGATGCTATTAATGTTGAAAAGAAGTGCAAAACAGAAAAGAAAAAAGATAAATGATACACAAAACAAAAGTGGAAGGAAAATATTACTAATATTTTTTCTCATCCTTCCATTATGCATATGTTGATATACTTGATGGTTTCCAAGAATTCTCTGGGATCTGTTCATTTTTATTCTTTTTTTCTTCCTGCTCCTCAGTCTGTACAATATCTATTGACTTATCTTAGAGTTCACTGATTCTTTCCTTTGCTAGCTCACACTTGTTATTGAGACCTTTGAGCAATTATTCATTTCAGTTAATGTACTTTTTACAGAATTTCTATTTTTAAAAAATATTTTTGTCTCTATATTGACGTCCTTTGGTCGAATATCATTGTCATACTTTAGTTCTTTGATCACATTCTGTTGATAATCGCTGACTTAAAGTCTTTGTCTACTAACTTTGCACTCTGGGTATTCACAGGGACATTTTCTTTTGACACTTTTTTTTTCCTGTGTAGGTGCCATATTTTGTTTCCTTACATTTCTTCCAATTTTTTGTTGAAATTAGACATTTATGTAATATTTTCTTTCAAATTTTGTACCAGATTCTTCTGTCCCCCAAAGGTCTGTCGTTGGTTTGTTGTTGCAGCTGTTTTATTATTGGTGCTTATTTGTTAAGAAACTTTCCCGAAATAATTCTGCAGGTAGTTTATAAGACAACCTTAGCTTTAATTTCCTGCTTATGTAAGACCTCAAACTCAGCCATTCTCCTTTCCAGTGTTTTTCTTGAACTTTTTCACAGTCTTCTAGGCCTCAGGAATATGTGGAAACTTTTCTAAGTTCCTTATGGTTGTCTAGTTCTGTTGGATTTCTTTTTAAATTCCCAGCCAACCTCTTTCTTGCTGCAACTGAAATCATAGGCATTGGCAGCTGAGTCTTTCTGAGGAATTGCTATTGTTTTGGTAATAACCTGGGAGTAGGATTATTTCTTTTCTCTACCTCCACTGAGCTGAACTCTGGATCAAATCACATAGCTACTATATTCTAAGAATAGAGATTTCCCAGTGAGCTGCAAGTTTGGATAAAACATTGACTGTGTTCTGGGGATAGTGTTTTTAAAGAAGTTTTAAAATAGGTCATATCTCTTTGTTGTCTGCAATGCTGCTGGTTTTGACTACCATGCCACTGAGCTGGGAAGGGAGAGGTCATGTGAATAGCCCTGAGTTAAAACTTGACAGACTCCTTTCCTCTCATCTAACTGAAGTACATTCTTTGGTTTTGGTTAATTGACAAGAGTTTTTAAATGATTAGATTTTATTGTTTTACATGTATTTTTGTTGTTTTAAAAGGAGAGTAAGGTCTAAGGCCATGCTACCCTGAACAAGCCGAATCTTATCTGGTCTTGGAAGGTAAGCAGGGTTGGGCCTGGTTAGTACTTGGATGGGAGACCACCTAGGAAGACCAGGTGCTGTAGGCATAAAAAATAAAATAAAATTAAATTAAATTAAATTAAATTTAATTTAATTTAATTTAATTAAATTAAATAAATAAGGGATTGTAAACTGACAAGGTCCTTGCAATCTGTGAGGTCAACCAAGGATTGCCTCGACTAAAAATTAAAAAATAAATAAATAAATAAATAAATAAAGAAAAGTAAGGTCACCAAGTTCTCTGCAATTTCAGATGTTAATCTCCTCTTATGCAATTTATTGAATTGATTTAGCATTTTATACAATTAATCTATGATACATTTTAAATTTACAGCACATATATGAGATCTAACACACACCTGGACGCAGGGCTAGAATCTCAGGTCATGACAGCTCACACTGGGCCAGAGAACTCTGACACTTCCAGTGATGAGTGTCTATAACCAATAACCTAAAAACATAATTTAGTAACCCTTATAGGCAATCTCTCAGTGATAACACATAAGAAGAGGAAAAGTAAAAGATGACTTTCATGAACACTATGGTGATTGGATCACCTATTTGTAACTCTCCTCTTAGACAGTTCCATTTAACTACTATTGTGTAACAAATTATGCCCAACATAGTGGCATAAAACAACCACCATTTTATTAATGCTATATCTTTGTGGGCCAGAAATTCAGTGAGGGATCAGCTGGGCTATGCTTCTATACTACATGGAGTAACTCAGTGTTATTTATCTCATGCCTGGCCTGGCGTGGAGGGTCCAAAATGGCATTATTAAATGCCTAGTGTTTTTGTCAGGTGCCTAGAAGTCTAGGCTCTGCTATATCACTCTGTCTTTCTATCTGTAAAGTCTTAGAGTTTCTCCATGTGATTCCTCCTACAGAGCTCTGACTTCTTATTTCATAGATCAAAGTTCCCAGAGAACAAGGCTAATTCTTTTTAAATGGATTAAGGGCTTGCAAATAAGACCTGAAACAATAAAATGCATAGAAGAAAACATAAGAACTAAACTCAAGGACTTAAAGAGGATTTTATGAATTTGACCTCAAAGGCAAGGGAAGTAAAAGCTAAAATAAATGAATGGACTACATCAAACTAAAAAGCTTCTGCTCAGCAAAAGAAACTGTCAACAAAGTAAAGAGACAACCATCTGAATGGGAAAATATATTTGCAAGCAACTCCTTCGTTGAGGGCTGAAAATCCAAAATGTACAAAGAATTCATATGACTCAATAACAACAACAAAAAAAACAAATGATCCAATCAAAAAATGGGCAGAGGACCTGAACAGACACTTCTCCCTAGAGGAGATACAAATGGCTAGCAAATATGTGAAAAGATGCTCAACCTCGGTAGCTATTAGAGAAATGCAAATCAAAATCACAATGAGATACCATCTCACACCTGGTAGAATAGCTAGCTATAATCAATAGGACAAGTAATAACAAATGTTGGAGAGGATGTAGAGAAATAGGAACACTCATCCACTGCTGTGGGACGGCAAACTGGTACAGCCACTATGGAAAACAATATGGAGGTTCCTTAAAAAACTAAGAACTGATTTACTATATGATCCAGCAATCCCTCTACTGAGTATTTACCCCAAAGACTTGAAAACTCATATCCAAAAAGATATTGCACACCAATGTTCATAGCAGCATTACTACAGTGGCCAGGACATGGAAGCAACCGAAGTGTCCTATGACAGATGATTGGCTAAAGAAGCTGTGGTACATATATATAATGGAATATTACTCTCCATAAGAATGATGAAATACTGCCATTTGCAACAACATGGATGGACCTTGAAATAATCATACTAAGTGAAATAAGCCAGACAGAAAATGATGAAAATCATATGATATCACTTATATGTGAGATATAAACCTAAAAGCAACAAATAAACAGGACAAATAGAAACTCATAGACATGGATAATGGACTAGTGGTTACCAGAGAGAAAAGGGAGGGAGGAAAGGAAAAAATAAAAAAATAAAATATTAAAAAAATTAAAATTAAAAAATAAAAAGTTGGGCCCAGAACTGGTATAACATCACTTCCACAATTTATTGGTCAAAGCTGTCACAGGCCAGCCCTTTGTGAAAAGGAGGTGAAATAGAACCCACCTCTTAAAGGGAAGAAAGACAAAGATTTGATTTCAACTTTAATTTGCCACACAGTTCAACTGTTGGAAAATGAGAGACAAAGATGTTAGCAATTCTCTGGGCTTGTACCTGAGCATATCCCTGTGAGTTTCTCTCATCATAAAGGGACTCTGAGACATCCCTAATAAACCTAATAATATTTAGTTTCTCCTGTCAGATAATTTTCCTGAGCCACTGAGCATGACAGTGGCATCACCTTTGGAGAATTACTAAAGCATCAACAATAGTGAGATTAAGCCTGCACTTTTCAAAGATATAAAGGGAAATAGCCACCCTGCATTTGAAGAGATTTCCAAATACAATGTTCTTCTAACTCCCTTTTAAGAATAAGCTATAGTCATTGCTGACACATAATATTGATGTACATTTTATTTCTCTTCACCTGATGGACCACATAACAGCACAATCTCCCTAGCTCACGTGTTCAGATAACAAAACCTTTAGCAGGAAAAGTGGCCCCACTTCCTTAGTACTGCTTTGCCAAATTTTCTTATTGTTCCATCCTTTTGTTCACAAACCTATCTGATGCTGCCCCAGGAACACTTTGTCTCGATTACCTCACAAGTCTTATTTGAGACACTTGAAGGAGGCCTCTGTGGCTGAGGTACAGAAAACACAGGGGAAAGTGCAGTAAGATCAGGTTGAAGAAAAAGGTATATACACCTAAACATGTAAAGGCTGTAGGTCACGGTATTTCTTCTTAATCAAAAATAAAATGGGCATCCACCAGCTTAAGAATGGTATAATTACAACTATGTTTTGGGGAAAAATCATTCTAGCTGAAATTTATAAGATGGATTTGATTGGAGCCAGAGTGGCTCTTGAGAAGACCGATTAGAGGTAATATTTATTTTCTCCAAAAATATGTATGAGTTAAAATCAGTAGAGGTTGATAATTATTTAAGTGTATAAGACTTGGTAAGGAGAGAGAAATGTTAAAAATTGCTACAAGAAAGTTAATGGTGACTTTAAAATTTACTGGATGTTGGATTGGAAAGGTATGAGAAAGGGAAAGTATTAAATGACTACAAAATTTCTATTTTGAGTAAGAAAATATTTTTTCTCTTTCTCTGAGAGAGAGAGAGAGAGAGAGAGAGAGAGAGAGAGCACACTGGATGAGAATTAGACTTGAAAAGAAAATCTCTTTGGAGTATGTCTTTGTGACATTGGAATGGGAATGTTAGGTAAGTAGTTGAACATATGTGGATATAAAAAAGAGATTTTGACCTGAGATGTAAATTTAAGAGTCATTGGACTTTAAATAATAACTGAAGCCACGGACATGGTTAGGATGGCCTGAAAAAGTGTATATTGGAAGAGTGAACACTTAAAATGGAAACACTTTATTACTAAATATTTTAGCTTGAGCTAAAAGGACAGAAAAGAAGACACAGTTCCATAGTGTAGCCATTAGCACATCTGCTTTACACACAGAAAAGTCCCGGATTCGAGCCCCAGTTCAGCTATGGTCAGCTAACATCTTCTATGCCCACCCTGAACATGCCAATCTTGGAAGCTAAGCAGAGTCAGGCCTGGTTAGTACTTGGATGGGACATCACCTAGGAATACCAGGAGCTGTAGGTGTTAAATAAACAAACAAACAAACAAATAGAAAAGGAAAAATATAGACAGAAAAATATGAGTCCTCAGAGGCAAAAGGAACAAAATGTTTCAAGAAAAGTTTGTACCATAGAATGGCCAATAGTCTCTATTGATAAGTCGAGTAAAAAGAAGACTGATTTAGAAATCTATTGAATTTAGTAACACATAGATAGGGTAACCAACAAAAACAGTTTCTAAAGAATGATGTAAATTCTAGCGAGATTAGGGTGATTAAAGACTACTGTATAACAAAAAAAATTTAAGAGTGGGTATGAGAGGGTGGAGAAAGGTAAGGTGGTAGTTAGAATTGTTGCATTTAAAATAGTAGTATCTTAAGTATGAACATATTCAATAGTTGATGGGATGGATTTACTGGAAGGCAGAAGTTCAACAGAAAGGAGAAAGATAAAGTAATTGATAGTGTAAGAATCCTAGGACGATGGAGATGGAGTGCCAGTCACAGGAAAAAGCACATCCTTGACAATGTAATAAGAGATGGATCTGAAGGATTAATAGCAAAAATTTGAATTAATTCCATCTAAATGACTTCAGTTTTCTCTGTGAAGTAGGTAGCAAGGTATTTGTGTGGGAAAGCAAATAAACCCAACTAATGTCTAAGAGTTGTTGGACACTGAAGATTTTCTATTTGAGGTTGCTGATCAATACATCGTGGTTTATGAATTTCCCCAGTTGCAACTGTATACTTGGATGTAAGGGAGAGAAAAAATATTGTTGGGTTCATTCTGCGTAGGTGTGTTGCCAGATGGTTGTGACAAAATCACAGGAAGGCAAGAGAATTTGTAGCATTGGCAATAATGTTATTAAAATGTTGAACTATGGAATTTAAACTAGATAAGAATGAAAGTGAAGAAAATAGGGAGCTAATAATCTTAAAAATTTTAAAAGAACAATAAAACTGGATTTCCTGATGATTTTTACAAAGGAAAGAGCTTAATGAGCAAGGTAGAGAGAAAGAAGGTTTTGATCAAAGATCACGAACCTTGATTTAGTTATCTGTAAAGATAGTGCTTTATCTGTTTTCTTGTTTGACTACTTAGCAACTTTGGGATGGAGGGCAGGTGATTTATATGGAATACTCAAGAAGGACAAGGTGCATGTGTGGCAGAGGCGGAGGTGTTTAGGGTTTATGAGACTTGAGTTTTTTTCACATATGCTAATCTTATATAAAGAGAAAGAAGTGAGAAGATGCCCCCATAACTCCTACCCATAAGTGAAAATGTCAGAATAATAAGGACCCTTTTCCAAACTACACATATCTGACGTATACTAGAATGCATAGCCAACAAGCTCCAAGCAGAAATGTAGCTTGGTTCCTCTTTCCCCAAATTCTCCATTGAGAATTATTGCTTTAATTGAGTCAGTGTTACTGAGTGTGATGTTTTATCCCTGAATAATGTTAAAGAGGAGGAAAAATGCCTAAAACTTCTGCAGTACCTCGAACTACTAAAGAGAAAAGATGCTTAGACACACCCACTTGTCCTTGAACCTTTTTATCTTCCACATGTGGTATAATTCATTACATATAATACATGGTCAACAAACATTTTATAAATTACATTTCAGATTATATAAAATTATAATCTAATTATAATTTGCTTAATTGCTGGCTCTGTTATAATCTAGAATTAAAGATTATACAACAGAGCTGGCAATTCAGATCTCTCCCCTTTCCTGCCAGCACTATTTATTTTTTCAATGTTTGCATTAAAAAAAAAAAAAAATGAACATGTTCTTTTCCATCTTGCAAGATGGCATGTGAAAAAGATACAAAGCTGGACACTAAGGAGAAGAAGCCTGAAGTCAAGAAGGCTGATGCTGGTGGCAAGGTTAAGAAGGGTAACCTCAAGGCCAAAACACTTAAGAACGAAAAGCTCCACTGCAGCCAAAACCCTGTCCTGGTCAGAGGAACGGACAGACATTCTTTATCTGCTATGTATTCCCGAAAGACCATGCACAAGAGGAAGTATTCATCAGCTAAATCCAGGATTAAAAAGAAAAAAAAGAAGATTCTTGCTTCGGTCACATAACCAGTTGGTGGTGACAAGAATGGTAGTACTCGAGTAGTTAAACTATGTAGAATGTCTAGGCTGTGCCTTGAAAATCGTTTAGGTATAGCTAGGAACCGTTCAGTCAACCTGTGAGAAAACTTTGAGCTAGTATCACTCCTGGGACCATTCTGATCATTTTCACTGGGTGCCACAGGGGAAGGAGGGTGGTTTTTCTGAAGCAGCTGAGCAGTGGCTTGCTACTTGTGGCTGGACCTCTGTAGCTCAATCAAGTTCCTCTACATAGAACACACCAGAAATTTGTCACTACCACCTCCACTCAAATTGACCTCAGTGGTGTGAAAATCCCTAAACATCTCACTGTTGTTTATTTCAAGAAGAAGAAACTGCGCAAGCCCAGACACCAGGAAGGTAAGATCTTCAACAACAACAACAACAACAACAACAACAACAACAACAACAACAAAATACCAGATTACAGGACAACATAAGATTAACTAGAAAGCCTCGCAGTCGCAAATTCTGTCAAAAACCAAATCTGTTCTTCAATTTCAGAGCTACCTCCACTCTGTGTTTGCACTCACAAATGAGGTTTATCCTCACAAACTAGTGCTCTAAATTTATTATGAAGAGCCTAATTAAATACCTGATCTGTTAGAAAAAATGAACATAATAAAATATAATTCTGAGTAGTTCTGGCAACACTTAACTGTTCTTTTACCTCTGGTCATTTCTCCATTCTCTAGCAATTCTGGGTCATCTTCTTGGACTCTGGATAACCCATTATGACCAGTTGCTCAACTCAAGAATACAAGCACTCAGCCTCAGCCTCCAGGTTATATCTTTCTCCCCTTTCTTCCTTCCAGAAAAATTCTGATTTCTTCAACATCTGCTATTGCTCAGCTGTAGTGAAGCACTGATCAACTTAAATTATACTAGGTTGGAATTGCCTGATAGCTTTTATTGCAATCTCTTAGAGAGACTTTTATTTTAAAAATGGAGCATAGAAAGCAGGAAGGGAAGACAGAAATGAAGGGAGAGATGGAAAGAATAAAATGGAATAACAGTATGAGCCTGAGGTCAGGTAGAGTCAGTGGAGACAGAGTTTCTTGAAAATTTAAGCAGAACAACCTGAACATTAGGTCCCTCAAGGAGATAAACACTTGCAGCAAATAAAGGTAAAATAATATGATCCAACAAAAGTTAAATAACATACCCCAAATAATGCAGAGACAAAACTATATCTCTGTTTTCCCAGCTTTTCCTAATTTGTGACATTACTACTTGGAAGCTTGCTCAGTGGACAAGCCACGCTTTATATTCTGTCAGCTTCCCTATCGCAGTACCTGGGACATAGTAGTTAATACATAAATGTCCAACTGGAAAAAAAAATGAAGCTCATCAAATTTCTGATGTAAAAATTCTGCCAGATATTTAGAGACTGTAAACAATGGTATACTTATCTCAAACTTTGCAAGAAAGTTGTAGCTTCGAAAAACAGGCTTAAAAGTTTATAGAAATAAAATTTGCAGAGTTTAGGTCAGCCCTATGAATAATGTATTATTATTTTCTCCATTCTGTGGTTTGGGAAAATGAAGCACAGAGTGATTAAGTAACTTTCCCCAAGATCACAGATAACAAATGCTGGGGCAAGGATTTGAATTTTATGATTTTGACTTCTGAAGAGTTTATGTTCTTAATTAGTACACTATAATACCTCACACTCAAACATGTTCTGTAGACTTTTGTATGCTATGGCTAAGTATATCTCATTTACTATCTTGTTTGATTTGACAAGTGATTATATTTGAAACAAAATTTTAGTCCAATTCCTCAGTTATTGGAAGGAATGGAAAGAAAAGCAGTAGAGATCACCAACTGAAACAAACCAGGTGCCTAACTAGAATTAGGATTTCTTCTTTTCTTCTTCATCATCACTGACATTTAAATGTGGCAAGGTTTTGCTGAAGCTTTACATGCATTGTTTCATTTAATTCTTGCAGCAAAACTCTGAAGTAAATATTTTTATAATATCTTCATTTCACAAATAAAACACCTGTGACAGAGAGAGATTACTCAACTTGTCTAAAATCAAACTGCTAGCAAGGGGCAGATCCAAACTCTGTAAGTCAGATATTAAAGTATGCACTCTTACCTAATAAAGTACATCATTTCCCCAAAAACCTGCCAGATAATTGTAATGGCCCTTGCAAAACACATACATGTACTAAACAGAGTGTTCTCAGTAGAGTTCTAAGTTCTATTGCTAAACTGTCACCCGAATACATTTTTTTTTGCCAGTAATACTTATGTGCAGAAGGAATTAGGCTTATTATAAGTTGACATGTTTTCACTAGTGTAAAATTTATCAAAGTAGAGCCCTCATGTCTCTGGGATGGGAGAAGGGCGTTACCATCAGCGATGCTGTAAACAAAGTCAATATTCAACAGCATTCAGTGAACTAATGGTCCTTAAGAAGACATGTAATACTAGAGAGAAGAGGGTGGTGAGCAGAAAAGATAACTCATGACTGCACAGTCATAGCTCTATATCCATGTATGTGTCAAAAGTAAATGAAAAAAAGATGCTTGATTATTGATGATTATAGGAGGAAAACAATCTTGAAAATTCTCAAGCACTGTATCTTCTTCATCTGCCTTCTTTCTATGCCAAGTAGAAGCTCATTGATGTTCCCCATCCTCAGCCACAATGAATCACACAGACAAGGTAAATAATCTATCATATTCTGTTGGCAGCCAGTAAAGGATGATATGTTGAGAAGTTTAATTTCCCAAGATCCTGTATAAAATCAATCTCACAGAAATGTTTCATTGATCATATTTAAGCCCAGTTGAAAATTACAACGTATTTTATTGGTAGAAGCTTTGCCTGAGACCATACAAACTGAAGGTCTTCAATTTGTTTCTTCTAAAGACACCCAGGAGTCTCATAAAGGTAGCATCAGAAATTCTGCAGAAGCTCTAGAGTTTGATTTCGACTTGTAGCAGTGTATGTAATTACTGAATGAGGAGAAAACAACATATAGATATTAAAAAAGAAAAATGAAGAGGGCTCGGAAGAATTTTATGAAACAATTATTGTTGGTCCATCAGCTCTGTTTTTCAAATGTCTAATTTTCAGGTAGAATTAAACAGTTTCTAGGGATCCTGTAGGTATGACCAGCTTTTCTTTGGATGACTTGACACTCATGAAGTCTACTATGTTAAAGTGTCAATCAAAGCTATTTATGATCCCTGCAGTACAACAGTGTAAGAGGGGTAAATGATTAAATCATCTGATTTTAGATACATTCTGCTCCTGCAAGAAACTGCAGGAGAGCGTGACTAGCTTTTCACCAAAGCGATTTACTCTGCTTTCTGCACAACAGCAAGGCTTCCTTTTGCACCTTGTCCTGCAGTTCCATGTGGTCCAGTGACTGAGATCTAGCCAAAGGCATATTTTATTTTATTTATGGTTGTATTCTTATTATCATTAGAATTTATTCAAATTTTTATTCCTTTTAAATTAGAAGATGAATTATTACTACAAATTATAAAAAGAATTATTAAAATGAATTATACTATTGTTATATAATAATGAATTACTATATGTATGAATTAAATATATAATAAAAATTTTACCTATAGAAAAACTGTTAAAAAGAATGTAAAAGATATTCCCAGAAACAACTATGGCCAATAGGAAACATATTTCCAGACATCTCTCTGTGCAGGTAGAGACAGATAGACAGACAGATAGACAAAGAGAGGCTCTTTTACACTTGCTACCTCTGATCCCTCCAGTACCCAGTATCACCTCCAGCACTCTGTCAGCTGTCAGGTCCAGTCGATTTAGCAATGCTTCCAAATCTTTTACTTTTGTTATTGCTGTTGTCTGCCTTCCAATATGTGTTATACACTCTTCTTTTATCAATTTCCTATCACAGTAGAGGAGGACTCAGCATTTTAAATCCAACTCCCTCTCATAATCTTGCTCTTCTTCCCTGAATATTTATATCACAATTTTCAAATAAATCTCGATTCAGTTTTTATCTTATGACAATAAAAATGTTATTTACTACTAATTTAATTAATGCATTATGATTATTCTTTATATCTTATATTTTTATTAATTTTCTTGGAGTTATTAACTCTAATGTTTTCTTTTCTTTATTATTTATACCACAGAACAAATGTTATATATTATATAAGTAACGTATACCAAGATTTTCTTCAACACATTTGTCATGTTCTCTCAATATTGTTTCTACATGATCAAATTAATCAGATAATCTGCCCATTTCTTTCTTCTGCCAACTTGACTCTGCATACTCCTTACACACACGCACACGCGTGCACACTACCAGAATAACCCGTTAATCAAGTAAAGATGTTTATTAAACCTCCTGCTGTAAGAAAGAACATATGAAGGAAACACACAGCCTTGGTAGTATCATGCTATCTCAGAAAAGAAAACTTAGAGAAAGTTCTTTATAGTACTTTGGAATTTGAGCTTGAATGGCTGAAGGCTGCGAATTTACTGGGATTGGGAAATGTTAATGAAAAATAGGTTAGAACAAGAGACAATGCTTTTGAAGTGAGTCTTGGTAAGTATATTGTTACTTGAATAATTAGTGGTTCTCTCTCTTTTTTTTTTTTTTTAAATAAAAGAGATACTTGCGCAGATGAAGAAGTTAATTGAGTAAACAAATTGGTTTCCAAGAATTTTCAGAAGAAAACAATGATATTATTAGTTATCTTCCTTATGTTTCTGGGCAAAAGAAGAAAGTTATTTTGATGGGGAGGAGGCGTCTCTGTTC
Source organism: Eidolon dupreanum (assembly GCA_028627145.1). NCBI lineage: Eukaryota > Metazoa > Chordata > Mammalia > Chiroptera > Pteropodidae > Eidolon > Eidolon dupreanum. Next base: position 47,203,930 of record CM053508.1, on the reverse strand, counting down.
TTAGTCCTGGTAATTAAACTAGGTAGACATCGATCACCTCAATATTTTATTCTCAGTCTCTTCCTCCCTCCTTCTCTTCCACTCTCCCTCTCTCACTTCCTCCCTTACTTCCTTTTTTTATTCTTTTTGAGAACTTAAATGCTTAAAAATGTTTTTATGCCATCTTTGTGTTTGATTGCTGGATTGACTGGGTATATATTTCTAGACTAAAACCATATCCTTCAGAATTTTCAAGTCAGTGCTCTATTGTCCTACCAGTTCCAGTATTGATTTTGAAAGTTACTATGCTCTCTGGCTTATTTCTTTATAATGATTAAGCTTTTCAATCATTAATCTAAGCAATTAGTTGAACTTTTAGACTCTAACCCTTCAGTTCTTAGAAATATTCCTGAATTAATCCTTTATAATTTTTTATTTTCCATTTCCTCTGCTCATTATTTATTGAACATTAATTTATCTGATCTGAATTTTTTATCAATTATCCCTAATTTTTATTCTTATCCCTTTTATTTTTCATCTATGCCTTTTTATTGTTTTCTCAGCTTCCAAATAATGATTAACATCACTAATATTCTGTTGTTTCCACTCCTGTTCTTTTCTCTTTGTAGAGTGATAATCTTTTTATTACTTTATTGAAACTTTACTAGAAGTTCAAGAAGATGAGATACAATCGGTTTTCAATTTAACGTTCATAACCAGAAGTCTGTAGCTTTTTAGTATAAAACTATGCATGTTCTTTTTTCTATTTTAAAATTTTAATGTTGTATAACTGCACCTAATAAGACATTATATATCAACTGTAATTTAAAAATTTTAAACATTATAAAAATAAAAAAATAAAATTTTAGATTATGACATAGTAATAAGGTCAAAAGTTTGCCTGTTATATTAATTTATGAAACAATTTTGGGTGTATCTATTCTGTTGTTTTTGTCTTTTCTGATTTGTAATTTCTATTAATCTGAATTTCATACTCTTGCTTTCCTTAAAAATATAAAAGTAAAAATAACCAAAAGTTTCAAATAGATTAGTTGTTTTTACAATTATTCTTGCTTACTAGTCACATATTTAAAACATTAACCCATTTTCCCTTTAGAAAAAAAAGTTCAGCTCACTGCTAGCATTCATTTAATTTTATATAAACATACTCTTTGAGGCTGAAGGAAATCTGCCTGTTTTTCAATGTGAAAATAAAATATAAAAACTGTTCTTAGAGTTATTTCTAAACAGAACTTGTCTCTAGTCCTAATGTAACAGAAATATATACATAAATTGGATTCATCAAATAAATCTTGAGCTAACAACAGTTCAAGAATGATGTTAACATCAGGCATAGGAATATTCCATTTTCTAGGATTTGATATTTTCAGCAATTGAGAATTACTATATTTTGTAAATGGAAATACCACTACTAAAAACAGAATGATGTCATTTGTTTCCAAAGACTATGGATATATTAGAGAGATGCAAAAGTAATAATAAAAGTGAACTATTTTGTGGCAAACTTCGGGGGTAAGGTTAGGACTGTAAGCTGTAAGTTATCTTGGGGTAAATTCTGCAGCCACAAGAGCCACTGGTGAGTATTCTCAGAGCAAACAGGAAATGGGTTGAAGATTCAGCTGAGCATAATGCTAGTAATTCACTATAAATTTTTATGTGTAGAATCCTCATTGTAACGATTTTCTAAAGAGTTTGCAATTGAAGAGTTGATTTCCTCTTTGGCAGAAGAGTTAGATTAGTATTTTTAATTTTCAATATCTGCAAAATGTTCTTTCTTTCTTTTGACATTTAATATTAAATTATGCTTTGATAATATTGTTTCAAACACGTGGCTTGCATAATTTCTGCTTTTTAAAATTTAATGAGGTCTCTTTCTTGATCTTACAGTCAACAAACAATATTGGTTAGCTGACCCAATTTCTAGCCCCTTACCTTGCCACATTCCAGCTGCAGGGGACCATATGACATGTCCCCAAAGTGGTGATCTGTTGTATTTCCTGGTAAGAATTTTACTTTCTCGAAAAAAAATCTATCCATTTCCTTTTTTGCCTTGAACTTAGATGTTATGTTGCTGATAGCATCAACAGCCATATTAAACCCTGAAGGAAAGGCTAAGAAAATCACAGAAGAAATCTAGTGTGAAATTTTGAGCTTCTGAACCAGCATCAATTACTTTTTCCATCTGGACATTTTGCTCTGTGAGAAAAAAAAAAAAAGACACAAAACAAAAAAAAAAAAAAAAACAAATAAAAAAAACCGTTTTTAGCCTCTCTGGGCACACTTTAAGGTACTTTACATACTCTAGGCTAATACAGACCTAACATATGATGACTCTATGTGTTCCATAGATACTTTTAAAAGTTATTGACTGTAGTATTAAAAATATTAACATAATATTTACATATATATATATATATATATATATATATATATAAATCAGCATTAGAGATGGTATCATTTTATCAGTTATGTTATTATAGACTTTTATCTATACTAATCAGTTGAAATGAAGAGAAACCTTAAAATCTGTCCTGAATATTGCATTTCTTAAAATATCTTTATATATTCCTAAATGATTTTTGTATATTTAACTTTAGTTGTCACATAAATGTTTTTGACATTTATACTACTACTATTGCTGATTATTTCTATTACCAATTTAATGTTTTATCATCTGTACTTTTTATTTTAAAATTTACTGTGCTGATATTGATTTTGTGATCCCATTTGTTTCATTTATTTTTCTCATCCTTTTGGTTTTAATCTTTATCTTTCTCCTTTTCACTTTTACATGTTGATTAAGTAGTGCAAACACCTGGTACAAAATTCAAAGGGAACAGGACAGTAGATGGTGATAAGTAAACCTCCTTTCACTTTTGCCCCAGCCATGCATCACTCTCTAACAGTTTCTAGTGAATCCAGTCCTTCCAGAGACAATTTATAAAAAGCGTATTATACATGTAATTTTTATAAAAATATTATCAAAATACACATACTTTTATTTGCCTTGCTTATCACCTAACTTGAACTTCCTTCTGTATAAAGTTTATTTCATTGTTTTTAATAGCTATATAGTCTTCTACTATATATGTCCCATAAATTTACCAAGCCCCTAGTATGATCATGTATGTTTTGTAGCTGGCATAAAACTGGAATTTGATTTTTGACTATAGAGAGCAAACTAGATTTATTGTTTGAGTTTTGTTCTTGGCTCAAAGTAACAGAAATCTCTGGCATTAAAGATGTGAAAATATGTTATCTCACATATTTGGAAACCTAAACGGTATAATCAATGGCCCAATTACATCATCACAGACCCATGGACTTTCTACCTCCCTGATGTTCCATCTTAGGAGTGACTCCATCCTAAACCTCATTCTCCTTATAGTTTCAAGACGGCCTACAGCATAGACTCTAATTTCTTCCCTTCAATGGAATAAGGCCAGCTTAGACCAGGGGTCCACAGAAGGACTAATAAGAGCTTGGAGGGCAACTGTATGCACTTATTAGCTTTAAGTTATCCAAAATCATCCTCAGGTGAGGGAATAATGTGGATATCTTAAAAAATATCTAAGTTTTGTTAGAAAAAAAAGTGAATAAATATTAGAAATACAACCAAACGTCTAATACATTTTCTCAATTTAAAAGACTTTGGCTTTAAATAGGAAAGGATATTAACTCCCATTAATTTTTATTTATTGTCAAAATTAATGTATTTTATTTCAATGTCACTTTTTAAAATGTTTCTTAAACTTAGCGTTCTATCATTTTATGAAACTACCTTATTTTCATTTTTTAAATAAATTTGGAAGCTATGGATCTTGTTAATATTTTTTACTAGTTTCAAATAAAATTAATCTATTTGCTTCTAATTCTCAATAGTAAGAATGAAACAGTATCTAATACTTCATTATATAAATGTTATATAAAGAATCTATGTAATATAAAGAAATGAGCATACTTTTACTTTCACCACACCGACTTTCCACTCTTTTCCATAAATTGAAGCGTGAGTCACTATTATTGTTGATTACTTATATTGTGTATGTTATATGTAAAGAATTATTTTTACATTTGCTTTCCATATTGCTGCACAATTAAAGAAATTTATGATTAATGCTATGTCTAACTACTTCTGATTTTCACCACTAGTTCTTTCTTATCATAGATTTCCCATTTATGAATTTTTAAGTTTGATCGATCACTTGTTCAATAACAGTATATCTGAAACTTTTGTTTTCTTAGAAGCACAGCTGGTTCAGCAAGATGACATAATGTTGATTTGGTTAGATTTTTTTCCCCCTAGCATAGACTTAGACATGAGGTGTACTTGCCCAGGCTCTAGAATCATTAGTCAAAGATGCAAATAAGCAAGAACTGTGAGAACACTTTCTGGTAGTTAAGAATACAGAGAATCACTGTTGTGAGAAGCCACAGAAACAAGAGAACTAACAGTGGCCTTTAGTGCCAATAATTTTTGGTGGCCATTGTACAAATTGTTGCATCCAGTGTTGAATCCCTGACCTGTTTCCTGCCTGTTTTATAATCTCATTTTTAGTGAATCTATAAGTGACCTAAGATCCTAGTAGTTATATGTTTTGCTTAAATTGTTCAGAGTTGGTTTCTGATGTTTAAAACAAAAGCTTCCTAGACTGCTCCCTGTACTGACGGGGTTAAGCTTCCAACATTCAACTGTTTTTCTGTTTGCTTTGGCCTCTCAGTGAACCACAGTTTTCATGTGCTGCCTCTCTGCACTAGGAAATAAATATCTAACAAGCACTTTCCCCAATGGTCTGATAGCCAGTCCTCGACCCCGGCCCCAAGCTCTTTAAATCAAAAGGTTTAAGGGGAATTTTTTTCAAAAGCTGCTCTACATGCTTCCAACTGACATTTATTTTTATTCAGAGAGGTTGCTGGAAGTCAACCTTCACTGAACTGCCTCACTTCTTCCCATCAGCACTCTATCTAGAAATTTCTCAAAGATTCTGATATCTCAACGGAATCCTTCATTGGTTACCAACATTAATGTCAGTTCCCCCTCCCTCACCCCCCGCCACTTCTTATTTCTTTGACTATTTTATTGGTGATCCAAAAAATGCACAGTTCATCTTACTGTATCATCAGATTTTACCGCTCAACCATTTATGTGTGCTACATACAGTCATAAGTAAAATAAAGGTATGTTCTAGCAGCATTAATACCAGGCTGATGGAAGGAAGCTTGTACATTGCTTTAGTTCTTGGATGAATGTCTGAGGATGAACTCACTCTTCCTTTGTACTTGTTGATTTAAAAAAAAAAAAAGAAGAAGAAGTTTAAAAGGATGATGTCATATTGAAATGGACCCTGGACCCTAGTTTTAATCCTTACATTTCAAGGTGGTATATATTATAACCCTTGAGAATCTGAACAACCACCTCCTGTACTTGACAATTATAAGCGTTAAATACCTTGTGACTTGCATAATGCTTTCTTCTTTGCTTAGAATTTTGCCTCACTTGTATTCACTCTGACCTTAGGAAATCAATCAATCCTAAGATTCACTCTGCTCTTGATACTCCACCCTAAGGACGTTTTAGCTAAGCCAATACTCCATGAAAACCATGCATTCATTTTTCCTAACAAAATGTCATTTAGAATTGTCTGTGTAGTATTCTCCCTTACTGCAATCTTATATGACTCAGTTTATTTATAGCATAACAGGTTTCTTTATTTATGGAAAAAGATTTTCATATTCCTTACACATATACACAGTATTTGGAAGATAGAAAAGAACTTTTCTATTACCCTAGATCATTTTCATGAATTCAGGATTTAAATTATCATTTTAATATAAGCTCAATGCTTTCTTTTTCTATTAATTTGCTCAATTTGCTTAAGCTATTGACTTGCTCATACAGAGACATGTTCTCAAAATTATCTTCTTTGATTTCTTACTGACCTCATTTCTGTCATTAGTTAAAATCTCATTACAAATAAGCACAGAGCTCTCTATTTTAATGGCAAAAAAAAACATTTAAAAATAAATTACAAGTGTTTTACTTATATCTCAATCTAAGAAAGAGCAAGAAGGAAAGAAAGAAGGCAAGCAGGATAAAAAAAAATGAGGAAGATCAAAAGTCAATATTTCTGCAACCCTAGATGTAAAGGCTTTCTTAAATTTCGACAAATTGGTTTTATGGCTTTGTAATTCAGGTGCACTGTGCATGAAATCCCAAGAAATTTCTCTCAAAGATTTTTTTTCCCACAAATCTTGTCAATTAATATATATATATATATATTTATAAATGATTCAGTACTGCATTTTTTAAAATAATTAGATTATTAGCCAATGTTTTCTTTAAATTCATTACTTTATACTTCATATTTCTTCTAAGCAATTTACATAACTCCTCAGAATGTATTTCAGGGATTTTTTTAGTGCCTGGTCTCTTATTTATAAGAATAAACAATTTGTAAGCTAATCTTTAAATACTATAATGATTAAATAAATCACCTTAAATAAGTTGCTTATATGAACTCTCTTGCCTGAGACTTCCTTTGAAACTCCCCGGACAGGGTTACTGTTACTAATGGGTTTATCTGGTTGTCATTGATAGTTCAGAGAACACTCTGCAGTCTAGAGAGGAATACCCTAGAGATCCTTTTTATTTTTCCCATGAGAGATTCCCAATGATGAAAACCAATATGGAAAATCTATAGTCATCAGAAAGTGGTAGCAGCAGTGTCATAGCAGGTGACAGTGATGTGGACATGAAGACTCCACTTGACCCCATTTCTACACAGTCCCCTTCTCCTTCTGGGGCTCTGATAGGGAGACCTGCTTCTTCCTCTGCATGGGGATTAATCATTCATCATCACAATGCTGACTTTCACTTGAGCCCTGTTCTTCTGGAAAACAAGAAAGTTTTAGAAACCTGCTGAGCCTTTATTATGTTCCTGAGAATGGCTTAATGCAAAGAACCATCATTCTCCATATGTCTGATTTAAGATTCATGGATGCCCCTTGTTAGGCCTGCCACAAACCCTCCAAATTCCTATTCTTGGCCTCAGAAATGATTAGTTGAATTGTTTGTTTCCACTGATAAATCAGAACAAAATGCTTGTGAACCAAATTTTATTTAAGATTCTCTCTTTCCAGATTCCTGAAACTTGGCTCACATTCAGCCTGAGCCAGCATACAGCTCATCCTAAGTCCCAGAAAATAGGCTGACCTTAGTGTAAAACATTCTCTGATCCACTGTCCTGATTATGCCACCTGTCATCCAGTTATTTCTAGCCTTGCTTACTCCTCTCTCTAAGAGAAAACTCTTTTTGCCTATTCCTTGAGATACTAGCAGATCTTATGTCACAAGGTTCTCATATTGTAATAATCCCTCTCTCCCTACTGCATTAGTCTCTCCCCTACATCCACTCCCTCTTATGGTATGCTTTCTGAACAAAGTCTGTCTTTACTAAGTTTTGTTTTTGTTTTTGTTTTTGTTTTAAATTAGGTATCATGTACTATAAAACCACTTTATAACAAGAAATAAAATTTAATGGAACCAACATTGTTCCTCCAGTATCTATTCTCCAACATAGTGGTGGGAAAGATGGAGATGAAGGAGGTGAGGATGAGCATGTAGGGCCAGGTAGGGAAAACCCCAGCTTAGAAGCCAGGAGGTAGATGTTGGGTCTAAACTATTATAGATTTTTCCATTCCATTTATCATGGAAGCAGCCAATGAAGAGTGTACCAGCTGACCTGGAGATTCCTTAAATTCCTATTATGGCCATGGAAATCGATCTCCAGTCAGTCACAGGACCTAGACTGGTTGCAGTGATTTTTAAAATGGAACAGACAACAACCACCGGATGGCACCAAACACTACCTGGACAAGGACAGATTGGATAATAGGTGTGGACCCTTGGTACTGCAGCATCTTAGCTAAATCAGCTCACACATTTCATTACCCTTTCAATAATGTTAACCTGCATTTTAATTTCTGGACTTCACTCATCATGCTATGGCCCTAATAAATTATATGTATTTATTATATTTATTAATTATAATTAATAGCCATTAATATATATTATATAATATATATACAATTATGTTATAAATATAGTTTATATCATGTTATATATTATGTAATATATATTTGTATTACATATTACATATTATATTTATTAAGTACCTTCTTAAGGAAAATTTAAATAAATATAACTAGGGTGTCTATTCTCAAGGAGTTTATATTAATTGGAGATCAAGGCATGAACCCATAAAAGCATATGTGAAAAACAAACAGGGTAAAATTAGTATTTAGAGCCTCCAAATTGAAATTTGGCTCACATACTTTTTGGAAACGTTGATAGGTAGAAGCTGGAGGAGGGAAAGTTATTTTAAAGAGAGATAGAATGCTTTTTCCACTAGAAATGGAAATTAATACTCCTTTGGGAGTTTTCTTTTAGGAAAATTATTTAAATACTTTTAGTAAAGCAAATAGGATGCAAAGAGACTGCAGGAATGAATGCTTGAAAAACTTTGGCTCAAAGAAGCTAAATTATTGTAAAGAATAACATAAAAAGTAATCTTTGTTGTAGATAAAGTTGCATATGTAGATGAATTATTTCATGAAAACAACTTTCTTGAACATTTTAACAGACTCTTCTTAAGAAATATATTTTACATTGTACATGTGACCCAGTATAAAAACACACCTCTGTTTCATAAAACAATTTCACTTATCACACACAGGTCTTTGATAATTTCTATTACTATTTTGTTAAGTTTTTTAACATGTCTATGGTGGTCCATTTTATTGACTTCAAGAATACCACTGGGTTGTAAAGGCCGTTTGAACAGCCACCCCAAAATATGACACTTGCTAAAGAATTATTTTAGTAAAGAATTACTTGCACAAGGATTATTTTGAGCTGAAGGCAATTAAGGAACAGCAAATACAGGAGTTCTCTGTCCTCCCCCTTTCTTCTTCAAAGCAGGACATAAATTTCCCTTTAGTAAAGAAAATTAACATTTGTAAAGAGACTTTCCATTTGTAAAAGTGTCCTCCTCTCTCTTCTGTCGCCAGATATAACTCATCACCTAAGACTGCATAACAAACTTTACCAAACAACTCTTATTTACCTTATTTGCCATACATTTCCTAGTCACACTCCCACAATTTACTCCAACCCTAAAGCCCAAACTCCTCTTTTCTTTCCTCTAGTCTTCTCCACATTTCACCATCCTTTATTAAGACGATATATAAGTCCCCAGGTTTAACCTCCTCTTTAAGGTTTTTACTTCTTTTCTGAGAGGACTCTGGCATGCATAGGAAATAAATCTTTTCTTCTGTTAATCTCTATCTTTGTCAATTTAATTCATAGGGCCCAACTACTAAACCTAAGAAGGTAGAGAAAAGATTTGTTCTTCCCCTACAGTTACAATCTGTAATTTAAAAACAAACAAAAAAAATTGCCTGAAGAAAAAATGATTTATTTCCAAGTATGGATTTAGAGTGTAAATTATTTCTCATCTTTGTGCAGATGTGAGTGTTCTTGTTTAAGCAGTTTCTTGGGGGAGATCTAAAGATGACTTAGAAACTGCAAGAAGGGCATGCAGAAAAAATCTTCACCTTGCACTGCCTTACACATAATAAAGTACCCATAAAATAAGTATTACCTAGATGCATGACATTCACCTAGCAATGTGCTACTGGTGTCATTAGAAATAATCCAAAACATACGAATAGTTGACAGACTCTTTAAGATTAAATTGTCACTCTATGATTGAAATTGAGGGTCCTTATTACTTTGATTTAATTAGTTTAAATTCTAGCTCTAGAAATCATATCTCTCTATGCTCCTCAGAGACTTAGCCTTTCCCTCAGATAATTAGCAATCCTTGAGGCAGCAGAAGACAGTAACCTGGACCCGACTAACGGTCATAGGGTTCAGACCTCTGGCAGGCTAAAGATAATATCTTGACCTAAGTGATGTTTCAGTTCCTGAGTTCTAAGGTGGAACTACCCCTTGGCTACTTTCTCATGAGACTGGACAGAGACACTCTGGAAAAGACCTCAGAACTGTCCTCAAGATGTGAAAAATGATTCATTACCCGTACCTCATCTCCGACCAATCAGCTCTCAACATGAACCCGAATCCCTAACCCACAGTGTCTTGTAATTTTGTCCTATATAATCTATAACCTACATGCCATCGGGGAGCCGAGTCTTAAGAGCCCTAGCTCACCTGTGTCTCTGGACTTGGTGCCATTTTTTAAAATAAACTTCTACTTTCTTTGTTGCAAACTCTTGTTCATATCTCCTTTGGTTTTTATGTACCCAAGCAAATGAATCTGTTGATTTTGGTAAAAGGATGTGTAAGAAATTCTGTTAATGTGGAAGTCCCTACGGAAGGCCTAGATTCCAGAACAGAAACAATGACTAAGGAGGAGGAACTGACTCAAAGAATGTAGAAAAGCCATGGGGGCTTTATAGAGAGTTAGGACAGAATGACCAAGTACACAAAGAGACAGAGAGTTATGTAAAATTCCTCAAGAATGAGTCTGAATCTGTAGTCTCAAAGGGCAGTCATTCCCAGAAGCATTTTTAGTTTTTCTTTATAACACTTTTCTTCTTATATCCCTGAAATTTCTATAAAGTCTTGTCAGAACTTTCAACCTGCTTTTATTTACTCAACAGGAAATTATTGTAAGGGTCACTTGCATGCCTTGCGTGGAAAAGGAGAGCCTAGAACACTGCCTCATTACCAAAGACTAGAAAGATTGCAACAGTAGTAAATACCAACAAAGGCTGGTGGTATCTGGTGGAGCAGTCATCTAGCGAAGGCCAGGCTACTAGCTATAAGGCATTGTTATGGTGACTTGATGAGAAGGCAAAAAGCGAAGATGCAGGGCTTGTCCCTTGGCACAAAGGGCACTCTGAGATATAATTTGGGCAGTGAGTTTCTGTACTGAAAGGCAAGAACTTGAATCACTGCAATTTGTATAATAAAATTTAATGTTACTATATTTATACTCATAGGCTAGTGAAAATACCTGAGCACTATGGTCCTCTTTTCTTGGTACCAAGTATATAGTACAGACATCAGTCGCTTTTAGAGTTTAAAGGAGTATGACGGGGCCAGCTTATTTCTCAGAATGTGAAATCAGACTACAGCAGGTATTTTTTGATAAGGGAACAGAGAGAACTGCTTCACCAATGGACTTGTATTACACACAATACAAGAGGCAGGGTCAGATGTTGGAAAATGTGACTACAGGAGTTTATCAATGCAGGCTACATATATTCTCCAGCACATTTACTACTTTTACTATTATCATTAGCTCTAGTTTGGTGCCAGAGGTCAAAAATAGCAACACACACACACACACACACACACACACACACACACACACAAACATAAAAATCTCACTGTGTTTTAGTTTCAGATACTAAGTTTTGAAAATAGAACTAAATCCCTAACAGATAAGTTTCCAGTTTAAGTGTTTACAGTCTCGGTTCACAATATGTTCCTAATTAAGCACAGATGGAAAAAAAAAATGAGGCTCATTTCTACTAAAACTCCTAAATACAAAGTAAAGAGGAAAGTATCAAAAAATCTACCAATTTTTTTTTCAAACTTTACTTTCTAGTAATGTGGTCTGAATTATTTAGACTAATTTTCTTTTTTACTGAGAACAACTAAATGATGGATTAAAAAGTTTTTTAAGTCTGTTCTTGAGAACCTGTAAGCTGATCTTTTTAAAGATTTCAACCAAATTCACATCACCTGAATGAAAAAAGAAAAAAGAAGAAAACACACAAACAAAATACGACCACCACCACAACAAAAACCTTTAGATCTTAAATGTAATTTAAAATAATTGAAAACTTTCCCAGAAAAGAAAAAGCTGAAGGAGTTTATCACCACCAGACCAATATTACAAGACACTTTAAAGGGACTTTTTTAAAAAGAAAAAATAAAATAAAAAAATATGAATAAGAAAATGTCACAAAGAAAAATTCTTACTGAAAAAGGATAACATAATAAAAGCAATGGATCAACAAACACTAAAGCTAGCACAAAGATTAAAAGGCAAAAGAAGGATGATCACGTGTAATTACAATACATTAAGATACACCGCACAAGAACTAAAAAATAACGAGAAAAACAAAAATGTAGAGGGGGTGAGTAGAATGGTAATGATTTTAGAATGTGTTCAAATTTAAGTGACCATCAACTTAAAGTAGACTGCTGTAAACATAGCTTGGTATATAGGAAGCACAAGGTAACCACAAACCAAAAATCCACAAGAAATATACAAGAAATAAAAGGAAAGAAATTCAAACACAATACTACAGAAAGTCATCAACACACAAGACAAGAAAGCAAGAGAATAAGAAAAAAAACACAGAATTACAAAAAAAAAATCAGAAAACAATAAAATGGTAATAGTTACATACTTATCATTAGTTACTTTAAATGTAAATGGATTAAATGTTTCAATCAAAAAATGAATGAATAAAGAAGAAGTGAGAAGTGAGATTATTTTGTTATCTGCCAATCAAAAGACCAGTTATGAGGGTTTCAGTTAAGAGGGCAGGGTAGGTAAAAACTGCATTTGCCTCCTTCTATGACCACATTAAAATTACAACTAAATTATAGACCATTCAACCAGAAGAACCATCTGAAGACAAGCTAAACATAACTCCTATGACTAAAGATATAAAGAAGAGGCCACATCAAGACTGGTAGGAGAGGAGAAGATACAAAAGGAACTGGTCCACACCCGCTCGTGGTGGTTGAGCTTTGGAAGGAATATTCTGGCTGCAGAGGTTCCCTCAGAGGAGTGAGGGACCCCAGCTCTACACTGGGCTCCCCAGTCCAGGGTTCCAGTGCCAGGAAGAAGAGTCCACACAAAATCTGGCTTTAAAAATCAGTGGAATTCTAACAATACAGGTGAGACAGAAGTCTGCTTGAAATCCAGACATACCCTTAAAGGGCTGGTGTACAGACTCATTCACCCTATGTTCTGGTGAGGGATAGCAGTTCATAAGGTGCCAGAGAGTTGTGTGGCTTCTGGGTGACGACTGGAGGGACAATAACCATTATACTTGTCTTGAGCCTCCTCCTGTGCAGCCTACAGACAGGCACCATCTTGCCTGTATTGAGCTCTCCCCACACACAGCCAGATCTGAATCTGCATTTGTCTGGTGAAATCAGCTTATTCCACCCCATGACTCCCTGGGACTCTGCCCTACCCAACTCTCGAGTTGCCAGAGGCATATTCCTGGGTGGGCACCCAGCCCTGTCAGCCTTCTTGGCAGAAGACTCAGCAGCAATGGGCAGGCCTTGACTCGTGAACCTCCTGAGAATACTTGGGTTGCAGGCAACCAACCCCAGCCCAAGCTACAGTGTTTCTTAAATAAATCTTGGAGGTCTGTGGTCCATGGGCCAGTGGTGGCTGACCTCAATGATATACTTTTACGAATAGTTACAGGCTTAGCACTGACACCAACTCTGGGTCCACACTAACCTTGGGAGCACTGCCTATCCCACCCTGGTGACTTTCTGGGACCTTGCTGCATCCAACTCGCATACCACCTGGGACTCCTTCAGCTGCTGAACCTTGCGGAAAACCGACAGATGGCCTCAGAACTTGAGGTGCCCTGGAACCTTTGCTGAGCTTCCCCAGGCCTAGTGCTGGTAGCAGCTGGCCTTGGTTTGCCATGTGGGCTCTCCCACATGCCTCCTGGTCCAGCACAGGCAGCAAGCAATAGCAGATTGCCTCTGTAGCTTCTATCACATAGCCATGGGCAGTCACAAGGAGCGGCTGACCTTGGCCTGCATGGAAGCCCCTCCCAAAAGGCCCCAAAATAAATACTCAGAGGCTGGTGTCAGACCACAGCAGTGTACCACCTGATTAGCCCCACAAGCAGCACATCCAAAAGGTGTTCTCAATAGGCACACATAACTGCTGAGGTGAATCCCACTCCCTGGGGACAGTCTCCACATAGCAGCTCATACCTTGTAGGTGTGGTTAGTCCACAAAGCCAGTCAGCCTAGGATTCAGTCCCACCCACTGACATGCCAACAGCAATCCAGGCTTAAATACAGCAGGAGAGCACACACGACCCACATAATGGGACACTTCCGGAGCACTCAGAGCAGATGACCGGGGAAACTGCACCATTGAGCCACATGGCTCACCTACTATATAAAGATACCCACTACAGAAGGCCACCCAGCCAAGACTGGGAGACATAGCAAATCTACTATGTATGTATGCATGTATGTATATATAAAAAAAAGACAGAGAGACGGCCAAAATGAGAAAACAAAGAAACATGTCTCAAATAAAAGAACTGGAAAAAACTCCAGAAAACAAACAAACAAAAAAAACTAAACAAAATGGAAACAAGTAATCTACCTGAAGCAGAATTCAAAACACAAAATGACTAATACAATAGAAGTAATCAACAGTAGATTAGATCAAGCAAAGGATCAGATTAGTAATTTGGAAGGCAAGGTAACAGAAAACACTAAATTAGAACAGCAAAAGGAAAAAAGAGTCAAAAAAAGTGAGGAAAGTTTAAGAGACCTCTGGAATAACATCAAGCGTAACAACATTGGCATCATAGAAGTACGAGAAGAAGAGAGAAAGTAAGGGATAAAGAACTCATTTGAAGAAACGATGATGGAAAGCTTTCCTAATCTGGTGAAGGAAATAGAGATACGAGGCAAAAGCATGTTCTTAGGATCAGGAACAAGACAAAAATGTCCACTTTCACCATTTTTATTCAACATAGTATTAAAAGTCCTAGACACAGCAAGCAGACAAGGAAAATAAATAAAAGACATCCAGCTTGGAAAGGAAAAAGTAAAACTGTCATGTGCAGATGAGATGATACTATATAGAGAGAATACTAAAAATTCTGCCAAAAAACTGTTAGAACTAATAAATAAATTCAGTAAAGTAGCAGGATACAGAATTAATATTCAGAAATCAGTTGCTTTTCTATATATCAATAATAAACTACCAGAAAAAGAAATTAAAAAAACAGTCCCATTTACAATGCATCAAAAACAATAAAATACCTAAGAATAAAATTAACTAAGGCAGTAAAAGACCTATACTTGGAAAATTTTAAGTCATTGAAGAAATAAACCGAAGAAGATACAAATAAATGGAAGCATATACTGTGCTCATGGATAGGAAAAATTAACATTGTTAAAATGTTCATAATACCCAGTGCAATCTATAGATTTAATGAAATTCCTATGAAAATACCAAGGGCATTTTTCACAGAACTAGAACAAGTAATCTGAAAATTTATATAAAATCATAAAAGACCTCGCTCGAATGGCCATGGCAATCCTGAGAAAGAATATGGAAGTTGGAGGAATTATACTACCTAATATCAAACTATACTGCAGTGCTATTGTAATCAAAACAGCATGATACTGGCACAAAAACATAAATCAATGGTACAGAATAGAGAGCTCAGAAATAAATTCATGCCTACATGATCATTTAATTTATGACAAAAAAGGCAAGAATATACAATGGGATAAAGACTGTCTATTGAATGAATGGGGAAATTGGATAGATACATGCAAAAACATGAAATTGGACCATCTTCTTACAACATATACTAGAATAAACTCAAAATGGATTAAAGACTTAAATGTAAGACCCGAAACCATAAAACTCCTAGAAGAACATTAGTAATATTTTTTCCGATATATCTTCTTGGGCAAGGGAAACAAAAGAAAAAATAAACAAATGGGACTATATCAAACTAAAAAGTTTTATACAGCAAAGGAAACTATTAAGAAAATGAAAAGACAACCTACTGAATGGGAGAAGATATTTGCCTATGATACATCTGATAAGAGGTTAATATTCAAAATTTATAAAGAACTCATACAACTCAATACCAAAAACAAAACAAAACAAAAGCAAACAAACAAAAAAACAATCCAATGAAAAAAAGAACAGAGGACCCCAATAAGCATTTCTCCAGAGTACATACAGATGGCCAAAAGACATGTGAAAAGGTGCTCGATGTCAATAATCATCAGAGAAATGCAAATTAAAACCACAACAATGTATTACCTCACACTTGTCAGAATGGCTGTCATCAATAAATCAAAAAACAAGTGTGGGTGAGGATGTAAAGGAATCCTTGTGCATTGTTGATGAAATTACAAACTCGTGCAGCCACTATGGAAAACAGTTTGGAGGTTCCTCAAAAAATTAAAAATAAGACTACCATATGACCCAGCAATTGTACTCTTGGGTATTTATCCAAAGAAAACCAAAACACTAATTTGAAAAGATATATGCACCCCTATATTCATTGCAGCACTATTTACAATAGCCAAGATATAGAAGCAACTGAGTGCTCATCAATAGATAATGGGATAAAGAAGAAATGGTACATTTACACAATGGAATATTTCTCAGCCATTAAAAAAATGAAATCTTACCATTTGCAACAACATGAATGGACCTGGAGGGTATTATGCTATGTGAAATAAATCAGACAAAGAAAAGCAAATATGATATGATTTCACCTATATCTGTAATCTAAAAAATGAAATAAACAAACATACAAAATAGAAACAGACTCATAAATACAGAGAATAAATGTGATTGCCAGATGTGAGGGGTTTGGGATCGGGTGAAAAGGTAAAGGGATTAAAAAGTACAAATTGTTAGTTATGAAACAGTCATGGGAATGTGAAGTACAGCATGGGGTAGTCAATAATATTGTAATAACCATATATAGTGACAGGTGGGTACTAGACTTGGGGATCACTTTGTAAGTTATATAAACACCTAATCATTATACCATACACCTAAAACTAATATAAAATAGTATTAAATGTCACTTCTAATTGGACAATAAATTTTTTTAAAAAAAGAAGTGGTACATATAGACAATGGAATATTACTTGGCCATAAAAAATAATGAGATTTTACCATTTGTGATAAAATACATGGACCTAGAGGGTTTTATGTTAAATGAAATAAGTCAGACAGAGAAAGACAAATACCATGTGATTTCACTTGTATGTGGACTCTAAAAAACAAAATAAATGAACAAATAAAAGAGAAACATACATACATACGAGAACAAACTGATGATTGCCATGTAGGAGGAGAGTTAGAGCACTGGATGAAAAATGTGAAGAAATTAAGAAGAACAAATTGGCAGTTACAAAATGGTCATGGGGATGTAAAATACTGCTCAGGGAATATAATTGATAATATTGAAATAATTGTATATCGTATCAAGTGGGTGTAGGACTTATGCAGGAACCACTTTGTAATTTATATAAATGTCTAACCACTATGTTGTACACTTAAAACTAATATAATATTGAACATCAACTGTAATTGAAGGTTTTTCAAAAATTTTAAAATAAAGTAATTAAGAACAAATAATTGCCTTAGGCTTTTATCCTTCATCTTATGTAGAAATGGACTTTTATCCTTCATCTTAGGCTTCAAAGAGCACTCCTAAGTAATTTTTCAAAACCAATACAACTAAGCACATAAGGAAAAAAGAAATCATGAGCAAAAAACATCAAAAACAAATATACAAACAGATCTACAAATACATTTTATAGTAGAATCATCACTCAGATTTTAAAACATAAATTACAAAAATAGATTTTACTATAGCAAAAAAAAAATACGTATTGTATCTGCCATGAAGAGGATCATCTAGCATATTATAAAAAGTTCCAAATAGAAATTATGGAAATGAAAATTGCTTACAATTTTAAAATACAATAACTTAGATGGATTTGAAAGCATAGAACATAATAAAGAGCAAAAAGTAACCTGGAAAATATGTCAGAGGAAATTTTACAGAAAGCAGAGTAGATAAATGAAAAGATGGATTCATAGAAGTTAAGAGATATGGAAGACAAAATGAAAATATAGTGTGTATTTAATGGAAGTTCCTGAAGGAAAAGAGAAAAGGGCAGAGGCAATGTGTGAAGACGATGAATGAGAAATTTTCAGACACAATAAAAGACATGCACAAATTTAATGAATCTCCAGCAAATAATTGTTTCTTTAAAATTTCCCATCTAAAGACATTATAATAAAAGTAGAGAACAAGAGACAAAGAGAAAATCTTAAGCACAGGCAAAGAAATGAGGAATCATTTTCAAAGGAGCAAAGTTAGATTTATTACTGACTTCTCCAAGCAGCATTGGAAGTCAGGAAATAATAAAATGATACCTTTAATTTGCTGAAAGAAAAGTGCTGACAATCTGAAAAATCTACTCCCAGAAAATCTAAAAAACCTATGCCCAGAGAATCAATCAATTCAAAAGTAAAATTTATTTTCAGATACTATTAATATTAACTTTTTTTGAGATTGATTATGGAAAACAGAAAGTAGGTGTAAATAACCCACATCAGACATAGAGGGTGCTATAAACCAGATGTCAGCAAACTATGGCCTGCAGGCTTGCTGCCTATTTTTGTAAATATATATTAGAAAACAGCCCTCTTCATTCATTTATATATTGTCTATGCTGTTTTCACAATACAATGGCAGAACTGATTAAGAGAACTGTGACAGAGACCACATGATCCCAAAGCCTAAATATTTAATATCTTTCTCTTTAAGAAAAATGAGCAAACTAAATGCATTATAAATCTTGCAAAGATGTTGTGTGAAAAAAGCAAGACCCAAAACAATACATGTGAGCCCAACTCCATTATGCAAATATCAAAAGTAGACAAAACTATGCATATATTATATAAAGCTGCATAATAGCTGGTAAAATTACGAAGAAAATAACTATCACAAAAGTCAGAAGAGTGGTTGCCTCTGGTGTGAGGGTGGATATTATGATCAGGGCAGGACTCATAGGCTATGTGTGTGAGAAAATTTTTTGATGATAGCAATGTTTTATTTCTTGACTTGGGTAGTAGTTATAGGTATGTTTGCTTTATGATTATTCATTAAAATGTACATATATATTTTCTGCATGATTATGGATTGCATTTTGCCCCCACCTCCCAAATTCATATGTTCAAGCCTTAGTATCCATTGTGACTATATTTGGAGATAAGGCCTTTAAAGAGGTAGTTAAGGTTAAATGAAGTCATAACATGGGGCCTTAATAAAGATTGGTGTCCTTCCTTATAAGAAGAAATGCCTGGGATGCATGCTCACAGAGTGAAGATTGTGTGAGAATCCAGCAAGAAGGCAGCCATCTGCAAATAAAGGAGAGAAGTCTTAGGAGAAATCAACCTTGCCAGCACCTTGATCTTGGACTTTCAGCCTCCAGAACTGTGAGAAAATTAATTTCTGCTGTTTCAGCCACATAATCTGTGACATTTTATTATGGCAGCTTTGGGAGACTAATACATGCACTTCCTTGACATATATTAAATCTCACATAATTAAAAATGGAGATTTTTCTATAAATTTTACATGCATTTTACAAAAAGTAAAAGCTTCATAGCGTCCTTTTCTAAATAGATAAATATTTAACCATTGCTTCAAGGAACCTTGCTTGCTTGGCCCTCGTAGGTGTTCCTGCAATTTGTTCACATGGTCATATGTTTTTGTAAAATATTAAAACTTAATGTATCACACTTTCCCTTGTGTCTGTTGAGTTGCATTGGAGTGGCTGTGGCATTTTGAGATTCTGGCTAGTCACAGTTGACTTGAGGACACATTTAGTTTGGACTTAGTGTGGCTGAGTTTACTTCTGGGTATAGTTAAGTTATTATGAGTCATCTGTGGTCATAGTTTGTATTATGATATAAATGTTGTATCATAATATGAAAGCGTGTAGATAGTGAAAGAGAAAGAAGTATGAAAAATATGAACTATAAGTATCCTTAGGAATTTTTTCCTAATCATTTCCTATAAGCAGAGGATTCTGTTTCACAATGCCTAGTGAAAAGAGTTGTCTCATGTCAAGAATAT
The DNA here is from genome assembly GCA_028627145.1 of Eidolon dupreanum. Lineage (NCBI taxonomy): Eukaryota > Metazoa > Chordata > Mammalia > Chiroptera > Pteropodidae > Eidolon > Eidolon dupreanum. Next base: position 47,183,977 of record CM053508.1, on the reverse strand, counting down.
GTTCATAAGCTGCATATATAATTACAAAAGTATCATTTTTTCTTTTTTGTGAAAATTGGGCAAAACAGAATTTATCCAAGTTCTTGTTTGTAAATCTGTAGCAGCACTACAAACAATAACTACATTCGTAACAGCTCAGATATGAAATAAACTTGGGAGAGGATTCCCAAATTTGACAACAATCCTAATAATTTATATGACTTCACCAACACTGAGTTATGAAGTAGGCTTTTCTAAACTATTTAATAACAAAAATATTTTCACCAATGATGCTAAAGAAAAAAAAACAATTATATTTCTATTCTCTTTTTAGAGAATGATGTATAAGAAATCTTTGTCATATGAAAAAACAATAATATGCTACAAAAAATGCAGAAAAGTTACTATAGAAATATATCAGGCTATTAATTATTAGTTTTTACCTTTTCTGGATTTTGTAGTATTTGTAACATTATATAAAGGTATAATATGTTATGATTCCTATTCATTCTAATATTCACTTTTGTACCAAATTTTTCATTCATAGTGTTGTTTTTAAAGAGTGTCACCCTAATTGTATGAGCATTAGGCCCCCCCAAAACCTGGATCTCTCTGCTAATCTAAACCATTAGATATTTGCTGTTTTTTTTCTTTCTTCTCTGATGGTTCTGTCATCTCTGTGCTAAGATACATTTTTTTCCTCCAACCCTATTTTGTCATCTCTTTACACAGTAATCCTATTTGTGAAATTCCTGTTGCACATTGATTGGCCTCACATTAGTTTATGTTACCCTTTCTGTAGAAAGAACTATTTTCCACACATTTAATCTCAAGGATATGACCTTTGGTTATGTCTCCCATAGTAAACAGTTTTAAACTCTTAGCAATATCAACTTCCTAAGTCTTTGACTTCACACACTGGTGTTTTAACGACTTTGTTGTCTTACTCTTTTATAGCAAAAGAATTTCTTAAGTCTCATTTTTTTTTTACTGCAATTTTAGTTTACTTGCTACACAGTCTAATCATCTAAGCTGAATACTCCTTCAGTTTTTATTTCTCTTTCCATCATCTGCTTTACAAATATTTAATTTTTCCAATAATGAAGTTATTGAATGGTCTTAATCCCAAGACTCTAGTCAAAAGTTTAGAAGTAGAAGCATGTAAAAAAGTGGTCTCAATTCATACTTGTCAGTCAAACACAATTTAATCTACTTTCCTCTACATGCTTAAAATGATTTCATGAAACAAAAAAGGAATTCTACCAGCTCCTAGGAATTTTTTTACTTGAAAATAACAGAAATCTCAAGATCACTCAGTAATAAAATTAATCTACCACATACAGACACAACCGCACTGTTGAAAACTTGGCATCTGATGACTTCATGGTTTTCTAGGCACTCTATGCCCAGCACTGTATTAAGTGCTATGGTAGAGATTAAAGAGAAGATAATGAGAATTTCTTTACAACGTCATCCAATACTACATTTTTGTGAGATTTAAGTATATAATTTAATTTTTACCAATTTGAAGGAAACTGTTATATAATACAAGGCCTTCTTAGAACACTGCAGGCAAGAAAAAAATGTTACTTATACATGTCTTTTTTTTTCCTTTTTAAACCCAGGTTTATGGAATTATAATTTATACACAGTAAAGATCATTTTTTCCAATGCACAGTTTTACAAATATTGATAAAGACATAGAGTTATATAATCACCATCAAGAGCAAAATACAGAATATTTCTTCACACCGAAGTTTTTTCATGTCCGTTTTTAGTCAATCGCCTGCTCTTAACCACAGCTTCTTACAAACACTGATCTGTTTTCAGTCCCTATTGATATTTCCAGAATGTCCTGTAAATGGAATCATACAGCATATAACTGTTTGGTCCTGAATTTTTTCACATAGCATTGTGCATTTGAGATTCATCAATGTTGAATTACTATCATCAGTAGCTCCTTATTACATTTGTTTCTTTTTTAGTATTTCATCTTATAGATGTACCAAAGTTTATTTTTCCATGTTCCACTCAATGAAAATTTGTTTATTTCCAATTCTGGTAATAAAATCACTAAAAAAAATTATGTATAGCTTTTCTGTGAGCATATGTTTTCATTTCTCTTGTGTAAATACCTAGGAGTGAAATCACTGGATAATATAATAAGTAAATATTTATAAGAAATTGCCAACTGTTTTCCAAAGCAACTATACCAATTCTGTATCCCCATTAGCAATATCGGAAAGCTCTAGTTTGCTTGCATATGTATTTATAGGCACTTGTTACTCTCATTTCTTTTTTCTCTAATTGAGTCTATTCTAATAGGTGCTTCATAATAAATCAGTGTTGTTATAATTTTCATTTCTCTAATGACTAACAATGCTCAGCATTTTTTTCACGTGCTAAAATGAATGAAATTTCACTCACGCAATAATCTTTTTTGATGAAGTGTCTGTAGAAATCTCTGTCCAGTTTTACTGAGCTGTTTATTTCTTATTGCTAAGTTGTAAAAGATCAGAGATATACTCTGGATACCAGTCCTTTATCAGATATGTGTTTTACAAATATTTTCCCCTAGTCTGTTTCATGTCTTATTATTTTTCAGTAGTGTCTTTTAAAGAGAGATTTAAAAAAATTTTGATGATCTAATTTATCTATTATTTTCTATTATGCTTTGGAGTTTTTATGTTTTATCTAAGAAACATTTGTCTATCTCAAGTATGCAACAAGTTTTTGTATGTTTTCTTCTAAAACATGATCTTCTAAGACCTAAAGGCCTACAAATAATTTTGACTTAATTTTTTATTATAATGCTAGGTGTAGGTCAATATTCATCATTTTGGATATAGATATCCAATTGTTTCAGCACAATTTTTGGAAAACATAAATATTTCTCCTCTGAATTGCTTTGACATCATTGTCAAAAATTGATTGACCATATTATATGTGAGATGCACTTCTGAACTTTCTGTTCTGTCCTGTTGACCTTTGTGTCTATCTTCTTGGCTATAACGCATTGTCTTAATAATTGCAGCTTTAAAGTAAGTTAGGTAGTACGAGTCCTATAACTTGTTCTTTTTCAAGATTATTTTAGTTATTCTAGTTCTATGAGATTTCCATGTAAATTTTAGAATCGGTTTATTAATTTCTACAAAATAAAAGACTGTTGGTATTTTGATATTGCATTGAAACTACAGGTAAATTAGGAGAAAATTGTCATAGTAACAATATTGAGTCTTCTAAGCTATTAGCATAGTCTATTTATTTAGTCTTTTTGTATTTCTTTCATCAATACTGTATAGTTTTTGGCACTCATATCTAGTACATATTTTGTTAGATTTGTCCCTAACTACCTTATATTTTGATACTACTTTAAAATTTTAATTTCTATTGATTATTACTAATACATGGAAATAAATGGAGTGGCTTCAAGTAATTTTTAAGTTATAAACCTGATATCAGAATTATCCAAATAATTATAATTGAATCACAGTTTATTAACATGATTTTAAACTGGAACATACAGATATTCACAAACTACAATTTAAATAAATGATGAGATGATTATAAATCTCATTTTTGTTTTCCTTTGGAAGCTTGTCCTTTCTTTGTATAAATTTTTATGACTTGTTTTGATTGACTTTTGATTCACAGGAGGTAAAGAAAGCAAAATTGAATTTTAAAATGCTGTCTCTCCTTGGCATTACACCCAATCAAGAGAGAAGTGAAACCCTAAGTTAAGAAGCCAATTAGGTGTCTGAATAATGCCATACAACACATATTTGACAGAGTTGCCTCCATTATGTGTTAACCACTTCCAAGAGAAAGTAGACTTAATTTTGTTGGAGCAAACTGATAAAATAAGCTTTCTTTAACAGTGATTTTTCATGACCTTACTTTTCTTTCTATAAAGTCCAGTTGTAATATTTTTCCTCTGTTTTTCAGCTGAGTTTTTTGATATTGTAATGGGATATTATGCAAATATAAATCACATTGGATTGGAATTTTTCTTTAACAGTAAGAACAATGTTCTTGCTGGCAATATAGGTGTAAATGTATTTAATTACCCTTTACCACACAGCAGTCTGAGAACAAAGCATCAGGCTGCAAATAGAAACAATCAACTAGACTGGATATGTTGAAAACTAGATTGTTAATTCAATTCATGGAGGATAAAGCAGTTAATTACCTTATAAGATCAACCTTCTTGGTCCCTTATGATCTGAAATGTTGTTTGAGATGTATAAGCTGGTACCATCATCATCTCTATCTTTTACACAATTGATAGATTCCAACAGAATAATGATTGGCATAATTGAGAAACAACTCTAAGATAGGGAAGTCAAAAGTTGCTGCCATAGATAAGACACTAAGAATACAAATTAGAGATGACTATAAATTTCCATAGCCATCTGTTTTTCTGCTTCTTTCAATTTTCAAATCAAAAGATGGAAGATAGACAGTAATGCTCAGTTTCAAAATGTTTAAGTTAATTAATTTGTGTCTATTTGGTCCTTATTTCTTCATGGATATGTTAGTTTAAGAAGAGATTTTAGAAATCAAGGCAAAAAAGAAATGAAGAAAGCTATCTATTCAGGCATCTTACCTAGCTTTCTACTGTAGTCGGTATCTTATTCTCTTTTAGAGGTATAAATGAAGAGATTTTTCAGACTTTCAAAAATTGCCAAAGATATTTGTTTTCTTAAAATCATTAGGAACAATAGTTAACGTATACTGATTATTTAGTCATCCAAGGCTAACCATGCCTATAAAAGACTTAATTGTGTACCAATTTAAAAAAAATTTAAAGCTTAAAACTTAGAGAATTTAACTTACCTGTGCAGGGACCCACAACCAGAAAATACAATAACAAGTTTTGAAGCTCAGAGTGCCTGACCGAAGCCAGTGTGCTCTGCTAAGTCCTCTCCATAAAGAATGATTTCACATGCATGAATGGAAAACTATGTGTCTACATTTCATGCACACACAGATCTTAAAATTGGGATATTCTTTTGGTTTATGGGTAGATTTATGTGTATTTTTAAAAGAAATTTTGAAATTATCTTGAAATATCTAGTATTAAATTATTGTCTCACCCATGAGATAAATTTATATCAAAATTTAAACTTAGAAAACAGACATGGGAAATGTACTAGTTTTATTTTTATTATACTTTTCTGTGTCCCATAGCATTCATCACATATAATTAACCAGCTTCCCACAAAACCTTTTTTGGTAGTTTACTATGGAAAAAGAACTTTAGGATTATGACTGTCGGTAACCCAAATAGCAGTAGACAACCATTTGTCATTGATATCTAATATATTCTAATCTATAGATCATGAGATGCCCTCCCTATTTCATATCCAATCTCATTTGATATTGCACCGATTCTTCCCATAACTTACTGTCTTACATGCACTGCTGCTTCTTATGGATTAATTTATGGGCACATAACATTCTTGCAGACATTTCAGTTAAGTAGCATCTATAAAAAGTAAGTTGTGTTGAATTGCTTCAGTAAACCTCATCTACCTGTGATAGAATTTTGGCTTCATAGGCTGGTCAAATTAATGACTTAAAAAAAAAAACAAACATCTGAACATGTATTCCATTTTAAGATACTCTAGCCTCTAAATTTTATCTGGGATGGTCTGAGGAAGACCAAGGTAGAATTATACATCTGCAGACAAAATTTGAGGTTTAGCCTATAAATTACTTAATCTGTACCGCAGTTTGTTTGTTTGTTTTGTTTTGTTTTGTTTTTACCTCTTTTACTTTAAATGGTGTATTTATTTATTCATTTAATGCCTGATCAAATCTGGATTATGATCAACATCCAAACAAACATTCTAAGGGAATTTAAAAAGTCAATCACAGTAATATATGATGAAAGCTGCAATGTAGAGTTGTACACTTCAATATGGTAGACAAAAGCTATATGTGACTATTGAGCACTTCTTGAAATACAGAGAATTTAAGATGTGCTATATTATAAAATACATGCTTACTATGAAGGAAAATGCAAAATATCTCATTAATAAACTCAATTTTTATATCAATTACATGCTGAAATGATAATATTGTGGACGATTTTGTTAAATATTTTTGAAGACTTTTTTAATGTGACTACTTGATAATATTATATCACATATGTGGCTAACATTTCTATTGGACAATGCTGATGTAGCGGAAGAGAAAAGAGATACTTTTCAACTTTGGTGATCAAACAAAGCTTAACAGAGGAAAGCTGGGAAGGACACTGTATAAGATGCCTGTAATGTAGGAAGAGAAACTCCACTTCTGAAGATATTACAGTGCCTGATAGGAAAATATCTACCCAAGCAAGTGGGCTTTGTAGTGGTCCACCCCTGTTTTATAATAGAAGTATGCATTGTTTTATTGTGCTTAACTTTGTTGTGGTTCCCTGATTTTTTTTTTTTTTCAAATTTAAAGTTTGTGGCAACTCTGCATGGAACAAGTCTATCAGCACCATTTTCCAGCAGCGTTCGCTCACTTTGTGTCTCAAATCACATTTTGGTAATTCTCACATATTTTAAATGTTTCCATTACTTTTATATTCATGTTCTGTGATCAGTGATCTCAATGTTACTAGGGCAAGACTTTCCACCAACAAAATAGATAATTACTTGTTGAAAGTTCAGATGATAGTTAACAATTTTAGCAATAAAATATTTTTTAAATAAGGTATATACATTGTGTTTTTAGACATAATGGTATTGCACGCTACAGTATAGAGTAAATATAACTTTTATGTGCACTGAGAAACAAAAAATTTGTGTGACTCGCTTTTTTTTTTTTTTTTTTTTTGCAATATTCACTTTATTGCAATGGTCTGAAACCAAACCCATAACATCTCCGAGGTATACCTGTAGGTAGTTTCATAATTGGTATTTGGAACTGTGCAAAAAAATGGTGAAATTTATTCTAGATATAGAAATCTTGAATAAGGAGGGACTTTTTTTCTTTTAGAGCTTTAAATATGTCATGTCTGGCCTTTATGATAAGAAACCAGCTAGTAATCTTATTGAGCAGGTAATACTTTTTTACTGATACACTTCAGATAGACCAGGGGTCCCCAACCCCTCAGGCCATAGACCAGTACCAGTCCATGGCCTGTTAGGAACCAGGCTGCACAGCAAAAGAGGAGCAGAGGGTAAGGGAGCGAAGCTTCATCTGTATTTGCAGCCACTCCCCAGCGCTAGCATCACTGCCTCAGCTCCACCTCAGATCATCAGGCATTAGATTCTCATATGAGCACCAGTCCCTGGTGCCAAAAAAGTTGGGGACTGCTGATTATAGACTGTCTTATTAAAAATGTGTTAAGATAAAAATGAAGGAGACAAATAAAAAGTTCTGATAGGAAATCAGTGTTTCATTGGATCACAGAATTTCTAGGTTAAAAATAACACTAATGTTATTTGTCCAGCCCTTTTGACCAATAGCACATGAATATTTTATTTAAGGATTCTAGTAATATAATAGTAATTTTTAGGATCCAGAATGCAAAATCTAAATCATTTGCATACAAGGAAGATTGTGCATTATCAGGATTTGATTAATTCTGCTTTGTAGGCTAAGTGTAATTTATTTGAGGGCAGACAGGAAATCTACAAGGCCACAAAAGACTCACAGTGTTCCCTCTTAATCTGAGCCATAGACATCAGTAAACAACCATGTTATTTTTCTACAGAGATTATATTCACCTTTGAGTCCTTACTACACATTTCCCACTCTCCTACATTATTCCTAATAGTTTATCTCTAGAATACAGAGTGAAAATTTTTTGTGAACATCTTAAATCCCTCTACTACTGTCAGCCTCATATACACTTATCTCCACTGGCTATGCAATAGATCAGGTTGTAATGCCCACTTCTGTATCTATTTGATTTTAAAGCCCCCTTTCTTTCTCATTGTTTACTTCACTTACCAAAGGACAGGGACTAATTAAGAATAGCACAGGAATCAATGGAAGAGTTGCTTATAATCAAATTTCTCACTATTTGCTTTTTTTATTAACCAGTCTCTCCTTATCCGGAAAATTCAAGGAGCATTTTTAAAAAAACAAAACAAAACAAAACAAAAAAACCTAACAAGGAGGCAATATGCAGATAATTGGACAAGGATGTGATTTTGATATCAGATGCTCTTTTCTTTCCTATTTTTTTCTTTTTATTTCAGATGTGAGGGTTAATGTACAACTTTGTTAAAATATGTGTATATATAATATGTACATAAATGTATATAAATACATTTGAATATGAATACAAATAGGAATATAAATATAAATAAATATGAATATGAACATGAATATAAATATAGATAAAAATATATAAATGTATCTACAACTTCTGACACTGTTCATGTCTCCAGGTCTCTGTTTGCAATTAAGAGGTGCTGTGGGGGACTGACAGTTTCGTATTTTTGAATTTGAGTGTAGAGAGGAACAGACCTGGGTAATAAAGCAGGTGAACAGTGATATAGAGGAACAGGTGCTGAATTTATTCTCAACTTAGCCAACATCAAAAAGCTTAACCTTTTGCAACTTGTAAAGAACAAAGATTACTTAATTAATGAAGGGTTTGGTACCCTTAACATCTAGAATTTCAAAGCAGAAATGAGGGCAAGGTAGAGAGGGTATGATGAGGACAAGGTACAAAAAGAGGAATTATGCAGAAAATAGTTTTCTTGAATTTTATCTTACTTTTTTTTTTTGGTGGGATACAGAAAAGAGGACATGTGATTAAATACAGTATTCAATTTGGTTCCCTAGGATCACAAACTTTGCTAGAACAATTTTCTATAGAGTAGATTTTCTATCATAGCTACAAAAGCATCTTAGAATTCATCTGAAGCAATAAATCAATTTTTTTAGATAAGGAGACTAAGGCTACTAAATTTAAAAAGACTTGCCTCAAGTCACACATGAGGCTGCTCATAGGCTCAGCTATAAATGACTCCCAGATAGCCTTTCTCAACTGGGACTCATCTGAATCACAGAAGGCATAAAATAATGTGTGTAACTATTTACTCAGTTCCCCCAGGAATGATACATAGTTAGTATCATTCTAGAGTAATAATAAAGAAGTTAATTCATAACATTCAGTGAATGCCTTAGGACATTAGGACTTAATTCTCTCGAGGAACCCTGGTTGAAAAAGACTGTAATAGTATACTATCACCATCTGGCTTCTCCCTGTCACAAACTATTTAGGGGTTGATTCACAAATTATTTGGGGGCTGATCCATAAAATGGGAGCCACAGTGAGTTTATAAGAGTTATAAAATTAAAGTATAAACTCCTTACTGTTTTGTCTACCAGAAGATTCCAGACTATGGACATAGACTGTTTCCTCTGTGACCTTGAGTTATGATTAATTTTGAATAAGCAGTGGATAATACATTTAAAGAAAAACACCTTTGCCCCACCTTGAGAGAGAAGCATAAATTTCACTTGTGTTCTAGTCTTTGTAATAATGGCCTTGCTATAAAATGTTTCCTAAATTGGTCGGCACTGGAAAGACTGGCTAATAAAGCACTTAAAGTGCTTATTAGAGGAGAGTAAAATGTCACAGAATTGAACAAGTACCTAAAAATAATTGTCAGGAACTTTTTTCCTGTAGGAATTGACTCTTTCTCTAGGTGGGCATCCATAACTAACAGCATAGGGAAGCATCCCTCTCTCTCAGGTCATAATGATGATATTCAAGAAATAATCAAAGATAAACATAATCAGAAACAAGGGGCAGAATTCAACAGTGGGCAGGTCCAAGTTATTTAGGTTCATCCCTTTAGTGACAAAGGGTCACTTATTTTTCTTATAGTTTGTCCATGAATAATTAAATACCTGCAAGGGGAAGAAATAGTAACACTCACTGAAATAAATCCATCTTTTATGTATGATTGCCCTTCAATGGAGGAAGTAACCTTGATTTTTTTTTATGCCCTCACCAAAGCAAGCTTTTAATTTAATAACTGTGTAACTACTTCTTTTAATCCAGAGAGCCTGGTGTGTCAGAAGAGGGGTTTAAGTCTTTCTTGAAGATATACTGTTGTGGAGTTTGATGGAGTCTGAGTACAATTCAGGATTAAGAATGCTGAGTCATTTGCAAAGTTTCTATGAGTTATCTGAAATGAGAAACTGAAATCAAGATTGAGAATAAAGGGGTCCAAAATAAGTCACTGTGGCATAAAAATTATTTTGAGTTGAAGCCTTTTGAGTTCCTAAAATCTCTCATCTGCCCAAAGCAGAGCTTCCCAAAAGAACTCAGTTGTCATAATTCTCCTCCCTGGGAGCAACTCTAATCTTATCTTCTGTTAAGATGTGAAGTGGGCACTCAAGCACTGTCACAAAATTATTACATCTATTCTACTAAGGGTCTTCTATCTATCTCTATCTCTATCTATCTATCTATCTATCATCTATCTGTCATCTATCATCTATCAAAAAAGTCATTTGTTTTTTCTGTAAGTGCCCTTTCTCCTCACTTTTCTAAAAGGGCATTTTATCTCTCAGAAGTGCCCCACTTCTCCTCCTCATCCTGTATTAAGATGGCATAAAAGCCCCACTTCTAACCACCTCCTTGAGTCACATTTTTCTGTGAACATCCATGTACACATCTGTGAATAAAACTCTCTCATCTCTTATTATTATGCATTTGGTCATGTTAATTTTTACCACCCTATCACAGAACTTAAGAGAGTAGAGGAAAATATTGTTTTTTCCTCTAACAAGGATCAGGGTCACAAAATCAGATCATAATTCCATATAGTGTGGTGGCAGTCACTCCCTTGCCTGTTTCTGCAATAAAGACTGAAAAAAACCAACACATGGTTCCCTTGCCAGTTTACTTTACAGTTAGAAGTGATCATTTAACACTCTTCTAATCAATTAAGTAAAAGAATAAATTTTCCGAAACTGGTTTTTGCTTTCCCAATCAAAGTGGCAGAGGTACCTGGGCATCTCTTATCTTTCTTTTCTTCCTTGAATCATGGATGCAATGTTTGAAGCAGCAAATAGCCATCTGTTATCTATGAAGGGAAGAACATGATGACAAAAGGCAATTTTCTAAAGATGAAATAAAAATTAAGAAAAGAATTTGAGTTTGGGGCCCTGATACTATCACTAAACAGGTAAGCCAAAACTATCGCTGCCTTCTTCAGAACTTTTTATTAGGAGAGAAAAGTTCACCCTGATTTGTTTAAGCCACTATAGTAGAATATAGTGTTAAGTTCAAGCAACTGAAATCTTAACTATGAAAACAGTTAAGACAAAAACAGTAACCCACAGACCAGAATCAGGAAAGATAAAGAAAATCTGGAGACCTTAAAAAACTCATTGCTCTTGCTGTTTTATTATGTTTCTTCAGAATTTTACTTGAAGTTTAACCAACTCAGTGTCTTTGCTCCCTTTCAGGAGCCTAATGTAAGAGAAGGGAAATATGTAAGCAAACTGCAGTGGCTGGGTCCTGCATGTTTCCTCTGCAGCTAGTGTCTGGTCAAAGAAAAACATCCATCTCCTTCCCTGTCCTCTCTTCGCCCCCTTCAGAAGAGACTTTCAAATCCCATAACAGCAGTTGAATAAGTGAAGTGGGTGATTACATTTTTTCCTTTTCCTTAGCAACAAGGACCATTGATACCTTGTATCAGATCTTAAGAGTGGCTTTTTTTTTTTTTTTTTCTGAAAAGCTGGAGGCCTAGAAGGAATGGAAATTGTATGGAAATATATATATAAAATATTCCCTGGATATAAATATCCAATATATGGGATAAATGGAAACTATACTGTCTATATAAAAATACTCTTTTGCTAGAATTCCTGCTCCTTGCAGGAGAGATTGGCTCCTCTTCAGGTACACAGATAGGTGCTCCGGATGCCACCGCGTCAGACATTGCAGGACTCTGTATTGTCAATATAATAAAGCAAAATAAAAATCAGAAGCACACATGATTTTTCACACAAAAGAAATACAAAAGCCTTATTTTTTAGGTCACAAAGCTGAGACTTTACTAAGCTCTTCTCTCCTCCATCAAAATTCAGATGTTTCTGTGGCTAAAATGCAAGTTTTGGGTAACTTTCCTATGTATTGGTGATTGTTCTCTTAGTACATACTCTCTTAGGATCCCCAGATCCCTGGAGAAGTGGGGAAAGGAAAGGATGGAGGTAAGACCTTGCTGACATTTCTGGAGTGCCTACAGTGAACCAGATACTGTATTAAGAGCTTTGTTAAACTATGTTAAAGAAAAGACAACAAGACAAAATGGAGTTGCTTATGCTAAGCCCCAGTCACTGAACTGAGACCTATTTTACAGTTTTTGTTCTTTCATAAATGGAATTTTAAACCAGTCAGTCAGGGATCATCTGATCAACACTAGTTAAGTCATCTGCTTGATAGATCTCTGATATCCCTTAAAGGAAAATAACTTTGTAATAACCAATCTGCTTTTCTGACTAGTATAACTTCCTTGTTCTTGCTCCCTTCTGCCTATAAAAGTTTTTCATTTTGTACAGCTCCTTGTACTTCCCTACTATTTGCTAAATTGGATGCCGCCTCATTCTGATTAATTTTTGCTCAAATAAACTTATTTTTTTAAAAAAATATGTCCCAATTTATTTTTTAACCCTATATACTGGGTGTGGTGTGGTGGGAAAGATGTATGTGTGTGGAGGGGGCAGGGGTTAGTATATTGGTGGGTAATGTGGAAGGGGTAGAATGTGAGGCAGAGGATCTAGGTGGGGGTATATGCAATGGGAGGAAATAGGGTGAAGGCGTTGGGTGGAGCACTTGGTGTAGGGGATGTAAGGAAGACAGGTATGGCAACAGAGAACACAATATCTAGCACCACTGGAATGAGTAGGCAAGATCCCAGTACTCTGGGAAAAGAGACATTGATTGAATAGCAAGTAGCTTAAGAGACAGAAAGTGTCAAAAACATAGACAAATGTTGCCACTTCCTATTTTATATTTTACATAGGGGCAGTCTTTATAAATTCTATGACTGAAATCCAAAATGCTCTCTCTAAACACCTCTAATATATTTAAGAAAAACAAACAAATAAGACACATTAACATGCCTGGGAGCTCATCTCATCTACTGGGTAATAACTATCGTATCTATACTCCCAAAGGGCAATGCTGTTGAAGATATTTAGCTACAGAAACTAATCACTGTGTAATAGTTTCCGCTCAAGGAGAAATAGTGATCATGAGCAGGATCAGTCCAAAAGCTTGAAAAATATCTTTAAATTTTTAAAGCGACAAACAGAGAAACAAACAGAGGCCCATGGACATAGACAATAGACTAGTGGTTACCAGAGGGTAGGGAAGGAGCGGGAGGAAAATAGGGTAAAAGGTGTCAAATATATGGTGACAGAAAGAAATCTAACTATGGGTGGTGAACACGCAATGCAATGTATATATATGCCTTACTGTTGAATTGTACGCCTGAAACTTACTGGATTTTGTTAACCAATGTCACCATAACAAAAATAAATTAAATTTTTAAAAAATCTTACTCTCTGCTAATGTCACATTCCCCCCTTCCTCCCCCCAAAAGTTTACAGATGTAATTTCACTAACAGTCCTCCAAGGAAACTAAAATTACAATAGGCAAATGGCTTCTGAAGAAAAATAAGAATGCAAAGGATCTGATCGGAGGGCCCAAACATCTTTCATTTTGTCTAATAAAACTCTCAATATAAAACCATAAGAAATGCAAATATAAGAACTCAGAGGATTATAGGTCACAGCTGGGGTTAAGCAATCTTGGTAATTCAGAGGAATTCATAAAACCTGTTATTACCTCAATAGAACTTGAAGGCTTTTGTCTGAATCATGGTGAGTGTCCTTTAAAATGGATTAACATGGGAAAGAATGGGTCTTACTAGAAAGTGTTTCTTGGGTACAACAGATCTTATCGGGGAAATAGTTAATCCTGTTTCCCCTGTAGGGTAGAAAAATTTATTTGCCCTCTACCTTTCTGAGTTCTTAGCTGAGACCTCCTGTAATAAAAGGAAGATTAATGTGGTAAAAAACAAACAGGAGTTGATTCACATGTATTATGCATTGGTTAGATATGATTTCAAATCCACTTGTTTATGACAAAAATAAAGTTGGTTTTATAAGTAGAGTTGTTTTGATATAAGAATGAAGTTGTGTCAGAATGTTGTCATCAACATCTTAAGTTGTCAGTAAGCACTGGGTACCTCAGCTGTGAAGGGTGCAGCTAGGGGCTTATGGAAAAGGACATGTTGAGAAACAACTATGGTTAGGGGACACTGAGATATAAATACCAAGAGTTTGTGAGGACTGCCTGAGAGTATTTACTCTGGGCAAGGCATTTACATCTTTTCTGATGTAAATAGCTCTATAAAGCCCTTGGGGCATTAGCTCCAGCCTGGGTGAAGCGACTCTTTATCTACCAGCAGGGGCAAAGACCACACACTGGCCCGGTGAAGGAGATTTTCCTGCCGGCTGATACCAGCACCTTCATTCCCCAGCAACGTGCTCTAGCAGCAAGAAACTTTAATTTTGCTTGACAGCTAGACTTCACCTCTTGGTTGACTAAGCGGACTCTCTCAAGAACCAACTCAGAAAGGTATACCTCAAACTAAATTTAGACATTAATTCTTTCATCTTCCCCTTCCCTCAAAGATTAGTATAATTAATTTACCATTGGTTTAGAGTATATTATTTATTGGCTTATTAAGAGACATTATGTTATATGCTACTGACCTGTGAAATTACTATAATTCCCATGGCAAAGCTGTGTTAAATAAATTATTGGCAAAGACAATCTCAGTCTCTGAGCATAATTTGCCTGCCTGAGCAAAACATGTATATTCCATGTATACATGAGATAACCAAGGAAAATGAGTAACTCTCCTAGGTGATCTAAGCCACAACATTAAGTACCATCTTCAGCTAAAAGCAAAAGAAAGAAGAGTATGGATGAGGTAGGGGTGAGAGGTCGGGTGTGGGGGAGAGATAGTTATGAGTGGTTACCAGGGAAGGCATGGTCAACAATGGTGAGGTTAGTTACATAGAATTAAATCAGTGTCTTCTTCATTGATGAGTTTCTTTTGTGATTTAGTCATCTTTCTCTTCCTGATATGGAGAGGGAGACATCCTTACAAGTGAGATTTCTTTTATAAAGATAAATTTCCCTTAAAAGAGAGTAACTTCTACTTTTGTTTTCAGAGTTTCTCTTTCATCTGCTGTTTCTTAAATTAATCAGCTCAAAACAATCCTTATTATGCCAAAGAGGCATATCTGTAGTGAATATTCTGTTGCCCTTCCCCTCCGAGGTAAAACCAGAAGTTTCGTTTGGGGGTCATGGAAGCAATAATAATTATAAAGTATAGAATATTTGGATCATTTTGTTTTTGGCAGAGTATAGTATTCTGCAACTTTTACAAATCTGAAGGACAAAAGAAGGAAAAATGGAGCCTTGGATATTTTCCAACATCCCTGTTTTTGCTTAACTGTTCCCTAATCCTTCAAGAGGTTTATGCACTGTCTATGTTATATGTTAAACATAGAAAAGAATCATGTAGAACAAATGTAATGATTTGAAATATAAAAATGATTTACAGAGATGAAGTGCATTTATAGGAAACCATGCTCTGGGGAGGTTTCCCAAGTCTCTCTGGACATTTATGAAATGATTTTGCTGATGAAACTTATTTTCAGCTGTATCCCATGGCAGTCTCTTTGCAAAAGAAATGGAAATTCTGTTTATGCTACAGAAACTGAAGTGCTACATAGCAGTCAATAGAAAATAATGGGTATCAATTACACAGTTGGAACTGCTGACTTTATCAAATTTTATAACTCTCTTCTCCAGGGGTCTTTTTAATAAATCCATGGAGAGTAGTGTCATGGATTTTATGGGACTGTTCCAGTGTTTTATTCTATACATAGAAACAACCAGCTTAAGGCAACTTGACCACCTTACAGTAACTCACTTTCTTAAATACATAAACATTAATGAAAAACAGATACAGAATGTTAGATTTTGATTAGATTTAGAAGAAGTTACCTTTGTTTCTAGGACTTAGAGTGCACTTAGATTCTTTTTTTATTTTCTTTCTCTCTTTTGTAAAAAAATTATATTGTTCATCTCTCTACTCAGGGACATTAGCTAGACATTTGGTTTGGACGAGGCCCAATGGTCTTTTGCTTCCTCTCTGATTTGTCTTCTCCCTGACTGCTACTTATATTGGACAAGATCTGACTTCTAATCTAATTTTATCTGTAAATCTTATCTTAATTTTCTATCTGTAAATTGGATATGATAAATCATGTACAATAGTCTCCCCTTATCTGTGGGGGGTATGTTTCAAGATCCTTAGTGGAGGATAATACCAAACTCTGTATGGACTGTATTTTTCCTATATATACATACCCGCCTATGATAAAATTTAATTTATAAATTAGGCACAGTAAGAGATTAACAACAACTAATAACAAAATGGAATAATTATAATAATATACTGTAATAAAAGTTACGTGAATGTGGTCTTTCTCTTAAAATATTTATTGTGCTATTACCCTTCTTGTGATGATATGAAATGATAGAATACCTATGCAATGAGATGAAATGAGGTGAATGAGACATTAAGTAAAATAAAAGCTAATGAACACAAGTATTGCCATACAGAGACAGTCGATCAGATAACTGAGATGGCTGAGTGACTTGGGGCCAGTGGCACATACTGCATGGATACACTGGACAAAGAGATGATTCATATCTAAAGTGAGACAGCATGAGATTTAATCACACTACTTAGAATGGAGTGCAATTTAAAACTTATGAATTGTTTTTTTTTTCTGGAATTTTCTATTTAATATTTTGGGACTGCAGTTGACCACAGACAGGTAAATGAAACCTTGATATTCTTTCCTATTCTTTATTAAATGTCCAGATTTGTCCTGGAGTGTTTCTTTAGCTTTATACATATAAGAATCACGTTGGGGGCAGGGGGGTGTTAAATGCAGATTATCAATTCCTTTCCCTATTCTCAGAAGATTCTTATTCTATAAACTTGAGTGGGCTCAAGAACTTATATTATTAACAGCCTCCTCTACCCCCCAGTCTCATAAAGGTGATCTACAGAATACTCTAAGAGAAGCACAACCTTAATGTTTAGTTTAGGGCCTGACAATGGCCTCACTGAGCTTATTGAACTGATACTAAATTTGATTTTCTCAGTACATTGACATGTTGAGAACTCTCTATACTTTTAAAGCTCTTGAAAGAGATTTTAAGAATATCTCTACCTTATGTGTGGGCAGTTCCCAGTTCTGCCTAACTTATGTGGAAGATTCCTTAAGTTATCACTTAGGAATCAGTGGAATCAGTGTGTCTTCTTCCAAAGTGCTCCAGAGGAGTCAGCAACTTTCCAGGATCTTCCAGTCAGAGGTTTGCCACCTGCTGGCTTTGGGCGCTGGCAGGACTCAGTCCTGTAGAAACCACCTGGATGCTCTAGGTTGGTATGTTGCTGCCACTGCAAATATGGACATCATTGCCAAGTGTCTACCCATATTTTTATGTGAAAATTATAGAAATGACTCAGAAAATATTCCTTCCACATACTCTCTTTTATTCCTGCCTCTCTTAAGAAATATTTTAGTCTCCATGGCACAGGTTAAAAAAAAGAGAGAAAAACATGCTTAGATCTCTTAAGTTTACAGTCTCTGTAGAGCTGGGGAAAATAGTATCTATTATATATTATTTGTTCTCTTGGATATAGAGCTCATCTGCTACCTCTTGAGTTTCTGGTGGAATTTCTACATGTTTTTCAGAGCAGAGATAAAACTGCCTTCTCTTCTCATTGAACAAAAAGTAGAATCAATTAAAAATGTTTCTTAGAAATTTGCTGCCTACTCATAACATGGCATATTACCTTCCTCTCCATATGTAGTCAACTTCCATAAATGTTAAATGCACTTAGACACTTGTACTACAGGAGAACAACACCATATGTATTTAAACTACAAGGAGAAAAGAAAGAGAAATAACTGCTGCGGCTTTCATGATATTTTGGTTTTGTGTGTGTGTGTGTTTTTATTTATTCATGTCATCATACAGGTTTCTAAATATAGAAACATCGCATCTCCTATGAGACATCTTCCCTATGGTAAATCTCATTAAACTGCCATTAAAGTCTGTGTTCGTTCTATTATGCCAAGGTGACTGCAGCAGATATTAAATGTTAACAGTATCTTTCTTTGCGCACTGCCAGGCATTTGGGGAGGAACCAGTGAGAGTAATCATTATAATAATAGATTTTAACAACTATCACTTTTTTATTTTCTTTTTTTACAATCAGTCTTTGCTGATTTTGAAAATGTCATTGTCAGCAAAGACCACTTGGAAAAAAATATGTCTGGGAAATTTTCTCATATATAATAGAGCTTAATGAACAGTTAAAAATCAATATTTGCTTATTTTTCTGGCCTTGGATCAAGTGCCTCAGAATGTGTTTTAAAGCTATCCATGTCTAGAGTCCTACCTTTCCAGCCTATATGCCTGACCCTAACAGCAAGCACTGTTACTGACTTCTGAATTTGGCAAGTGTATGTTTTAGCCCTCATGTTTTGCTCATACTAATTTCCATTTTTAATTTTTTTTAAACATCTTAATTCCACCCATCTTCAGTAGTCAGTTTGAAATAAAGCTTATCATGGACCTCAAAGTGATTTTTTTCACCTTCATTCAATTGACAGCCCAAGTCACTTACAGATCAACTTTCATTTTGACTTATCATCTGTTCACCACAAGCATTTTGGGGGCCACCAACCTGAGGAAGAAGGAAGGAATTCAGTAATTCTGGGTGTTTACTTTCTCCATGGCAAGGACTGGCTTTTCTACTCAGCAGCTCCCTGGCATGTCAGTGGGGGTGGGGACAGGATGCTTTTAATTCTCACAGAAGCCAAGCAGGCTGGGCTAGGAGTTTCAGCAGCAGGGCCCCTTCGTCTGGTCATTCCTTATAACTTCTTTAAACCTTCACTGTTACCTTTTTATTACTGACATGTTGAAGCCCTACCTACACATGCCGTTCTGGGTGAGCAGGTGGTCTTTTTCCCTCTGACTCCTTGCTCCCTCTTAATGTACACACACACACACACACACACACACACACACACACACACA
>CM053508.1:47033510-47164317 GCA_028627145.1 Eidolon dupreanum | reverse complement strand
AAAAAAAAAAAAAAAACAAGCTTAGTGCTAAATATCCTGGAGTCTGGCTACTGTGCCCTTCCACCAGCATCTCTGCTGGCTTTCTCTCCTTAGCCTGCCTCCATGTTGCAGGCACTAGTCTCATCTTATCCTCTAACCAGATGTTTGGGCAGAGGTGGGAGAGTGAGTAGTTAAATAATATTTCTCAAACAAATAAGTATTTTCTTGGATAGTCCAACCTAAGTTCCTATTTAGAAATGTAGAAAAACATTTATTTGGAAGGGCAATGATTTTTGGTAGTGTTTGTAACATAGAAATGTGCTTCTCTAGATAACTTTTGTTTCTCTTTGCTATCCATCTTTCCTCATCTTTTTTCCCCATTATCACTGGAACAAGCATACTTAAACACTGCTGAGTCAGTGAAAAGTGCAGGGCTCTGACTATCACGGTCTAGAAAAAAATATAATCTTAGAGGGAAATATTAGAGTCCAGAGGCAAGAAAAACCAGGGAAAAGGGGAGAGTTGGTGGTATATAAAGGCAAGTGAAAATGCTATCAATTATAGTGCAGTAATACAAGTTACTAAATGGTTTTAGCTAAATAGAAAAGGCAGCCTTTGAAGGTACAGTTTACTGGTGTTCTGATCAGGAATCTGCATCTTAGCTTTAATTCTTTCAGTGATAGACATGAAAAAGGGCAAGGTGATCACCCAGGTCACTATCTGGACCAGAGTGGCAGTCTAGTGTTCTCAAGATCCAGAGAGTTTCCTTACACCCCTTCTTCACACAGAGTTACTTCACACATTTTTTTTTTAATTATCAAAGGAGCCTCAGAGATGAGAAATCACTGTAGCACTCTCCATTTCATGCCCTTCTGAGCTGCAGGATGTTCTTCCTAAGAGGTCAAAGCAACCAAATGGTCTTCCTATACTGCCCCCAAAGACTTACATTGTCTACTTAATTGAGTCTAATTCTTCATCAAATATGTGTACTCTATACCTTTCCTTTCAACTAGCTACTGGGTGGAATAAGACCTTAATAAATTTGTTTACACTAAGGCTCTACCTATTTTAATATAATTCTCCTTGCTCAAAAGAATGAGTCTCCAAGTGCAACATATTAGGCATTAAGATTGGGTAATAAGAGAGAAGTTTTCGAGAAAAACAGGGAAGAGCTTTGTGTCCTATCCCATGCTCAGGCAAATATATAGCCAAGTATCCCATCTTCAACAGAAAATGACTTGTTGGGAAAAGCCTCTGACCTGTTCAACACAGTTAGTTCTACCTTGCTCATCATCAAATGTGTGACTTTTGAGAAGATGTTATAAAAGACATTAAAGCCCCCTGCTTGCTATCTCTTTTGGATCACTCACTCTAAAGAAAGCCAGCTAGCATGTTTTGAGGGCACTCAAGCAGTTCTATGGAAAGGTCTGTGATCAGGGAACTGAGGTCTCCTGCCAATGGCCATGTGAGTGAACCATCTTGAAAGCAAATCAAGTTCCAGTAGAGTCTGCAGATGATTATAGCCCAAGCTGACTTCTTGATGACAACTTCATGAGAGAACCTGAGCTAGCATCACCCAGTTAAGTGGCTTCTAAATATATGACCCACAAAAAGTATAAGAGTATAAATGTTTGTTGTTTTAAGTTGCTAAATTTTCAGGCAACTTGTATACAGCACTGATTTACTAATAAAAATTTTAAAATATGTATTTTATGCTAAAAATATGTAAAATTATGTACAATTACATACATGCATGTGTTTTTTCTTGTTCCAAAAAGATTCGGGCACTTACGGTTAGTCTGATTTGCTCAGGGAATGACCAAATTTTATATGATCTTTTTAAGCAAGATTTTTAGATGCCATTTTTATATCACATTGTGCTACAATGAAGTTTGAATTTTCTTTAGTTTAAAGAATATAACATGTATTTTATCTTCACATTTTTGCCTACTTGTTGTAAACTAGAAAAAGCTATTAATATTATATTTAAATAAAACTTACCAATAGCATAGAAAATTGAACCAATTATAGTAAGTTATATGTGACTAAAGTTTAATTCAAACAAATATATTCCCCTTTACATTTTGGTTTCTTTTCTGAATATAAGTGTTTCCTGTAGTTACTCGGAACAGTAGAAAACAGTTATAGTGGGTTGGCTTCAGCTGAACAGGGAAGATTTGCTTAAATTAAAAAACAAAAACAAAAACAGATATTCTACTTTTCAATTATTATGTGTTTCCTGATTTGGACTGAATAATCTAATTATCCCAAATTTTATCCCTCATTTGCAGAAAATGAGGAATCTATAGCAAGAAAAAAATGTCAAGTGAGTCAAGAGCTGGTGGTATACAAAGATGTCCTGTTTATGTCAATAAGGAGATATCAGAGCAAATGAATCCTTTTCTCTTCCTCACTGGTCTACCACAGTTATTCTGTCTTATGCAAAATTTGAAAGTTACTTCCTAAATAGCATATTCTAAGCATTTTATTACTTGAATAATCCAATTAATGTATTCACCCACATTTCTCCTTTTTAATCTTGGAATCAGGTACTTTGCAGCAACTTGAAAAACCAGATATACTTGTTGTGTATCCAAAACTTAGTGGCTTAAGTAACAATAAAAGTTGATTATCTCACACAACAGATCAAAAATTTGGAAGCAGCTCAGATAGGTGTTTCTGACTTCAAGTCTGTCATAAGATTTCAATCAAGATGTCAGCTGGGCCTACACTCATCTGATGGCTTGACTGAGGTTAAAGGATCCGCTTCCAAAACGCCTCACTCACTTGGCAATTAGCAGGAGGCCTCAGTCCCTTGTCACTTGGATCTCTACATAGGGTGACTATGTGTCTCATGACAAAGCAACTGGCTTTCCATTGAGTGAGTGGATTCAAGAGAGAGAAATGCAGAACAGCAATGTTTCCTGTTGTTGAGTCTCGGAAGTCACAATCATCATTTCTGTAATATCCTAATGATTACACAGGTCATCCCTGCTGATTATAGATTTTAGGGCACCATGTGTATGTACTATATATCTCATAACCACCCTCAAAAGCATCAGGGGGATGCACTCATCTTCAAATCCATTACAATTTCTTCTATAAAGTATATGAATATTCTCATCAGTTACTTTTTTTTTAACCTAAGGAATTTACCAAAAATTTATTTTTAAAAATCTAATTTGGATTTGAGGATTGTGGAGAAGTACAATTTATACTTCTGTGGGGTGGTACAATTGTAGGGCAATATAATTCATGTTTCCTTTTCTTGTATGTAAGTTCACAGCTCAGTTACCATACACTTATTTTAATAAAAGTCATTTAGAAAAAGTAGTCTAGTTCCAATGCAGTGTCTACTAGAGTTTTATATAAACTGGTTTTACTGCATAGATATTAGAAATAATTTTAAAGTATTACATTGACTTAATGAATCTTGATATTTTATTCAGCATTATAAAAACATTCAACATACAAAATATTTAATTATAAAAAATTTACATTATTAATTCTAGCTATTCACAGTGAAAACAAAGAAAATAAGCACTGGACCTAGAAGCAACGAAAGCTACTATCTCACTTACAATTAGGAATGATTCAGGGGATGGTATGCTTTCAAAGAGTACTGTGAATTTCTTTTGTTTTAAGTATCAGCTTTTCGAGAAATGATTATGTGCCTTAGAGTCAAATAGACTCAGATTTGAATTCTTACTTGTGTTTGACCTTGGGCAAGTGACTTAAACTCTTTGAGTTTCAGCTATAGATAGGCAATGACATGAACTTATCTTTCAAGTTAATTAGAAGGATTAGGAAGAGTAATGTTATTAACATGGGTTCTGTCAAATTGTAGGTGCTTAAAAAGTTAGCTTTTATTGTTATTTAGGTAATATTATCTCTGAAATTTGAGTATAAAGCTTCTAGATATTGAATCATATTTAAAATACACTTAGGAATTTGCCTGTAATAACATCCTTTGCTAATTTTTTGAAAACAGAAAAATCTGTTTGTAAGGAAACTGATCTTCAAATGAATAATGCGTTGGTCTAAATATTTAAACATTTGGTTGGCTTGACTGCAGTATAACACACCCATGCCAGCACTGGGTACCTGCAGCTCTCATAAAGTTGAAGAAAAGTTTTCTTGGACTTTTACGCTGTCTCTTTGAAATAACTTACAGATAGAGGAGAAGCTGGGCCTGTGACAGAGACAAGAAACATAAATTTCTCCTTAGATAGAAGCACAATGTTTACAAGACTACATGTCTAGCATAGGATTTGACATTATGTGATAAAACTTTTGTTGTGTTAATAGACTTCATTTATATGCTGATAAGACATGTGTTGCTGGTGGCAGAGGGATGTCTTTAAATTAATATAAGGGCAGCTGTTTTAATTTACTACAACCTGATCAACCCAATGGATGTGCTTTTCTCATCATAAATTTAACTCTTGTTACACTGCTTGGGCAGATAATTAGAAAGCACAAAACCATTACTCCCACATTGAATACAATATGCATTTTGTTTTCAGCCATACTTATTTTAACAGTCTAAGGAGTAAATCGAATTTACCATACAATTCTTACTGAGGTGCACTCAGTGATATTACATCACAGAGACAAAGGACGTCAGAGATGATCTGGTTCAACCCCTTCATTTTACCAGTGAGGAAACTGTTCCAGAGAAGGGAATGGATTTCCTCCAGGTCACAGGGCCACTGTGAAGCAAAATGGGTGCTGGAACCAGTCTCCTGTCTCCCAGTCTAACTCTCTTCTCTCTTACACCAACACAGAGTGAAATATAGTAGCATTCTGATGGGAGAGACTGGATTTCTTTTTCTCATTCGTTTATACTTTTCTTTAAATTGATTAAAACATTCTGCCAACTTTTTTATGCAGTGTAAATTATCTGCTGAGAAACTATAGCATTTGAAGGGTTTCTGAATAGAAATTTCTTCTTTTCTTTTTATGCCTTCTAGGCCAATTTCATTCAAAGAGTATTATAATGAACTCATACCCCTACTTCTGATAACTCTCCACTCCATCTCAACCTGAAAAATACCATTGGTGAATTAATTCATTCTAATCCATTGCAAGTGTCTACCCTGGAAGAGGCACTATTCTAAGTGACGTACATACTGTCATGAGTGCTAAAGAAACCGAGACCTTACATTCTCCTCACAGAATCCTAAAAATTCTTTTGACAGTCCAGTGCATGAAACTATTTCATGACTTCTGCTGCCTCCTTCATGGAGCTCTGTCTGACCACAGAAGCCTTAGTCAATCTCTCCTTCTTTTGCACTGCTTTCATTGAAGTATTTGTTAAAAAGAAAAAAAAATCAGTTCTATCTCAAATCACTATATCAGTATTTCTGAGCAAAAATCTACATTTTAAACAGCATTCCAGGTTATTCTTAGACACATCATAGTTTGAAATCCCAGAATCCTACAAAAATTAATGTCTGCTCCATTTGCTGGACACTTAATACATGGCCTTATTTTACTATTTGTTATTTCATAAGTGAATAAAATATTTTATCTATTGTACTGTTGTCTTCTTAATGATAATAGCTCTAATTGCTCTTTTTTTCTGTATGTCTCACAGTGCTTACAACCATTTATTAAATATGTTGGCTATACAATGTATTAATGATTACAAAATAAATGTGAAGTGACATTATTCATTCTTGATATGCACTTCTCCCCAGGAAAGCAGCACAAAATCTTATTTTTTAGTCTTAGAAAGTTTACTATGTAAAGTTGCCAAAGTTGACTGGAAGCTTTCTGAGGATACTAATATGACTCTAGCAATCACTACCTCCCAGCAGCAACCCTCTTCTCTTCCTATCCACCCCAACCTTATTGGCCGTCTCTAGTCCTTGCCCTCAGCTCACAGGTTTTGCTTTTAGATGACTGTACTCCAGCTCTAGAGTAGGGCATGTAGCTCAGACCTCAACTAATTAGCATGATCCCATCTATTGTATATTCATGGGTAGGTATGATTCCATTATGGCCAAAGAGATGCAAAGAGAGGTTGGCTGGGAGCTTCCAGAACATGAAACTTTCTGTATGGAAGAAGAAGCGTGTAGCCTTGGTGTCCATCTTACATCTTTGACAGCAACCAGCCTTGTCATATGGCAGATGTTGCAGAAGGAAAAATGGAGATGAAAAGAAACAGAGTCTTCCAGGGACCTCCATAAGTTGATGAATAAACCATCCATGAAGCTGGTTTTGCCTTTGGTTTTTCTAGTTATGTAAGGCAATAATCCTTTTTTATTATTTAAGTCACTTTGAGATGAGCATTCTGTTACACAGAACCAGATGCCTCCTGAATAACATGGGTCAGGATCATGTTTATCTATTTCACTGCTGTATCCCCAATGCCTAGCACAGTACATAATGCAAAACAGACAACTAAGATACATTTTTGAGTGAATAAATGAACTCCAATTGTACACTTTTGTTTTCCTAGTGTACTAAATAATTATAAGACGTTCAGAAACTATCATTGTCAGAGTACAGCTTATGGTGTAGAGTATACTAAGCTACATATTTATGTTCTGATCTATACTCTATTCCAAGTGCTGTATTAGTTTCTTGGGATATGGAGATTTTTAATAGGAAAAAAAGTCAAAGGAAATGAAATGTTTGCTGATTCCTTGAAATAGTCCAGGCATGGTGCTGAGCACAGTCACACAAATTTTTTCGATTAACCCTCACATAAGCCTTATGAGAATATATCATTATTATTATTTCCTTAAACAAACAAAATTATCTCAAGGTGATTAAATGATTAGAACAAAGTGAAATAGCTAGTATGTGGGAAAATTAATATTCAAACTCAGGTTCATGTCCTTTTTCCTACACCATAGTTTGGTGCCTATGCCAAAGAACCTCTCAGCCTTTTCAACCCTCGTTGGAGGCCTGCAGGGAAGAGAGCAATATCAGAGAAGTTTGAAGTTCCACAGTTTATCCTCTGCAGAGGGAACTCAGCAATTCATTGTTCCAAAGTCATTGAAGGAAAAAATATAAGGCTTTGCCTCAGAGAAATAATGTTTGTTACTCACAATGCTTTTTGTCTTTTTTAAAAATTTAATTGGAGCTAGTTTTTAGCTTCTGTGACTGCCAAATGACCAAGAGGTCAATTGCCCTGCTGTGGGATTTTCAGCCAATTCATGAGGGTTATTTCACTTGACAAGGGTTCTGTTTTAATGGGAAAGGTTGTCACATACTATTCATATCCTGTTTTTGATCTCACTGCAACAAATTGGGTTAAATTTGCCCTTAATACTACCTCTTTCCAGATTTTTCTTTTAGCTACCCCACTTTGATATGCAAGGAAAGCTTTTCCTGGTCAATCTGTTTCCTGCCTCATTGGATTCCCCCCAACACCTGAATCTGCTCTGTGGTAACATCCAGCAGTGTAGAGGATGCCAGACTCCACAGCAGCTGCATAGCCAGCTGCTTTGGGATTGCAAACAATACGGGCAAAGACCTTATCAGTCCTAGCCTCCTAGCCTTCTCCATCAAACACTCTCCCTGGTTCAACAAGACCATTATGTGCTGTGCTGCTCTACTTAGCAGTAGCTTTAATTTCTTCTCAACAGCAGATGCCATTGTTCTGTGGCAGATAACTATCTTGAAACGATTCTCTGGGCAGCCCTGCTCATGAGTGAAGAGGCACATCAGCTTGGTGCTCCTTCTCAGGGGGTGATAACCAGAGCTTGATGACCTTATTAGCACAGTCACACAAATTTTTTCAATTAACCCTCAAATAAGCCTTATGAGTCCACACATAGAGTCTGGAACATTAGGAGTTAGAGGAAGACATAGACAAAGAAGAAGGATGAACAGGAGAGAAAATGTGAAATAAAAGAGAGAAATGGAGAAAGGAGGAAGGGAAGGAAGTCATGTGGCTTATGGAGGTGTGGGAGTATGACCCTTAGGAAAGTAAGGCCGTCGCTCTCAACTGCAACCACTTGGCCTTTTCGACCAGGTTCACTAGGCGAACCCATTTCTTGCTCTATTCTACAGCTTAGAGTACCATAGAAATCTCTTATCATTGCAGCTGAAGTCTGGAATTTAAGTCAATTTTGTAGGACCATGTTCCTGGGTTGAAATCAGGGCTCCCGGACACATTTTGATTTGCAACTTTCCCCATACCCTCACCAAGTTGTTTCAGTAAATATGGACAGGTTTTTGCCTTAGGTCCCTCTTCTTCCTGTCTTAGCTGCTTAATGGGTCTTATTCAGATTCCCAGAGCAGTTGCACCCACAGCACTGCACACATCTATGGGCTGCTCTTCGTGTGAATCAGGCTGTTCAGAGTTGTGCATGCACAGAATGTATGGCCTTCTGTGACAGTCCTGTCGCCATATCACAACACCCCTGCGGTGGGTGTGGAGTTGCATCTCTTAACCCGAGATCTTGGCTAAACTCCTATCTCAATAAATCATTATGTCTGCCTTGTTTTATTCAGAAAAGTGCCAGTCACGCTGTACATATCCAGGTTATTAAGTGTGACCTGAATCTGTCAAAATCTTCTAATAAGTCAAAATCCTCTAATATTGTTTTTCCCCACACCTCAACCTCCCATCAGGGAACAGCATTATTCAGTAGCTGAGTCAGTTCTCCTCCTGGCATTGCCCCCATCCAATCCCTGAGTCCCTCTTGCCCAACAGTCTGGGCCCTGGAGTTTGCAGTGGGACCGAGAACCCAGCTTGCCTTTGCTGTTCTCCCCACTCGTAGGGTCCACAGCAGACAGAATGATCTTTCAAAGCACATATAATCTCAGGCCACTCCCCTGTTTAAAACTATTCAGTGGAGTCTTATTGCTCTCAGAAGAAAAAGTAATCCAAAAATATTGTTTTGATCAACATTTAAAAATTAATCAATTCTAATTAAAAGTAGATATTCTAATGAATAAAAACGATAAATCTCTGTCTAATTTAATTAAGAAAAATTAAAAAGAAGATATATAGAACTATTATAAAATATATTTACACAGGTAATGTTTTCATATACATACATATATGCATATATAATTATACATATACATATATAATTACATATAAGTAAAATCTCATACCTAAATTAGAAATCTTAATAAAATTTAACTATATTTAAGGCTTTTAAATGACCAGATACAATACAAAAATTGGAATAAACCAAAACTGTGAAAGAAATTTTAGAAGTTTATGAAAGAATAACCTCTAGGAAAGATGCCACTGGGTTTTATGGAAGAGTTATTTCAAATGTTCAAGGAATAGATAATTCTTACAGTTATCTGTTACCATTTAAACAGTTCCTAAGAATTCAAAAGAACTGAAAACTTTTAAATTACATTTTAGTAAGTTAGTATGACTCAGATATTAAAATCTGATTAAATTGTTTTAAAAATAAAACATTTAGGCCAGTGTCACTTATGAATATAGATAGATGCCAAATATACTAAAATATAATAGGTCATCAATTTCATCAGCATATTAAGGTATATTAATATATCGGTATATTAGAAGAATAATGCACTTCATTTAATAAAGAGTAATCTACAATCATGGTTAAATATTAGAAAGCTATAAACATAATTTATAATTTTAGTAAAACAAAGGAAAAAATTATGCATTTGATAGAATTTAAATTTTATTTCAATTTAAAAAATAGTAAAATAGAACACAAGAAATATGTCCTTAATATGATTTTTTAAAAATCACAAAAACAATAGCAAGTATTTCACCTCACTCAAAGAATACTAATGATGTTACTAAGTCAGACATAGATCAAAGAAAGCTCCTTTTATTACCAGTAATATTATTATGGATATTTTACTCAATGTTCTGAACATCTTAGTCCTTGTAATAAGATAAAATAAATCTAAATTAAAAAAAGGAGGGGTGATATTATCGATTCTTATGAAGAGCTTTTAGACAGCAAGGAATGGGGCACTTTTATAATCTGGTAATAAGAATGTTTGTGACAAAACATTTCAGAACAATTTAGTAATCAAATTGTTTTTGGTATCAAAAAATCTTGGTCATGTATATGAAGTTCTTTCATTTCAGACAAGCAAAAACATGTGTGTTCACTTAATGCATTATTTCAATATTTATATAGGCAGAATTTGAGATAATGGAGCTGTGTATGTAAAATATATGTTACACAGATCTACGGAGGGAGAATAAAAGAGACAGCAACATGTTAATAGTGGCTCTGAGTAGCGGAATTGTTAAAGTAGAACTTTAAACAAAGTAAAATCCATTACTCACAAAAATATAAAATGAACACATGACCAATATTTTGTTCAGTTTATTAAGTAATGAGGGAACCAGTAAGACATCAAGGCTGTTTAAACATCAAAGAATGTTTAAGGAGGTATTTATAGACAACTTAACAGAAGAATGTTAGAATGTGATTGCTGGGCTAGATACAAAACTGGTTAATATTCTACCACATAGGATAATTATTGATAATATCTTTCCTGTTGAACAGAATGTACTTGGCTTTCTACTGAACAAAATTCTGCAAGTTAACTTGTGACTTCACTGAAACTGGGAACTTTAATCAAAAGTAAACAGTGAGTTGAACAACGTACCTTTCCCTGGATCTATGCTGTTCAATAGAGTAGCCCTAGTCACAGGTGGCTTTTGAACACTTGAAATGTAGCTAGCTCAAACAGAGATGTGCTATAAGTATAAGGTACATGACAGATTTGAAAGACTTAGTACAATAAAAATTTTAAAACTTCATTAATAATTTCTTATAATAACCATATATTAAACTGATAATATTTGGGATCTATTGGTTTAAGTCAATTATATTATAAAAATTAATTTTACCCACTTATTTTTATGTTTTAATATGGCCATTAGAAATTTGAAATTAGTGGTTTGCAATTATGTTTCACATTATATTTTACTGGTTCTAGATAATTCTTGGGTAGACCTTTTCTTTCATAAAATGTTAAAAAGACATGCCACCATGTTTATGTCTCATTTCCAAGTTTTAAATTATTTTTATTAACAAGAAAATAGGTAATTCATTTTTCTTCATTTTTTTGGTAATTTTTCAAATTACTAAATAGATATGTATCCATTTTATAATCTGAAAAAAGATTATTTTTTACATTTCTCTGAATATAGGGTAAAACACCTAAGTCACATTAGGAAATAAAAAGCACACAGAATAGGATTTTGAATAGGACTCTAATGGCATGTTCAGCTATGTTAGCTCAAGTCCTCCTGTGAGTTATTTTCACTAATGATTTTTAAGCAGCCGAGCACCTCTTAAAGCTTATTTCAGAGAAAATGAGAGTGGCCTCAGGCACGAGCTCTGAAAACATCAGCTTAGAGAGAAGGGGCCTCACTGTACTGTTTTCTGAGTTACACACTCTCAGGTAGCTAGCAAGACAGACAGCACAGGACTAGTCACATAGGTAAATCAGGTGGCAATGTGAGTTTGGGTTGCAGAGTTTTGGTGGTGAGGAAAGTGGGGAGGTCAGAATGTATTACATCTGGTCCCTATAGAGTCTGGACTGGAGACTAACTGAGAGTTAGAGATGACCACAGCTCGAGAGGATGACAGATTCTTAGGGATCCTCAGATCCTAGAGCTGTTATGTCTTTATCCTGCTTGATAGTCTTTGATTTACAGACCTCATAGGTAGTAATCAACTTCAATGTAACAAGTGTCCCTGAGGGACACCCTTTAAGGGTTTGCTTTTAATTGTTGTTATAACACAGTATTCTCCTCTGTGGGGTGAAATTTAGGGACATAGAAGCCAAGGCACTGAGATTTTTGTTTTAATCTTCTACTGTTATGTTCCCCATGGTCAACAATGTAAACCCCTAAATTCATATGGTTTATAGTTATACATTTAGAAATCAAGATGACCCACAATCTCAAATTGAATACCTTAGGTTTTCTAAGCTATAAACATTTTCTCTGAAGTATATAAAATAAAATATTGGTAATAGTATTCTTAATCTCTTGGATGTTTGGGGATGTAATTCAGATAGAAAAATAGTATTTATATAAATTAAAAAACTAAAGTGGCAGTTTGCTTTAAAAATAATAAATGATTCTTCCTTCTTTATTTAAAAAAAAGGAGAGTAAAACTTTTTAGTTAGGCATAATGGCAAAACAGATTTATCCATGTTTATCTTCTCTTTGAATTTTGAACCTTAATCAATTGTCCAGATTTTCAAGTTCAAGTAGCAAAATGTGGATCAGTTGAAGTTGAGTCTGCTTCCCTGAGGATGATTCAATAAACAAGCTAAAAGAAAAGGGTCCTTTCTGTGTCTGTCTCTATTTGAGTGGCTCTTTCTAAATTGTATAAGCTCTACTCCATGTAGACTAGTAGAACCCACTTAGCTTACCCTTATTTCCAGAACTTCACCGACATAATTTCATTTATCTGGTATGCCCTTTTATGTCCCCTAGCCTCTCATCGAACCCCTGTCTTCTAATGTTCTATCCCGTGGTTCTCAAAATATGGTCTAAAGACTCTTATACTACCAAAGTTCCTTTCAAAGCCATCTAAGAGGTCAAAACTATTTTTATAATAATACTATGATTTTATTTGATTTTTTGACAGTGTTTAAATTTGAACAGATGGTGCAAAAGCAATGGTGGGGAAAAAAGCCACTGTGTAGCATTAATCGAGACAGTGGTCCCAAGCCACACCAATAGTCATCACATTCCTCACCACCATGCTCTCGGTTTCACTGAAGAATGCCCTGGATGAAACAGTAAACATTATTAATTTTATTAACTTTGACCCTTAAGTACCTTTCTTATTATTATTCTGTGTGAGGAAATAGGAAGTACTCAGAAAGTATTTCTTCTGCATACCTAAGTATAATGGTTGTCTCGAGGAAAAACACTTATGCAATGAACTTTTATACTGGTACATTAAAATTCATCTGTCTGTATATACTAAAATCCATTAGTCTATATTTGTACTGTCACATTAAAATCCATTAGTCTACTTTGAATGGATCTTTTCCCCTTGTTCTAGTTTTTTAACAGCATGAGCTGATCATTTGGAAATTATTTGTTCATTGGCTTATCCAAGTCTCCCAAATGTTGACTCATTACATTTGAGTTCCACAAATATAATAAACACTACTTATAGAAATTTTTAAACTGAAACAACAAAATAAAATATTCACAGTTATCTGAAAAGGTATCAGAATACTCTTGCCTTTTCAAGCTATGTATTTGGGTCATGCCAAATTTTCTTCAAATACTTCAACTAAAATAACATAACACAGCAGAGTGAATGCTGAAACAGATGTGAAAATCCAGCTGTCTTGTATTGTTAGACATTAAACAGATAAACAAAACACATAAATAAACATCCTTGAGTCCTCAGTAATTTTCAAGAGTATAAAGGGGTTCTGAAACCAAAAAGTTTGAAAACTTAATGTGGTCAACACTGTCGCATCCTGGAGGCTTTTGTTCACCTCCAGTTCACACTGTTCACTGCTCTTCTGATATCTAGTGTGATGCTTCTTGCATTTTAATGTATAGATAGATAACCTGGGAAAAGTGGTAAATAAAATGCAGATTCTGATGTAGTGAATCTGGAGTGGGGCCTAAGCTTCTATATTCCTAACAGTGTATCAGAATATGCCAAAGCTTCTGGTCCATATGCCACTCATGATTATCATCGCTTGCTGCCTTGTGACATCCGAGTTGTTGTCTTGCTTCTATTATTATTATTATTATCATTGTTATTAGTGCCTGTGCAAATATTATCAAGTTGGTACTGAATACTGTGCTAACTTTATGTGTATTATCTCACTTAATGCTCAAGCATTCCTATGAGACAGGTTCCATTACTATACCTAACTGGCAGTTGAGGAGACTGAGATAAGTAATATGCCAAGGTCACAAACAAACCCCAGTAAGAACCAAGATTTGATGCCACATCTGTTTGATTCCATGGCCAGTGCTACTAATCACTATGTTATATGAGCTTGTATCGTTTTAATTCTCATTATATTATTTTTATTTTCATTTTTATACACCTCATCTTTCTATTTAGATTAGATGCTCCTCAAGGTCAAAACCCAAGTGTTATCTCACTTCTCTCTGAATTTTGCCTAGCACTTTTTTCAGAAATCTGCATTGCCCAATATATATTTGCTGAACAAATGAATCAACATAAATGTTTACATAAGATAATTACAAGCAACCCCGAAAGCCCACAGCTGTTGCTCTTTACATACCTGCAGTAGTACATATACAGATGCTCCTCCAGTTACGATGAGGTTACATGCCGATTAACCCATCGTAAGTTGAAGATATTTAAGTCAAAAATACATTTAATACACCTAGCCTACCAACCACCATAGCTTAGCATAGCCTACCTTAAATATGTTCAGTACATTATGTCCAAAAAATGCTGGCAACACAGTACGTTGTAGATATTGGTTGTTTGCCCTAGTTATCACCTGGCTGACTGGGAGCCATGGCTGCTTGCCACTGCCCAGCACCGTGAGAGAGTATTGTACTGCATTTCACTAGTCTGGAAAAAAGTCAAAATTCACAATTCAAAGTTTCTACTGAATGTGTATCACTTTCACACCATGGTAAAGCCTAAAATCGTAAGTTGAATCACTGTAAGTAGGCACCGTGTATGCTCTCAATGATATTAATCCCCAGCAGTGAGGCTGGATCTGAGCTGATGAATTTCTGTTCTTTTTTTCTAGCTCGTTTAGGCCAAAATGCAGGTCCATGATGTCTTATAACTGTATATTCTGTGGCCCCAGCATTGTTGGACTTTTATGTTGTTTTCTTAATCAATCAGCAATATTTCGAAAGCAAAGAATTTCACAAAAAATCCAGATGAATTGCTCTGGTTGTAATGGAGCCTCAATTCCACCTCAGACTAATGTCCAGAAGGCAGTAAGAGCAGCTCCCTGTAGCAGTGCTTGCATGCTCTAAATCAGTGCAGGCCCAACATCGCTGGCTCCGCCCCTCCCCTCAGTTTTCTACTTCCTGTCTTCAGTTAATAACCTGTGTGCTTTTAATTTTAGGACATTGGGATGTGGTATGCTTTTGGCAATGATATTGTGACCAATAAAATGTCACGTCAAAGAAGCAGCTACAGTCATTTCTACAATATGACTGACAATAACTTTATCTTAAAGATCACCTTAAATTTGTTCTTGTTGGAGTTTCATAATTGTCATGTTCTTGGAGGTTTCTGGAGGTCTCTTAGCTAGCCAGTTCTTATCTCAGAGGTTTTGTATTGAGAGAAGGGAAAGAAAAGCAGGAAGAAAATTCTCACCAGGACAAGGAGAGAGGAAGGAACTGAAATTTGGGAAACAGCATGAAAGGACAATGAGAAAGGAAGGAGAACAGATAAAATACTTCAAAATTGAGTATTTTTGAAAGCTATGCATTCTTATTTTTTTTAAGTCTAAATCATAATTTATAGATTATATGTGGAAGAGCAGTTTTTTGAAAGCTCAGGGTCAATCTTACTTTTTTCTGAAAAATTTTATCTGGGAGACCAACCGCATTCTTAAGACAGAAGAAGATAGCAATGATTATCATTTTTCTAGGCCTCTTATGATTTATAGAGCTCCTTTGCTTACAGGAAGGAACTCCTTTAATTCTTCCTGCAATCTAGTAATGTCGGTATTAATACCTTTCTATTAAAGATAAAGACACCAAGCCTCAAAGCACCTTTCTAGGTTCTCAAGGTCACTTGTCTATTAAGTAGCTAGGACAATGTAATCACAGCCTATGCTCCTTATTGGCAACAAATCACTATACAATCATACAGTTAAATTGCACTTTAGACTGGAGCTTATTGAGAGTAACTTTTATCTCTGAATCTGCATAAAAACAATTAGCAAATATTTGATTAATTTAATGTCTATTACACTTAACATATTCTTTTGTTCATGACAGTTGCCTGGATTTAGAGAGGCTGCTTTTTATTCTCTGAACATTTTTGCTTAAGGTTTAGTTTACTTCTATGTTCATTGTTAGAGGAAAAAGAATTATTCTGGCTCTTATTAAAACAGTAAGACAGACTTTATTCAGGATGATCGTGATAGGTATAGGGACTACTGAAGTGGGGGTTATAGTAGAGAGAGAGATTGGCCTCATCTCTGAATTTAACAAGGAAAAGTGAGGATTTAAAAGCCAGGAATAGAATTGGGCAGAAGGGTTGTTAAGAAGAAGGGTAGTCTGTAGATGGAAATTTACTAAAAAGGTAGAATAATTCTTTGCTACTGATCTAATAAATAGTACCTTGCTGAAGGCAGGCCAAAGTGATCACCTGGGGTATGGTGGAGACTGAGGGATTTAGTCAGATATAGAGAGTGATCAGATTGAGGTTGAGGATTATGGCTGAACCAACTTTTCAGGATTCTTGCTAAAACTGGGCTCTGTGGGGATAGAAGGAGGGTGTGTGTACACATGCATATATATGAGGGGCGAGAGGAGGAATATTGAAACCAAACATCAAGTTTTACAGACATTTATCCCTTTACTTTGATTAGCATTTGGCCAATAGCTTTTCTTTTCCATGATAACCGTTGTCTTTAACTATAGAGTTAAGCTGCTGATATGATTTCTAATGTCCCAACTAGCATGAAACTACATATAGAAGCTTTGCTTTCATACAGTTAGATATGACAACAGTGGGGGCATCAAGAAATGCAGTGAGGATGGGTTTTTGGCTCGTCATCTCCATGCCGCTCTGTAAGTCTTCTATTCTTTGATCTGCCAGTTGACATTTTCAATCATTTGTAAACTTGTATCCAAACTTATTCCAAGGCAAATCCCTATGTTACCAAAAACAAACAAACAAACAAACAAACAAACAAACACAACCCAAGTTTGGCTGCTCACCACTGGAAAGCCAATACTCAAAATACAAATGGTGAGCTAAAAGGAAAAGTTGCATTATTTCAGAAGCCAGCAGCCTGGGAAGACAGCAGACTAGTGTCCAAAGACCATCTCCCAAGATCCGGTTAAAGCAGAAGAGTTTTCAAGGTGGGAAAGAGGGGGGAAGATCCAGGGAGCTGAGAGAAGTCTGTGTTTCTTTAGTCATAGATAATGCTTTTTCACATCAGACCCCTGGATGCCAGCAGCTGGTCTCAGCTACTTTGGAGACACTCCTTCCTTCTGCAAAATAAACTCATAAATTCCCCTCAAGTCCCTGAAGTTATCTTCTCCTATTTGACAAAGAAACAGCACATCAGCAACATAAAATTATACTGTGAGAACAAAAGGAGTTGATCAAGAAGGGCGGTTAACATGTCAACAAAGGCCTAATTAAGAATTAAATTCTTTAATTCTAGCTGTCAAAAATACTGGAGGCATTAAAATCACAAGGGGTTCAGCTATACCTAATGCTCTGATTTCAACTAAATTACCACCCTGTAGCTCTTCTGTAGAAATCCTGGAGTCACCATGTTCTGTAGTCCCCAAACAGAAACTCTGAGACATGGAATTGTGCATCTTTCTAGAGTTGCCACCCTCAATCCTGAGAACGCTGCTCTCCTCATATAGCTGTGTAAAGGACGTCTCTACAAAATCACATGTGGAACTGAGAATATCCCCAGATGTGCCAAGTTCAGTAAAATTGCAATGTACCTGTGTTACTATTTAGGCTATTCCTTGTCCCTTTCCTCAGGTCTCATTGATAAAATTGGATACCATTTAGCAAATGTTTACCATGTGCCAAACATTTTGCATATATTATCTCTAATCCTCATGAAATCCATTCAAGATATAATTATCCCCAAGTTACTAATGACAGAATTTGAGTTCAGAAAGGATGGATAATTAGTACCAGAACTGGATTTGACTCCAGGTCTGATCGATTCCAAATCATGTGTTTTTCTGAATATATTATGCTATTGCAGTGTCCTGGCCTTTTTCTGGCTACAATGAACATCCGAAGATCCAAAGCAATTTATCTCTAATGTAAAACAGAGCTATCAGCAAATGTCTTTTCCCTAGAATTGGGCCTTATTTACTCTGCTCACTGGAGGTCCAGACTCAGGCCTCCCTACATTTCTCTGCTTCATCAGCAGGGGTGTAACCTCTTCCTGGCCAGGATGCTAGGATCTCTCAGACTCTCCTGCAATTCCCTCAGAATCCTGGCTTTCACTGTCATTGGTTCATATTTAGCTCATTTTGCATAATAATCAATAACCAGTAGTAATGCAATAATAGGAATTTCTTCAGAGACTTCACTCATGTTTTATCTCATAGGTCCCTACATGAAAAAAATTCTATTTCCACGTAATTCCAGATTTTTGAACAGAAATAAATCTTAAAGATTATTTCTTCTATTCCTTCTCTTTGGGGACGATTAAACCAAGGCTAGTGGGATGAAGTGATTTTATTTACAATATGTACCAAGTAGATAGTAGAGGAAGACTGGATTGCAGCTCTCTGACTCACTATAGATACCACACTGAATCCAGAAGACTCCTGTGTAGCTCAAAACACAGGTGAGTCATTTTTGCATCTCGCCTGGTCTCTGCTGAACCAGGAGCCAGTGTAGCTGTGAGATTTTTCCAGTTTGAGGGAAACCTGACAAATGGTGAGTGCTGATCCAGAGCCCATTGTCCCTGATCATGTTGAAAAGTGCCCTGCTGTCAGACAACCAGGTTAGAAACCCAAATAACACAAAGATGGGCACCCTGCTGGCAAGTAAAATGCTTGGAAGCAGTTACATTGTAACTTGTCTCAAAAACAAACTTCTAAATGCTCTGAAGCCCAGAACTTATTGAACCACAGAGAAAAATGTACAGGGGTCTAGTTTAGATATTTTTTTCATCATTGAGAATTTTGAAGTTTTTAAATAAAAGGAGACTAAGTGACTATAGCTGGGATCCCATTGGAAGGGACAGTTGGGTAAAAAAAGCTGCCAAATGGCAGACTTGGTCTTCATTGGTCACTGGGGACTTGATCTATGTTCAGAAAGACCTCTTTTTAACTGGGAAACTTCGGAGGGGTCGTTTCACCACTTTAGGCCTTAAGTTTCTCATTGATAAATTGAGTGACTTAGGCCGAGCCACCACTAAGATCTTCTCAGCCCTTCAAAGACAAACCAGAGTAATGACTATGTATAGTTCTAGGTGGGTACTAGACTAATTATGGGGGACCACCTTGTTAATTATATAAATTTCTAATCACTATGTTGTACACCTGAAACTAATATAAATAATATTGAATGTCAATTCAGAAAAATAAAAATTCAGAAAAGATAAACCCGAGGAATTTAAAATTTAACCAGTATTATCTTCCATCTGGGTTTATTTTCACTTCTATTTACATGTTCTTTGCCCTCTCATGACCTCCATCTTTGATCCTTTCCCATTGTTTAAGGATGTAATCCCTCCCATAGCCTCTCTTACCTTCCTGACCAGCCCTAACCACTCATCAGTATCCTTGGTCTCCTTATTTCTAGTCTTTCAGCTATTCCAATTTTGTTAATTGATACTTTTTGACCAGCTTAGTCTCATTGTATTCCCAAGAAGCTAAAACTTGATGGGAAAAAGAGATTTTAACTATATTAATTGGACCCATTACACATTTATGACTCTCTTTGCAAGAAGATTCTCAATGCTCTTCAGAAATTCTCTTAATCATTTCTAGTTGACTTCTTCTTAAATTCCCTATAATAGTAAGCCCAAACATTTATTATTTTGCCTCAATATTCTGTGCTTTCACTCATGATAATAAATTAGATGGCATTTTCTCCAAAGGCATGAGATATTTTAATGTAGAAAGTCAACAACTATCAATTAAACACTTAGTATTACCAGGCACTGTTCCAGGTAACAAGGATAAAATGAAATATTTGTGTTCTCAGAGTCTAGTAGGGAGAATGGAAACAGACCCACAAAAATAAATAAATAAATAAAACTACAAAAGAGTTTATTTTGCATCTTGAATGAAATCTAAGCTGCTGAAATATAGGGCAAGACTGCATAATATTGGGCATAGAAAAGTTATTGGGGAGTGTGAGTCAAATAAAGGTTCCTGAGCTTGTGTAAGACTGGGAAGTTATGGAGTATGTTAAGCATTGCTAGGTGCTATGGACAACATAAAGCATAGTAAGAGATGTAGAAAATAATGAGTGGGGGAGGAGAAGATATATTATATATAGGATCATGGGGAAAAGGTATATTTACAGGTAAATTTGGGGCAGATACCTGGAAGAAGTGAGGATATAAATTATTTAGATAACAAGGGGAAGTACATTTAGTTAGATAATTATAAGTGATCATCCTAAGAAATTAGGTTAGTGTATTTGAGGAAGATCAAGAAGGCTAACATGTCTGGCTTTGAGAGAATCCTCATTCTCTCAGAATGAGATAATGAGATATGAAGTCAAAAAAAATATGAAGAGAATATCCAGGACCTTATAAGGGTCTTGAAAGGGACTTATACTTTTATACTGAGTAAGATAGACACTCTCTAAAGGGTTTTGAAATAAAAAAGAATAAAAGAAATAATACGAGGATATTATGTTATTTTTTTTTAATATGCTGGACCTCTGCTTCTAATTATTACAGAGTAATTAGCACCAGACTAAATCTCCCACCATAAGCACTATCAAAATGAACCAAATATATGAAACAGCTGTTTTCAGATTTTAGAAAACAGCATAGGACTGTTATCCTAGAAAGAAAGGAAAACAATTAAGGGAGCCAAATAATTGTCCTGGATTTGTGTCTGGAGGTCCTTTCCAAATAGTAGCTAAGGAATTTAAAGTTCATACAAATTCAGATTCCATACAGATCCATACAAAAAAAGGGTTATACAGACTTTGTGGTCTTGTAGGGTTGAAAATATATAAATTAAAGTTTGAGGTAGCTGAGGTAAATAAAATTTATGAGGTAGAGTATTAGAGAGGAGGGAGCTTTGCAGAGAAGAAGCTGAGGAGAATTGCCTTTGAGTCTTGGCTGAATACTAAGCTTCTCATGTGTTAGGCAATATTTTACGATCTTAGGCAAAGAGTAAGTATTGGGGAGCTGTCAGCCAAATAAGGATTCTGAAGCTCATGCAGGACTAGGACATGTTGGAATTCTGCCAGGCCTAAGTGAAGAGACTTTGCTGAATTATCCAGGCATTTAGTAGATACTTGATAAAGGTTACACCCCTAGAAGAGGATCACTGTAGCCCATCAAATAGGTGTTCTGGATTCTCCCTAATAAAGCTGTAAAAAATTCTAAGATAATCAAAATTGTCTTTAATAAAACTCAACACTCAACAAAGGAAGACAAAATTCTAACACTCAACAATTTAGTATTTACAAGGTCTAAAGTTCAATTAAAAATGCTATATATGCAGAGGAACAGAAGGAAAATGCATCAATAAAAACAGATCCATAGATGACACACATGCTTACAGACATAATAGCATTAAAGAGACAAGGACTTTACAATAGCTACTATTAATATACTTAAGGATTTGAAGGAAAAGATGAGTATAATAGAGAAAAGATAGGATGTCTCATTAGATAAATAGAAACTAGGCCAGAACAATAAGAACAATCCAAACTAAATCATACATAGAAAAAATATGGAAAAAAAACCATGAACATCAGTGACCTGTGAATCATCAAACAGAGAAACTTATGTGTAATTATGTCCCAGTAGGAAAGGAAAATGATTGGAACAAAAAGGAAAATGTATGCAGCATTAATAGCCAAAAACTTCCCAACTTTTACAATAGATCCAAGAAACTCAAGAAACATAAACAAAAAATCCATAAGGGCACATCATATTTAAATTGCTAAAAATAGATAACAAAGAGTAAACCTTAAAAGCTTCTGAGAAAAGGATTCAAAGGAAGCAAAGATAAGCATGTCCACTTACTTTTCATTAGAAACAATGCAAAGAGACGGACAATGAGATGCTATCATTAAAGTAATGAAAGAATAAATTTTAAAAATCCTTCAGCTTGAGATTCTGTACCTAGGAAAAATAGCCTTCAAAAATAAAAGTGAAATTAAAACAATTTCAGACAAAAGTTGAGAAAATTTATCACTATGGATCTGTACTATAAGAACTATTAAAAGAGTTTTCAGTTGACAATTAATTTGACAATTATAGAAAACTATGCATATTATTTTCAAGTACATGTAAAGACAATATGCCAAAATCAAAAGCTGAAGAGTTATTACCCCAAATGTGTACTACAAGAAATATTAAGAGAAATTCTTCAATTGACATGTAGGTCAATTAAAGATTACAGAATACTATACCTGAGAACTACAGATCACACATTCTTTTCACTTTTACATAGTATATTTACAACTTAGACCATACGCTGACAAAAGCAGGGTCAGAGTCCTGAACGCAGTTTTTCAGCATTAATCACGTAGAAATAAAGAGAACTATTACAATAGCCAATGTAAGGAGATACAAGAGAACAACAAAAAAGAAAAACAAGAGATCTCTACCAGAAGATTCAAGAAATAAAAGAGAAATTCAAACACAGACTAGAAATGCTGAATGACCAACAAGGAAACACATTATCTAATCAGAAGAAAATAAAAGAAATGCAGAAACAGTATACTGAAAACCGCTACAGAAGAGACAAAAGGACGGCAGATACTAATGAGGAAGAACCTATGATTTTTAGAAAGTGAAGTGAAAGCTGTCCTGAAAGTATTGGGAAAAAATAAATCACCAGGAGTACATGGGACACCAATAAAATTATTTCAAGCTACAGAGACTGAAACTGCCAAAATCTGAAAAAAATGTCAACAAGTATGGGAATTAAAACAATGGCCTACAGACTGAAAACATTCAATATACATTCCAGTTTTCAAGAGTAGAGATGCCAAGTTGTTCAGTAACTATAAGAGCATTGCTCTACTATCCCGTGCAAGCAAAGTGATGTTCGAGGTGATGCAACCACAGCTTCTTTCTTACATGGAGCAAGAAATGTCAGATGTTCAAACTGCATTTGGGAAGGGAAGAGATCTGACTGAGAAGATTTATTCATTGGACACTAGAGTGCTACAAAGAATTTCAGAAGGTTAGTCTATGTTTTTTGACTACAGTAAAGCCTTTGATTGTGTGGGTCATGAAAAGCTATGATTTGCTCTGAAAGAAATGGGCAATGGCTCAGCATTCGATCATCCGGATGCATAACCTGTATTATGGATGGAAAGCTACCATCGGGACAGAAGGTGGAGAGACAGAATGGTTTCCTAGAGGCAAGTACATCAGACAAGAGTATGTTTTATTTCTCTATTTGCTTAATCTGTGCACTGAACATATCACATGAAAAACAGGGCTAGACTTAGAGGAAAGAGAAGTGAAAATTGGTAGAATAAATATCAATAATGTAACTTAAATAACCTAAACAGCTGGTTTCCTTTTGTTTTTCCATAGCTTCTAAGCAGGATGCCAATTCTTTAACAAACCAATCCTCAGGCTAAATAACAATGTATGTAATTTATGTTAGAAGCATGCCCCACTTTGCCTCACGGATTGTGTTTCAAACAAGTTCTCTTTGCATCAGAATTTCCCTAATTGAAATATACTTTAAATGTAGTAGGGGTGAAAAACTCTATAAGCAATTAAGAGTATCTGAATATTGAGAAAATAATTCTGGAACAGGAGTTATGAAGCTTGTATTCTATTAGCCACTCTGACACTACCTAGCTGTGTAATTATAGCTAGGGATAAGTCAAAAACTATAAAGACTTTAATTAACTGCAAAATGAGAAGCTTTAATATCTAGACTCCATTCAGTTCTTTAAATTATTTGACAAAGAATTCAATGTATACTTATTTAGTGATTTAGGGATTGGAAATCTTAGAGTGTGTTGAAACCAAGACTCAACTATATTTTCTTTGCGCTGTATTCTGGAATTGGGACTTTGCCTATTTTTTTTCCAATCAGTAGAAGTATGAGCAAAGCTATCGTTCCTAACACTGGAGAGTTGCTTTATGTAAACAGAGAAAATAATATCCTTCCCTCCAAATCTTGATGGAAACAAATCGTATGGCTGTAAGGAAACCAAGGTCTGCAGCAACCCTTGATTGATTGGGTCAGATCCCAGGGAAAAGAAACCCAGTAGCAGGCAGCTGGGGAGAAGCGCCCTGACATTCACTGCATTAAGGTCAACATGCAATTACAAAACATAAAAATAAAATAAAAAGCAGGATGTAGGCAATTTGGTTTGAAAATTGATTTTTAATCCCAAATCAGATTTATCATGGAGGAGTAGAGTCCCACCAGGCAGCATTTTTGTGCTAAGTGATCTGGGTCACGTGGCCGATCAATCCTACTCAGTAGGAAAGAACAAATCTCAGA
This sequence comes from Eidolon dupreanum, assembly GCA_028627145.1. Lineage (NCBI taxonomy): Eukaryota > Metazoa > Chordata > Mammalia > Chiroptera > Pteropodidae > Eidolon > Eidolon dupreanum. Next base: position 47,140,028 of record CM053508.1, on the reverse strand, counting down.
GGGCACGTGATTTCTTAGGATTGCACATTAGCTTAACATTAAATTTATGACAACAAAATTCTTCTTATGGTAAGTTAAAAATCAGATAAAGTCACTTCTCCTTTAAAGTACCATTCTCTACCTGCTTAAGCCCATCCTGGTTCTTGCATCACTCTCTTTTCATCTTTTTATGCCTAGAGATGGTCTGTTACCAGTCATAGGCTGCTATACTAATCCTTGAGGATGCCCTACACCTAGCCACACCATTGTGTATAAGCTGTATACAGGCTTAACGTTTTCATTTAAAGATGTCATCTACTGTTGGATGCTGGCTGATATACTTACTTATAGAGATGGATTCTGTTTGGGATAGCAATGTGATGATTTCAAAACTAAAACCAAAACTCAGCTAACCCAACTCCCTTGTAGCCAGGAGAGGTCACGTAACATAACTGAGGTCAGTGAGAAGCAACCAAAGTTGGGAGGGGGCGGAGCACTTCTAGAATTGTTCTATAAAAGGGTTCATCAGGTTTGCTTCTCTGTTTCTTTAGCCCTTTACCTTCTTCCTTCATGGACAGTAGATGCCATGCCTACATTTTGAGCACAAACATGAGAGCCATCTGCTAGAAATGGAGGAGCAGAAAGCTAAGGAGTCTGGGAGCTTTTAGACATTGAAGTGGTCATGGTATCAGCCTGGACTTCCGTTTTCCGGATTACTTGTTACAAAAGAAAATAAATCCATATTTGGATGAGTCAATGTGGTTGAGCTTCTGTCACATGGAGCCCACGTAACCCTGATTCTTAATGCTTTTCTCCTATTTGGCTTGCTTCATGCTGTTTATGTACTCTCCCTGATTTTTTTCTGTTCGGAAGTCTCAGATTTGGAACTGTTTATTGGCTTTTCTAGCCTTTGACAGCATTTTCTTCCTGCTTCCTATTTTTAAGTACCCTGATCTTGTGTCTTATCAGACTATCTATATTGAAACTAGCCCGTTTTCCTGATGCAGGGATACTTTCTGATAAAACTTCTTTGGATTAATTCTTCTGAAACAGCTTCAGAAGTCTATACTCTAAGAAGAAAGTGGTACATGGCAAGTTAAACTAATAAAATATTCACTGGAGGTGGATCCAGATGATGTGGAGTTATTTCTCTGTCACTTTACGCTTTCTGACCAGGGGCAAGTAATCTCTCTTAGAGTCAGATTTTGCCATTAGAGAAATTGGATAAATTTGTTTTACCTATGCAATAGAGTTGTTATGAGATTCAAAATTAAATAAAAATGCTTTCCAGTTTTGAAAAAAAACAGTTCCACATTCAGCATACTAATTTAGGGATTATTATTATTGGAATCCTGAAGAGAGAGTGCCAGAGCATTTGGAAAGGGGCTACTGTGAGCATAGAGGAGTCAGTTAACCTTCTGGTACTTCAGGACTTCCTGTAGCTACATATATATTGTTTGTATCATCTTACTCACAGGTTTTAGGACACTCACTAACCCAAGTAAGGCTGTCACATGGGCGTAATTAGAAATGGGCGGGGGGGACATAAATGAATTAGTTGAAGTTGCCTCCTGTTTATCACAGGATAAAATGATCTGGATATTTGTTGCATTGTAGTTTATTTCTCCTATAGAGCTAGATGAAGGAAGCATCTGGCAGATATTTCCTTTTGTTTGAATCTGGCTTTCTCTCCATTTCACTTGGCACTCTCTCTACCTGCCTGAACTCATGGGTAATTAACTCCCATCTACTAAGTCACTAAAGTCCTCTGCAGTAGTTTCTCAGGAATTCATTTAAAAAATGAATCTCCATCTAGCTTTTCCTGCAAGCTGCCCACAAAAAGGACTTAGCAGAAGTATTGCACATGCACCTATTGTTTATACCACCAAAAGCAGTCCTGTTAATATGAGGGGCAATGTGGGCTGCTCGGACTGCCTGGGTTTGAATCCCATCTTTGCCTCTTCCAACTGCCATGACCTCGAGCAAGTTGCTTAATCTTCTCATGCCTCAGTTTTCTTTTCTAAATAATAGGACTGATAAGAGTACCTCTCTCATAAATCTGTTGTAAGGATGAAATTACATTATAGGCAAAATGCTTAGTACAGTACCTGGCACATGGTAAAAAGTACATGGGGTTTTGTATCTTCCCCATCCCATTGTGATTGAGGTGGGAATGTAGGCTCAATGTTCCAGATGATTTAATTATTTTTTAAAAAACTAGAAATTAGATTTTCATTGTGATTTTTAAATATTGACATCTACTTTAAAAGCCTATAACACTGTTTACACACACAAAATATGGCTGAAGGCTGAATTCAGCCCATAGGCCTCTAATTTATAATCTCTGCATTAGATAAAAATACTATAGATGTATAATTTCATGTAATGATTTCCAAATTCTGGGTCCCTAATCTTTGGCAAGTCAGCTTGAGCCAAGGCTGCATTTATTTCTTGAATGAAATAAATTGATAAGGAAAAGAGGAGTGTAAGCATCTATCATGTGCCAGCCCTATGCAGACACCTGACACTTATGATTTTATTACCTTCTCACAGTAATGTGAGAATAATATCACAAGGTGGTGTGATATGGTGATTTATAATAAGAAATATATATTTGGTCTTCTGTTTCTCTGCTCAGCTCCTAACCCTTAGAATTTACTAAGTGCTGAGAGGAATAAAGGTGCCTTTTGTTATGTTAATGAGATGACTTTTGGAAAGCAGCTAAGGTTGGGGCCTGGTTGCTAGGAAACCAACCATGTGATTAGAGGGTTGGAACTTTTAGTCTCACCACTACCTCCTTCACTCTAACCTCCAAGAAGAGAAGAGGGGCTAGAAGTAGTCACCAATGACCAATGATTTAATCAATCGTACCTATGTAATGAAGCCTCCTTAAAAAAACAGAAAGTATGGGTTCAGAGAGCTTCAAGAGTGGTGAACACATGGAGGTGCTGGCAGAAGGTGTGCTTGGAGAAGGCAAGGAAGCTCCCTGACCTTTCCCCAGGCCTTGCCCCATGCATCTCTTCCCCAGGCTGTGAATTTGTATCCTTTAATATCCTTTGTAATAAATTGGTAATCTAGTGAGTAAACGAGTTTCCTGAGTTCTGTAAGCCACTCTAGCAAATTAATGGAACTCAAGGGGGCATGTGAACATCAATTTATGGCCAATTGGTCAGGAGCACAGGTATCAACTTAGACTTGAGACTGGAGTCTGAAGTGTGGAGGGGAGCAGGTTTATGGCACTATGCCCTTAACCTGTGGGAGCTGATGACATCTCCAGGTAGTGTCAGAATTGAGTTGAATTGTAGGACACCAAAATTAGTGGTATGGGGAGTGGGGAAGGGGGTACACTTCACACATAGGAATTAGTACCAGAATCCTTAGGGGGGCATTGTCATCTTTCTTCACAGATGAGAGAACTGAAAGATTAAGCAACTTGCCCAAGTTTACATGGCCAAGATTGGCAGAGCAGGTATTCAAACTCAGATTGTCTGACACCAAAGCCCATGTTCTTAACCAGTTTTCAAAACTGTTTGTCAGTCAAGCCAAAGTAATAAAATTAATGTTCACCACTGATATAATAGCTAAATTTCAAAATCTCAGTGGCTTACCCTAACAGGAGATTGTTTCTCACTCATGTAAAATCCAGAAGTATGTTATCTGATCGGTAGACAGCTTCTATTTAATCATTCAGAGACCTGGTTCCTTCCATCTTCTACCTAGGTCATATTTACCCATGATTTTCAAGGAGAGTGTGAGGAAACAGCACATAATCTATTGGATTAAAGATATAATGGACAGGACTTGGAAATAGTAGACATTACTTCCAATTACATACCATGTCCTGGCATCCAGTCATGTAATCATACAGGCAAGGGCAGAGCCTAGGAAATGTAATCTGGCTATGTTTCAGAAGGGAAAGGAAACTCGTTTGGTAAAAACTAGTAGTCTCTGCCACAGATGTGTGGTTGTCAACATTCTCAATTGAGATATGATAATTTTTTTGCCCACCCAGATCCAGCGCATCCTTCCTTGGTGGTAGTGGTGGTCAGGGGAGGCTTTGGTATTAAATGATAGGATTTCAGCCTTTCTTGTCTGTGAGATGATAATTAAGTCTCACAAGCAGCTACTTTCTCAAAAATATATTAGGCTTCTTCTGCATTAGTGTGTTACAGAGGACTTTTTTTTTTCATAGTTTATAAACTTAAAAAAGTTATGATGTAGACATTCCTTTAAATCCCATAATCCATCATCAACAATGGTATTATGTAGTAACTCCCACTTTTAAATTGAATTTTAGTTCTCTTCATTACCAGTTCACTGGGAAGAAATGATAATTTCATGGCAGACAGATGAGTTCAGCAAAAATGAGATCTGAGATCAGTAGGAGGTGAACAAAATGTGTGGCCTTCAAATTAAGGGTATTTGCTCTCCATCTTTGTAATTCCATAATTTAGCATCACTAAGGGTCATTAGCTCATTCTTTTTAGATGAACAACAAGATGTGTCTTCTTATCTTTGTTTCTGGTTGCTCCATGTTTGCTTTAGAGTAGTAGATACAGGGACCCTGGAAGTTTAAATTTTTTTACTTTAAGATATGAACCAATTTCTCACTCTCATTTAAAAGAAAGATATTTTAGAGTACCTAATTTTTCTCTCCCTTGAGAATTTTCTTTCTCTTTAAACTCTTCAAGGAAGAACAGCACTCTAGCCTCAGTTTATTGGAAAGATTTATAAATGTATCTGGGATTTGGTGTACTCACATAACATCTCTTTTTTAATACATTGAACATCCCTCCATAACATTGTATGCACTCAGTCAGCACTGCTGTCTCCCATAGCCACAGTAGGAAAGGAAAGTTTGGACTGCTGCTTTATGTAACCTCTATACCCGAGTTTCTGTAAGAAAAAGAAAGTGGTAACATTATAGCAATCTGTCTTTTCTTTCTAGGAGCAAACCCTTATCTAAAAACAGGACATCTGCTCCATCTACTCCACGCTTGCTGTTTCTTGAGTTCTAAATACTCTGGCCACTATGTAGGAAAAAGGAATTTAATTATGGGTCAAGAAAAACAAACAGCATAATTTGTTTAGCAATAGGAAGTAAAGAAATTGTAAGTCCTTTGTCCCTGCAAATCTCATAAGAAGCTGTTCTCTGCATCACTTTCAGTCACTGGAGGGAGATTACAATTCCATTTGAGTCCACAGAGGTCTGTGGCGCCATCATTTCATTATGCCGTCTATCAGAAAATCAAGTCTCTCATCTGCTATCCCAGATATTAACCATCTTTCTCTACTGCCATCCTCACTCAGAGAAGGTCCTGCACTCTGGCTCCTGGCAATGTGGTAACAGTTCACAGAACTCAAGGAAAAAAGTTTTCATATCCCCATTCAGAGCAGTTATGCATACTTCAAAATCACCTACTCCTCCCAGACACTCTAGCCTCACTCACTCTGAACAACTACGAGGCTGAGGAATCAGAGGTCAGGCTGCCAGCACAGTCAGGTTCTGGCGAAAGACCTTTTCCTTGTTTACAGACAGCCACCTTCTTGCTGTGTCCTCTCATGGAAGAAAGGCTCTGCCCTCATAACTTAATTACTTCCCAAAGATCTCATCTTCAAATATCAACACATTTGGGATTATGATTTCAATATATTAATTTTAGAGGAACACAAACTTGCAGTCCATAACAACAAATTAAAACCATGATGAGCTATCGCTTCACACCCTCTAGGACAGCTATACTTTTAAAAGATTTTTAAAAGCAGAAAATAAGTTTTGGCAAGGAAGTAGAGAAATGAAAACACTTATACCTCTTATACATTCCTGGTGAGAATGTAAAATGGTGCAGCTGCTGTGGAAAACAATTTGGTAGTTCCTTAAAACGTGAAGCACAGAACTACCATTTGACTCAGCAACTCCTCTCCTACGTATATATCAAAAATAATTGAAAACAGGTACTCCAGCAAATAATTTTACATGGATATTCAAAGCAACATAATTCACAGTAGCCAAAAGGTAAAAACAACTCAAATGCTCATCAGTGGATAAATGAATAAACAAAATATCGTATATACATACAATGGAATACTGTTCAGCCATAAAAATAAATGAAGTTCTGATGCATGTTACAGTGTGGATAAACTTTGAAAATGTTATGTTCAGTGAAAGAAGTTAGACACAGAAGGCCACATACTGTATAATTCCATTTATATAAAATATCTAGGATAGGTAAATCTGTGAGGAGGGGATAGTGGGTCCTGACAGTTTAATGGGTATCGGGTTTTATTTTGTGTTGATGAAAATATTCTGTAACTAGATAGAGGCAGTGGTTATACAACATTATAAATATTAGAAATAACAGTGAATTGTACACTTTAATTTAAAATGGTTAATTTTGTTATGCAAATTTTACTTAAATTAAAAAGAGAGGGGCCAGGTTGTGGTTTCATAGTGTAGTGGTTAGCATGTCTGCTTTACACGCAAAAGGTCCTGAGTTCATTACCCAGTGGAGCCATGGTCCATGGTCTATGGCCATGCCACCCTGAACAAGTCCGATGTCTATCTCGGAAGCTAGGCAGGGTTGGGCTTGGTTAGTACTTGGATGAGAGACCACCTAGGAAGACCAGGTGCTGTAGGCATAAATAAATAAATAAATAAATAAATAAATAAATAAATAAATAAATCCAGCCATCCATACATACATACATAAATACATACATACATACATAAATACATCAATATGGGCTTCGTGTATACTCATGAACCCATGTGAATCTTCACTTTGCTGACATATGAGCAGAGCTCGCAGCACTTAACTTCATATTCCTTTCCTTTGCTCTGTGTTATGGACTGGAGGTTGACGTTGCCTCAAAATTCACATGTTGAAACCCTAACCCTCAATAGGATGGTTTTAGGAGGTGAGATACTTAGGAGACAATTAGGTCATGAAGGTGAAGCTCTTATAAAAAATTACTCTTATGAGCTCTCTTGCCTTCTGGCCCTCTCTATCACGTGAGAATCACAGAGAAACAGTAACCCAGAACGCTCTCAGCAGAATTTAACCATGCTGGGCACCCTGATCTCAGATACAGCTTCTAGAACTGTCAGAAATACATTTTTGTTGCTGATAAGCCACCCGGCATTCTGTTACAGGAGCTGAAGTGGACTGAGACATCCTGTCCCCTCACCTCCATCCTGCCAGCCCTATCCCCATGGTTGAATGCATCAGCTACCAGAAGCTTTACTTACCCTCTCACTTTTATAATCTTAACCCATTATTGGCCCAGTTTATAGACTGTGAGCAGGACAGTTCGGCAATGCCATTGAATGCCAAAGAGGTGTACACTGATAAGTAGCTAAAAATAACCAGGGTAGGCAGAATGTTTCTAAATAGAAATGTGATACACTTGCAAGTGGGCATGAAGCAGAATGTGGCAGTGCCCCAGAAAGACAGCAGATGGGTGGTTTAGACACAGCTGCTATCACTGGAGGGAGAGACTTGCTGATTACCATAGAGAGAGGGGGCAATGAGGATTTATTTGGGAGAGAATGTATCAAGGGCATAAAGAATGTAAACAGTTATTTCCCACCCAAAACTCAATAAAGGGATTATAACATCAGATTTGGGGTAATGGGATGGAAATTAAAATCTGATAAAGTGCATAGCCTTTAGGTTAAGGGATATTGGCATGTAGAATGTAGAGTATCCCGCAGTGCTGAGCACATCCCTAGGGGAATGACCAATGACACTGTAAAATCTGAAAGAATTTATGAAACAAATTTACAAGCTGGAGCAATTATTGCTTTTTTCCCTAACCTGTGGAACAGAGAACTTAATTTACTCACTTGGAGTAATTTTCGTCTTGTCAGGCTCGTCCTCTCTTCAGACTTTCAGGGGGGGCCTGTGGCATCAGCAGGGAAAGCAGCCAGGCCTGCACCCATCCTCTGTCCTCCGCTAGCACCTGAGATGCAGCTCTCCACATCCGATCTTTGGTCACCTATAAATTTTGTTTGAAAAATATAGTTTTAACTAACACACAAATCATATCACACTGTTTAGCACCTCCATGGATTCTGTAAGTTACTTAAAATTACATCAGCCTAAACAGTGTGATATAATTTGTGCATTGGTTAAAACTCTATTTTAGGATAGTCGGTTGCTTTATTCTGGAACTTATACTCCTAGCATTGTAAGCTGGCACATTCTAGAGGTAGCTACTATTTTTTTCTTTTATTTAAACTGAACAAATACATAGTGTTTACTTTATACTAGGCGCTGGGTTGAATGCTTTGAAAATACTGTCATATTAATATATGAATAATGTGACAGTTACTTCAGGTATCTTTATATGCCACCATTAGAGATTTCAAGAATTAGTATGATGGGTTTTCAAAAATGAGATTAGTGGTATTCAAAGTGTGTGGTATGGCTAGAATATTGCAGAGACACTTGTCAATTTTGCTTAAATATCTTACTCCTTTGCTATTTTTTCTCTAAAGCATAACACTGGGGGCTTGATCACTACATGATCCTGTGACAAGCTGTAGGATTAGAAGAGTCTGGTTATATAAACCTACTCTACTGACAACAAAATCCTGTCTTTAGGATATTGTTCTATCTGCTTCAAGTGAGCTTTTTATTCATGATTGGTTCGATCAACTTTAAGGACTGAAAACTGGAATTTATCACATTGCTTTATGCCTACTTGCTAGCAAATGTTTAATTAGTAAATGTCCAAATGTAGGAAAAAATTTAGTCTAAGACTTGTTTTCTTTTTCTTGCTTAATTTTTATTTTTACTCTTTAAAACTTGTTTTCATTATAATTTCATAGCAAGACTGCAGAACTATAGCTAGTCCTCACTCATCTCGAACGTTTTGATGACAACTCTCATCTCTCAGAAAGAACCCAAACTAGCTTAAAGAGCATCACAATACCAGGTCTGTATCTGGCCTCCAGCAAGAGTGGTCTTCACCTCATCTGTGACTATATTCTCTCACAACAACCGTGAGATTGCCTGGGGCCCTCTGCTTCTCAGGATCACAGCATTGCCATCTCAGACACCAGGGGAAATGATTCCATAGTTCCCCATGAGCATGTGGAACCTTACTTGTAGAATCTGTCTCATTCTTCCTTACTGTAGTGGCAGGAGGAGTGCTGCAACAGCAGCTGCTTCTTGGGATCCAGAGAGAATGGTCATTTTTTTCTTTAACAGCACTTAACCCTTGATGACCTGAACAACATAACATCTGTGAAGCCACTAATACCCCAACCCCACCTTAAGTGGGGTAGCCAGACTCTAAGAAAGCCCCATAGTCTGTCTCCTGTGTCAGATGACAGACCAACGTTAGTCTGTGCAACCAATAGAACAAAACAGAAATAATGGTATATCCTTATCAAGATTTGGTTGTAAAGGTCACAGTGGCTTCCATTTTGGTTGCTCTTTCTCATATCTGTGGCTGGGTCATAGGACGAAGAGAAAAATAAATTGCCTGTAATGCAAGTACAGGATAATCTTGACCCCAGGGAAAAAATTACAGAACCACATTTTAAAAAGTACCCTAGGGAACCTGTTGGTGAGGCACCTTAAAGACCAAATATTTATCCAGATGGAACTGGAAATCCAGGTGTGTGACTGCCATTCTCACCATCTTTCCCCTTCACCGAAAAGAGAGATGGCTGTTATCCTTATTTGAGTGGCAGTGATGCAGCAAATTCATGAATTTACAAACCCACCAATTGTCATGCTGGCCACAAGTAGCCTGACTCTTTCAGGTGTGAGAAGATCAGGTGGTGGTATTAGGGTCTTGAATTAAGGATAAGTGCTCTTATGCAATGGGGAGAGTTGTCTTCCTTATGGTTTCCTGGCCTGCATCTGGTCACTTACTGTGTGACTTTGGGAAAGTCATTTAAACTCTTTGCTTTGTCATCTGCAAAATAGATAAAACAATCCATGCTCTATATACTTCATAGAGTTTTCGAGAGAATAAAATGATTTAAAATCATGTGAAACTGCTGTATAACTATGAACTATGAACTCACCTATACCAATTCAAAAACCTAAATGTAAATTTATAAATTAGAAAGTCATTATGTGCTAAAAATGTTGTTCCAAATCTAATTAAACTAGAACAATGGTTCATTTATCAATTTATATGCTAAGTATCCAAATAGCAATGCTGTAGAATGTAACTAATGAACAGGAAAAGACCAAACTAATAAGTTTGTTATATAGCTAAAACAACTACTTATATGTTAGCTAAGTCTCAATAACAATTTTATTCAGAATTCATTTTTTGTAAGGCTGGAAATCAGGATCTACACCTGGATTGCTTAAGCCCCTTATGAACTGTTAAAACCTTTGTTTTCATCGCACTTTACAGTTTTCGCGATGTTTTTAATGCATTTTCCCATTTGTCATAAAATACTTCGAAACTAACTAGAACACTTTTTATCCCTAATGTATAAAGCAGTAGAGGAACTGAGCTTCAGAAAGTATAAATGTCACTTCAAAGTCATACAATTATTATGTACTAGTGGTACAGCTGGAATTTGCTTGCACGTTTTCTCACTTGAAGTTCCATATACTTTCCATTATATTGCAGATATTGTGAACTATATGAATGGGCAATCTTGATTGTTCAACTTCTCTTCTGACCCCTGATCTCTCTGGCTTCTCAAGCAAACATACAATCATCCTCTTTCTCAACAAATCAGCATAGATCACTTCATTTTGGCCCCAGGGGAAATATCCACTAAGTTTTCTTTGTGAGGCTCTGAGCTGGATAACTTGGCAAATTACACCAGCTTTTTGTTTTTGTTTTGTTTTGTTTTTCTTTTAATATAAGAAATAAAACCTTCTAGCCCCAATTTTTGTACATTCTAGTATTCTATGGAGAATTGTGAGAAAATGAATTTAGCACCAGGAGCTCTGAGGAGCAGGGGGCCTTGATTTATATGAGAGATGTAATTAGAGATGGCAAAAGTGATTCTGTGCACCCACAGTAAGACTAAAGAGGGTAGCAAGGAAGACTCACCCTAGCATCTATTTCCTTGTGGGATTCATAAGTAAAAGAAAAAAGTTGAGTTTCTTTTTCTTCCTTTCTTCTATCTTATTTTTAATGATTTACTATAATTTTAACACGTTTTTCTAATAGCCTCTCCTTCTTCCCTTTACCTCCAAGAAGTAGAGGTTCAAATTTGGAGAAGGGGTAGAAGTAAAATCTGCTAGTTGGAACTATATTTCACCTGGGGTATTCTCCCCAATGAATTGACCAGTCAACTGAGTTGGAAGGTCGTGATGTGTAGATGTTCATCAAAGTCCTACATTGCCTTCCCTGGGGTGGTTTCCATCCTCCTGGTTGTGAGTATAATCAGAAAATAATCACATGGGTCCTCTTCTCCCTCATTTCCTTTTTTGTTGCCATTTAAAATAGAAAAGAAATATAGCTTCAGTGATTCTATCTACTCCACACAATAGAGATAAAGCCCATGGGCAGCACTACAGATTTCTTCAGGGAATATAATAGGCTGAGAGTAGAAGGTGCTACTGGAAGCATTTAGTTCTGGCAAACAATTTTTCATCTGATGGGGGATGGGAAGCAATGGAAATAAGTGAGTATATTCACAGGAGGACTTTAAAAAAATAATGATTTGAGGATTAGGCTTCTGAAAGAGTGGATTTTCATTCTGCAGGACAGCAAGGGTATTCGAGAGGTGTTGAATAAACACACACACACACACACACACACACACACACACACAAATCAGTGGTCCTAAACTTAAAAATGAACCTCTGAGGTGGCAGCCATTTATAAATGAGTTGTTTGTAACAACTTTTCAGAGAAACAATGCTCCACAGCATGGTTGGCTGGCTTACACAAGTTGTAAAGGCCTATTTTAGACCACATACTCTTGAATACTAATATTCTTTAAGAATCTTAATATGTTACAATGTCCCTAAGGGAAAATGTCTTCAGCTTTCTAAGTCAGAAGTCCTTGCTTTTTTTTCTTACAAAAGCAAGCATTAAGCACATGTGAACCGTAGGGTTACATAAAGCAACAAATACTGAAAGAAATATAATTACCAGAAATTTGAAGTACAAGTAGTGCTTGACAAATTTTGTATTCAAATTCAATTTATTACAATAAATGCTTATATACCACATGTTATTACAGATTGTGTTTAGCCTGTTCTCCTTTCTCTATGATTCCCAACTTAGATTTCAACTAATGCTGGTTTCAGGTGGATGCTAGAAAAAAGTATAAGACTACAGCTTAATATAGATATGCATGTCATGTTAGTAGTGGAGAGCACTTTGGGGCTCTTTTCAGCCTTTCCAACCCCCAAGGTGGTTGTCAACATCAGGCTCCATCTGACAAGAAGGCACTTTTTTATGTGACCCTACGATTTCCCTTGGGGTCAAAACCAGCCTGCACTTTCCTTATAAGCAATTTCTTTTCCTTTAGGTGAGCTGTGTGGCCCAATCATAGATGCATGATCTCCATTTTGGTGTCCTTTTTAGCAATCTGAGGCATATTCATTAGCTACCTGATTTAGTTGTTCCAATCTTACCATGAAGCTTCTTCACTTCTTCTAAGATGAAGTCAGTATTTGGCTACATTCCTTATCCTTCTTCTGAAGTCAGCTGCAGATGCTTGCCTCTTCTGTTCCAAAAGTGGGGACTCCAATCATAAATTCAGTGGATATCAAAGACATATCTAACGTTATGCTTTTAGCTTGAGAGGCATTTCTAATTTCAGGCCACCCACACATGATTAGCGTACCCATGGTCCAAGAAATAATCAAACCTCGGTTCTTTCTGATGATTGATTTATGTGTTCTCCTTCCTGTCCCAGAGCAACTGAACGGCAGGCCCCAATTTTTTGACACCAGGAAGCAGTGCTCCTATCAGAATCTAATGCCTGATGATCTGATGTGGAGCTGAAGTGGTGATGCTAACGCTGGGGAGCAGCTGCAAATACAGATGAAGCTTCGCTTTGGTCACCAGCCGCTCACCTCCTGCTGTGTGGCTAGTTCTGAACAGGCCACGGACCCATACCTGCTCATGGCCCAGGGGTTGGGGACCCATGATAAAATACTCTTCATTTAAATTTAATAGTCATAATTTTAATCAAGGGATAAGAAGGTAATATCATCAAAGAATATGATTTAATGATATTCTGGTAGGGAGTTGATAAGAAACATGACCATGACTAAAGTGCCACTCCATGGTCAAGTGCAGATCTCAGTCCAAGGGGAAAGTGCTTGATTGGATTCACAAGACAGAGCCTCTAAGTGTGAATGACTCGAAGATCTGCAACCAGTCATATTATGACTCTAGCTAAGTACCTGTTTCCTCTTAAATCTGTCAAAACTCCCTCATAATCTCATGGTGATAGCGAAAGTAAATGTGAATGTGCTTTAAAAAGGGATATAAGTATAAAGTGTTGTTATTTATGCTTATATCTAGTCCTACATTACAGCTTCAAAGAAATCCACTGATATATTTTTCTATCCACAGCTATAGCTCTTTTTCTATATCACTTTATATATGCAGCTGTGTGTCCAAAAACAGACATAAACATATTCATAAAGAAAGATGGCTGTGACTGTGGTTATAAATGGTTATAAATGTGCTTTTAGCTTTTTTTTTTCTCCTTGGTGCAGATGACTATGTGTCTTAAAACCTTCTAGTGAGCTATGTTTTACCTTAAAAAGCTTGTGATCCAAAATAAGTCTTGGGCTGAGTCATCGAGCTCTGGGCTAGGGAAGGGATGTGGAGGAGGAGGCAAGGAGATTTTTTCAGTGAAGATGCACTGAACAAAGTGGGAGGACTTTCTCCTAGAGATTAGCAACCTATGGCCCACAGGCTAAATTCGCCTCTCTGCCTGTTTTGTAAATAAAGTTTTATTGGAACACAGCCACATTCATTCATTTGGGTATTATCCCTGGCTACTTTTGTGCTAAAATAGCAGAGTTGAGTAGTTGCAATAGAGACTGTATTTGGTTTGAAAGCCTAAAATATTTACTGTCTGGCTCTTCAGAAAAAGTTTACTGACCCTTGTTTTTTTCTAACATCTACAAACATGTATTTTTCTCATTTTTCTATGTTTTGATTTATTTTAGCAGCATATCACCAAACAAAGCAGTTATGGTTCATGTCTTTATGCCCAATTTGTTAATGAGGCAAATAAAGTTCAGATAGATCATATGCCCCAATTTTATCATCTAGAAGTAAGTAGTCAAAAAAGACTGGCACTAAAATTTTTCAGTGTTTGTCTGATCCTCTGTGTACTCCTCTAACACAACAAATTCTAAATGGGAGCCTTCCTGTCATATCTTTTGAGGATGAATACTCTATCTATCTAGCTAGCTAGCTATCATCTATCATCTGTCTATCATCTATCAGCTATTCCACTTTTATTGATGTATGTGGGGATGAAAAATTCAAATTCAAGTTATTAAACTTTCCTTCCTTAGACTCACCACTATACTAAATTAGAGTGTAAAGAACATGAGTTTAGGACCCCAAGTTTTTGTTCCACCCCTAACTAGCTGAGGGACCCTGGATAAGTCACTCGTGTCTTCTGAGTCTACGTTCTCCATTTGTAATATAAATGAATAAGTGAGAAAAAAAAAAACCTCTCAAAATCATTGACAACTTGAACTTTCTACAAAGTATTTCTTTCCTTTCCAATACCACATATTGCAGCATTTCTTTAGACAGTCCCGTGTAGTGCCATCAGTCCCAGGTACCCATGTAATGGCAGGTAAGTTGTGCAGGCAGGTGTGGAGATAAAAGCAACAGGAGGAGGACAGTGGTCCTAAGCTCTTCTGTCCCTGGCTTGTCTGTCCCCAACTCCGGGTCTTCTTATAATTACTGCTTGTCCCTTACATTTCCTGGAAAACTGCAACTCTGCAAAGAGTCTCGTGAGGGGGCTGGTGTCTGTACAAAAAAGAAACAAAGAGAACAGTCACTTATTTTGTTACCAAAGAGTCTTTCTTTTTTCCTTTTAATGGAATGTGCTATTTTTAAGTCCCAGCCAGCCTGCAAGTGCATGTGCAGCAATTGCCCTGAACACATTTGAATAATGTCTCCACATCCTTCTGTGATGTGGTGCAGAACGGCAACTTTGTACTTTGCATTTTTATTGTGATGAAGATATTTTATGGCAGTATTTGAATCTCAACAAAACATTTCCTGAGAACAAGGCATTTCTAGACTTATACAGAAGGAAGGTGGCCCAGATCGACCTCTTCTTGGGAAATCTTGGTTAGGGTTGGTCTGGTCTACATGGCAGAAAGAAACCTTGGGCATGTTCTAGAAGTAGTGACCACTACGTTTAAAGCCTCAAAGTGTCCCATTCAGCCTCCTGCCCACCCAGCTGCATTAGGGTCAATCCCGAGGCAATCCTTTTTTCTTTTCACTCCCAATTTTTCCTTTCCCTATACTAGGGTTCCCAACCCTGGACTGCAGACCAGTAACGATCTGTGGTCTGTTAGGAACCCAGTCACACAGCAGGAGGTGAGCAGCAGGCACGAATGAAGCTTCATCTGTATTTGCAGCTGCTCCCCAGCACTAACATCACCCCCTCAGCTCCACATCAGATCTTCAGGCATTAGATTCTCATAGGAGCACCGGTCCCTGGAGCCAAAAAGGTTGGAGACCACTGCCCTATGCCAGTTTAATTAGCCTTTCATTGTATATCAGTCAGGGTTCAGTCAATAGCGATATTTTCATATGGAGAAATAGTTACAAAATATTGGAGAAGCTGAAAATTTAAAGAGGAGCTGTGAGGCAACCCAAAAATTTAGCAGGAAACTGCTATCATCTCTATAGCTGACAAACACAAAAAGGAGATGAAATTATCAGAATTTAGGAGCTTGAGCTATCCAGTGAAAGCTGGGCCGATATTAGGGGCTGCCTACAGGAGCTGGGATTGTTTGAAGGGAGGGAGCTGGTACCATGGAGGAGACATAGCCATTTTCAGAGAAGCAGCTCAAAGCAGGAGGGGGAGGGAAATCCCAGAACCTTCCCTTCCTTCTATACTCCAGTCTCCTGCCAATAACGCTTGTTATCTGTACTCAACAAATTAGCAAGGGAGCCTGGGAAATGTAGTTTTCATGGGTCAGCTTCTTGTAATACAAGTCAAAGTAGAAAAGGGGGGGTAATTAATTTGAGGGAAACAGGCAAAAAAATGGTACCTTGCACAGCAGTTCATCCTGTCAACCTCTATTACTCTTAAAGAAGTCTCCATTGTTCTGAGACGATTTCCTTCTGCACAGAGGACATGCCTGTGACCGTAAGTGACAGAAATGGAGCCAGGGGAAATGGATGTGACTGCAGATCTGGACATAGGCAATGGGTGGGTATTGTGGGAAGTCAGAGGTCACACAAACAAGTGTTGGTTTCTGGGAGTAAAAACTGATGGTATTGGTTGAAAAAAGGCTGCAGCAGAAATGAAAATTATAGGAGATTCTTATGATGTGACATTATAACTGCATTGTGGTTCCTGATGGCCAGCTCATTTCAGGGCTGGATTCCAGCTAGCAGCTAGTGGTTTAAAGGGCGGGATTCCTAAGAGAGAGATTGGCAAGTTGTGAGCCCAGGGTTTAGGTTCCCATCAATCAGAGCAGGGCCTAAGCCTTGACAGTCCCAACAGTGCCAGGTGAAGCCTAGTACTTTACACAAAACCAACATTTTTATACATATTAACCCCCAGGCTTACAAAAGCCAGTGTCAAGCACTAAGCTGCATTCAAAACAACCACTCAGGTTGCCTATCCAGTTTGCCCCTAACTTATTATTTTGGTCTTGATTTTCTGATTCCAAAGATTAGACTTTTATATCTATCTATAGTTGTTTTTTTTATCCACCTGCAGACTGTTTTTATCTGCCACTTCTGGCTTAGTCTTCTCCTGTTGCCCTGGTACTTCTTATTGTGTTGGGAAGAACTCTCTGCTCTGGCTCCTGGGCTTCTGATGCTTCCTCCCCTGATTAAGGCCCTTCCCTCTGCCTGCCACGGCCACCCCTCACTCTACATGAGGGTTTATTTTGAAAAGCAAAGAAGCAATGTGTTAAATGGGGAGAAAATAGAGTTTCTGTTGGATAGGCCAAATAAATGTGGTAGGGGCCATAGAAGACCAAGGTTCCTAACATACTCATCCTGGGCCAGGCAGGGAGATGTGGCTGTCAAGTGTTTACCATGTTATCCTTTTTCACAAACATCATGGGTTTCCTCATTGGCCAGCAACATGTGTGTCTTTCCATCTATCACAGAAACTCCAAGGGAATCTGTCACCTGTCTTTTTCTTTTTTAAATGGTGACATTTCCTCTGTTTTCAAGTGTTTTGTTGTTGTTGTTGTTTTGTTGATTTGTTTGTTAAGAGACAATAATTTAAAATTTCTGTATTTGAATATCAGTCTCATAATTGACTACCTTTGTGACTTTAGAGAATAATTTAACCTTTTTAAGTCTCAAGTCTTGAATCTGTAAATGAGATATAATATTAGTATCTCCCTCATAGGGTTTCTTTGAAAAATCAAATTGAGTAGTTCCAGTACAAATTAATATAATGTTCAAGAAATGATGATTGTTATCATGATCATGAAGGTGATAATAATCATCATCATCACTGGCTGAGCAGTAGAAATAATCTTCCTAGCTCTCCACTCCTTTGATATCTCCCACAATAACATTATTAGCTTGTTTTTTTTTTAATGATTTTTTTCTACCAATCAAAAGATAGAAGGTGCCATATATGTCACATTAAAAGAAATTCTTCAAAATTCTCGTTCTCATCAGGACTGGTCAAAAATTTCTAAATTTTTTATTACTTCTGGTCTCAGTAGACTTCTTGGCCTCCTGTTTTCTATTTAGAAACATCAGAACTTCCTGGGCTTGCCTTCTAGTCTCCTTCAATTCTTTGCCTCAGAAAAATCCTATTCTCCTGTACTTATGTTTAGTTTCACATCTGTACGTGACCTCTTGGCTCCTAGATCTTTATCATTCTCCTGTGAACTCAGCTTGCAAAAGTTTCCAAAAAGAATAAAACTTTCCTTTTCAGGAGTTCAAGGCTAAGAAAGTATTGTTTATAAAAATCTCAAACATGGCCAGTCTTCTAAAACTGGGTGTCCCCTGGTTCTCCGCTGAGTCACACTATAGTTGATTTCAAGGTATATGTCCTTGTTTTTTTTAGTGTATTGTTTACCAGAACAGGCCTTGAAAATGTGGGTGATGGATTGGCAAAGAAAATATTTGTTTATATTGGGGTAATCTCACATCCCTTATCGGTAGTGGGATCAGAACCCAGGATCCTAGACTCTTAGTCTAGTAGATTTCTCATCTAATATGCTCACAAAACATTTTAAACCCCAATATTTTAAAACGGATTAAAAATGGGTCATAAAGAGTAGAGGAGAGAAAGAAAGGAAACATGCCTATAGCTGTGGCCTAAATATGATCCTGTAGTTAAGAACTAAATGGACATACTACCAAAATCAAATTGTAGCTCCAATACTTATTAGTTGAATGACTTTGAGTAAGTTCTTAATGGCTCAATACCTCAGTTTCCTCATCTGCAAAAATATCTATTTTATAAGATTCATGTGAAGTTTAGATAAATTAACACATGTAAAACACTTAGAAGGATTCCTGACTGGCTCGGGAAATAAGCAATCACAGAAATCTCAGAGGCACACAATGATAGGAATTTATTTCTCATATGTCTATAGATCAACTGCAGCAACTTTAAGCTGCTGGTTGCTTTGGGGTGCCGTGTTTTTCTCATCCTCCTTGGGGTAGAGAGTTAAGCAAGGATATTTTTCTATTCCTATGGCAGAAACATGAGAGGGCAAGCCCAAACAAGTAAGCACACTTAATCCTTGTTTCCTTCTCATTAGGTGACATCTTATTGGCCAAACAAATCATGTAGATGAGCCCAACATCAAGTAACTTTGAGGAACTGCAAAGTTATATGGCCAAAGACATGGATTTGAATGGGAAGGAATATAAAGAATTTGGAACAATAATTTAGTCTACTACATTGGCACGTAATAAAAGTTTGATTAGCATTAGCTATTTGCAGCATTACTATCCCTAGACAGTTTTAAAAGAAGGTTCTGCTTTCCTACTGCTCTTTGTCTTCCCAAGCACTTTATATGCTCTCACTACTCATAGCCATGAAGAGACTACCAATGGCTCACCCTCACTTAAGGCCTATACAACAGTGCCCCATATAGGCTCACACTGGCAATACAGCTTCTATATCAACTTCCATAATAAAACTTAATTGACCTACAGGCAAGTTCACCTCATCTCCAAGATAGTTGGAGTTTGACAGATAATCTGAAGAAAAGCTAACAGTGCTATACAGTAACACTATGATTAGGATATTTATTTTAATTGATGTCTCTTGATAAACTTTTAATGGCAAAAAACTTAGACAACATATTAGAGTTGCAGAGGGAGATATCTAGGATTTGGGAAATATAAACCAATAAGAATATTCAAGAGGATATCAAGTTGTCCTTGGTGTTTTTAGGCTAAATGATGACCTCTCAGAGATGTCCCTATCCTAATCTCTGGAACATGTGAATGATGTGACCTTATATGGCAAAAGGGATTTTGCAGTTGTGATTAAGGTAAGGATATTGAGATGGAGAGATTTTTATATTTTGCAGGTGGGTCCAATGTAATCACAAGGATCTTCATAAAATGAAGTTTATAAAGTTAGAGGTAAGCAAAAGGCAGCATAAAAATGGAAGTGGAAGGACACAGAGAGAGATTGGAAGATGCCACACTGTTTTTGAAGATCGAGAATGGGGCCACAAGCCAAGACATGTGGGAAGCCTCTACAAGCTGGAAAAACAAAAACAAAAACAAAAACAGAAACAAAAAACAAAAAACAAAGAAATAGATTCTTCCCTAATGTGAATAGATTCCTCCCTAAAGTGAGAAGAAACAGCCCTGATGACCCATTTTAGGACTTACAACCTTCAGAACTACAAGAGAATAAATTTGTGTTATTTATAACCACTAAGTTAGTGATAATTTTTTAAAGCATCAAAAAGATCTCTAGCACCCTTAGAAAAATAAAATCGGGCAACAGACGATAGGTTCCGTTCTCATATGGTCATAACTAAAACTAGAAGAGCCCATAAATTTTCTCTCTAATAAATCATGAGACCTATACCTCTTAGTTAATAAAACTGATACTGTGCTTTTCATAATAAGATAAACAGTTAAGGGATCAACCATTTAGGCTCTGTAGACTGCTAGCAAGCTGGCTCAAACATAAATTTCCTAATGTCTATCTGTCTCATGAGTACTTGAACTTAGCTTATCAACAGTTCTGTTGCCCAGCAGGCCTAGAAGGCCCATATATAGTCTGCTTTGTTTCTGTGATTTGTTCTTTAGTTTCTTCTAAACCTAGGCTTTTACATTCTCCACTTTCAAAGTTTAGGGACTGCCTAAGGTTGCAAGTTCTGTGACTACGGGGTCTGCCTTATAGATAGGCCACATAAACAAGGAACAATTACTAAAGTATGAAGCATGCATGGGCTTATCCCAGCTACAGGACAGGATTCAGTTAATCTTTAGATACCAGAAAGCACAGTGGCTAAAATAAATGCATTTATTGATCTCTCTCTTAAATAAAACAGACAAAAAACTGAAACTAGATAAGGAAGACTGATACATAGGTATGGTTCAGAGGGAGCCAGCCTTTTTTCACCATCTTAGAGCATGACTTCATGTTCAAGGTTGATTTGTTGTCCAAGCTGATTGGCAGAACTCCAGCCATTATCTCCATATTTTTGGCAATAAGAAGGAAAACTAGGGAATGCAAAAAAGTACACTTCCCAGAACAATCATTCCCTTTTAATGAGCTTTCTTGGAAGACCCCCATGACTACTACTTATATTTCATTAGTAACCCCTACCTGGCTTAAGGGAATTTGGTAAAAGTAATATATATACTTTTTAAACAGGGATATTTTCTCAAAGAAGAACATTCTAGTTTATTCTAGTTCTCTGAGAAAAAAAGTGGCGAATGGATATTGGTTAGGTAACTATTTTTGGCACAATCTGCCCCTTCACTACTCATTATCCATGAGGACTATATATAGACTACAAATTCTTATCAAATTATTATATCCAGCTCAATGTTCAGGATATCTGGATGACATGCAATTCTATCATATGTCTTGTCATGGCTCATTATTCTCATGACCACATCAGAAGTAGATACTGGAGAGTACCCCCTTGGGGTGCTGCATAGCTCTCATAGACTACCTGCTGCTGTGTAGTTTTAGGGCTCAAGGATTGCTTCGAAGGGAAAAAAAAAATCTCAGGTTGTCGATAGCCATGTTTCAGTTTATTATAATTATTATCTTGTTTTCTCTGAAGTTGACCAAGCTTCCGGTCTTCTTGCTTCTATTCTGTCTTATGCAAAGTAATAGTAGACTAAAAAGAGCTTTTAAGCACAACAAGCTTAGTCTTTTATTTACTGGCCTCTGTGCTCTGCTAGGCCTTGTTTTCTCAAATTGATGGTCCTGGACTCATTTGTACAATGAGTTTGGTTTGGAATATAGTACCTTTAAGCTTATTTTTGTCAGTAGGTTCCTAACTTCCTGTGAGAGAATATCAGTCTTATAAAGACAGTAATTTTACACCACTATTTATAATTGTTTCAGTTTGGAACACAAAAGCATTTGGCTTTTTCAACCTTGTAAGACCTAAATTATGAGACTCCTATTCAACCCAGATTGCAGAGTGTAAGTAGAAATATCCCCCTCAGTAAACTGGTATTTCTCTCCATCTGTGCATATAGTATGGCTAACTCTCATATAAGTTTTTTCTTTCCTGTAAGATTCTGCAGGGAGCAACAGGAAGAAGCTTGCCCATATCAAAAATCTCAAATTTTCTACCATTTTCCCAGCACTTGAACTTTGGTTAGCATGCAGTCTGATTTCCAAGGTATAAAAGGCAACAGATTGACAAAATGTTTCACTGCTGCAGTAACAAAGGCAGCAGGGTTTTCAGACTACAATATGTGAAGAATTTTTAATATCTGCCTCCCTACCTCCTCCATCAGGCAGACTGATATTTTGGTTCTGTCATTTCATCCCCCCACCCCCCGCCCTGGCCCCACTTCTAGGAACCAAATTCTGTATCAGTTAGGATTATTTTCTGTTGTATATGACAGAAAACCCAAATATGTGATCTAAACAAGGTCAAAGTTTATTTTTCTCTCACATGAAAGAAGCAGGTGGTCTAGAATTGGTATAGTAGTTTTAAAGTTTTCTAGGAACTCAGTTGCTAGGGATTCAGTTGCTAGGGACTTGATTGCTTCTACCTTTCTGCTCTATCATCTTCAAGGTTACCACATTGTTCAAAATGTTTACTGACTCTGCAGTCATCACGTTCATATACCAAGCAAAAGAAAGAAGAAGGGAGGAGTGCTGAATAAAATGTAAAGCTTACCAGCTGAGTCAGCTCAATTTGAAATATTTTCCTCTTCTTCTCTCAGAGACTGTTATTTACATGACTCCCAGTTATTATTACCACATCTAACTCCATGGGAGCCTGGGAAATGTAGTTTTTTTAGCTTAGCACATAACCACTCAAAATAAAAATGGGTTTCTGTTAGGAAAGGAAGAGAAAAAAATAATATTGGGCAGGAATATCAGTCTCTTCCACATTCTTCAAAAATTCTGTTCTCCCCTGCCTTGCACTGGCTGGAGTATGACCAATGTCCCATTTGCATTATAGTTGATTGCCAAAAGACTTAAACTAAATATTTTGTGGGGTGGCAGGGGGAGAAACAATGATTATGAGTCATCTACACCTAATGCCAATAAATTTTATGTCATTTCCTGACAGCAGTTTGATGTAAGAGAGAGAAAGAGGTGAAGGAGAGGCTATAATAAGGGCACCTGGCACCAGAGTAGAGAAGAGTACAGGAAATGGACACCGAAGACAATTTCATTAGTTTTTCTGGAAAGGGCGATTCTAGCTCCAGAGTTTTTAACAGGACTCTTGAAATTTTGAGTGCAAAATTTCAAATTGTATCACGGCCCTACTTCTCCTCCCACCTCCACCTGCTTCTCTTATTTATTTTATTAATTATTTTTTAAAGCATTTCTACAGTAAAACTTCTGCACACAAATTTAAGTCTCAGTCTGTTTTGGAGGAAAACTAACCTGCAACAGCCTGTGAGGTGAAGAAGTAGAGTAAAGGTTGCCCTTCTAGGTCATAAGCCGCCTGTTCCAGTGTCATCTCTGTAATGGCAGTACCTGGGGTTTATGCTGTGGGAGCATCTCCTGATCTTCACTGAAAACAGCTTCAGAGGCTGTGGCCGTCTCTTTAATTATCTATAAATGTTGTCAAGAATTTATTGAGAACTTTGTGTGTCTATTGCATTTTTAACTTGTATTACCTATTTAGGAAATTCATTTTATAATTTTACCTCATTAGAAAGATAAAGAATTTCCTTGAATGAAACTCCTTTCAAACTTTAAGGGGTACTCTCTGCTTCTAGGGAATTACAAATAATGCCCTGTACTCTACCTATATTATAGATAACACATAGATCTTCTTTTATCTTTATTAACAATGAAGTTTATCTGCCCTCTAGCAGAACATTATGTTGTGGGTGTGGGGAGAAGGTGTGAAAAGTTCTCTAAGAACTTGGAGGTAAGAGAAATAAGATTAGCTTCCAAGGGTTCAACTAGCAAAACCCACACATAATGTTTAGAAATATGGATGGGTAAATAAGAGACTCTGTCAATATGTGACCAAAGGATTTACATCATCCCCCAATTCCACACAAGGTGACCTGGGTCTCAGAGAGGCACAACAGGAATGTGGTTAATATTTAGTAAGCAAAAGGCCAATCATATTGTAATGCATGAATATAAAAGGACAGTCTGGGTTACTGTATAACTCAATAGGGCAAAAATTGGCAGTGTTTTTCCAGTGTTGTCCAAGCTAAGAAGATACTGAATCTGCAAGACAACTTTAATTTAATTACCAAAGAGGTGTTCTGTAGCAAAGGGTAGAAATGATTCATCATACCATGCCATCGCCAGGATAAAAATTTCCCAAACTCTCCACCTCCTTTGCTCTGATGCTATCCTGACCTCTCCAGGAAGGGACTGACCCTCAGCTGGAGGAATGAGAATTTCTTTTATTAGATCCAAATAACTTCTACTGAAAGCACTAACAAGCTTTTAATCTCCTGATGCACTTCCATTTTAATTTAGTTACTGTGAGTGTGTTCCTGCTTCCATCTGACTTTAGAACAATGAGAAAATTTGGATCTCATGAGCATACCGAACCCACCATTGTAATACCTCCCTGTGAGATGACTTGGAAAGAACCATTTAGCCTTCATCTCAAGACCTCTTATCTCTCAACATAGGCAGAGATCTTTGGAAAGTTTATCTGTGTCTGTCTGCTTAATATTTTACATTTATGAAATGATGAATTTCATAGGCAAATATGGGGATTTCTCTGTAAACCTGCCCATCTACATTACTCTAAAAACAAGTTTTAGTCAAGTTCCACTTCAGTAGTTGAGTGGAGCTATTTGGTGTTACTGACTACTGGGCTTTTTGTAAAGAAGAAAACCTTCAAAAGGGTGAGTGATTGACCACTCTGGCCTTTCTAAGAGGTTAATATGCTTTGACATCACGACGAAGCTCTCTCCTGTGACAGGATGGAGCAAAGTGGTTGGTGACTCCCTGATGCATTTATGTCTCTATCAGACCATGGAACAGAAGTAGCAGACCTGTTCAATAAATAACCCCAGCTCTATACCCTTGCTGCTAACATTACTCTAGAGTGGTGAAGTAATCTGTAGTTGGAACCCTAGCAGACCAAATGGCAGTTGACAAGAAAAAGCAGAATATACAGGGGGCACAGAGGCAAACTCACCTCTGCCCTCAAAAAGCTCACAGTCCGGTGGAGAGATAGGTGGGGAGCTAGATACAGCACAATGAGGTGAGGCTGAAATGAAATAATCTGCTAAGGGCTTTGAGGGATGAAAGGAAGGAATGCCTGCCTGCTTTATACTGAGTCTTGGAGAACGTGTAGGTTTTATCTAGTAAGAAAAGAGCAAGGAGGATGCTCTAGGGAGATGAGGAACACGACCATGACAAAGCACCTTGGTGTGAGGGAGTATGGAACATCCCAAAACCAGAAGTAACCTGACTGCATATAAAAGGAAGATTGTGGTAGTCAAAATACTCCTGGAAACTCTCTAGGAGTCTGATATTATTTCCTACAAAATTCAGCAGTGATCATTTCCCAATAATGAAACAAGATTCTGTTTTTCCATTTAAGCAGCAGATGAAGGAGTTGGCTGGAGTTTGGAAGCCATGTTCAACAAAACATATGTGTCTTCAAACCCTCGGCTGAGTGGTGGCACTCACATTAAAAGAGGCAAAGGAGTGAAGAGCAGCAGGAGGGGGCCCAGCAGGTTTATAGTTCTTGTCTTTCAGCACATCTCAGGACAAACACTTGTCTAGCACAACAGGAGGCAGAAACAACATCTATTTAAATTATTGCTTCCTCTAGCTATTCCTGTTTCTCTCATGCCAAGGCTGTATTACTAAATCTCCCTGTGCTATGACCACAAATGGCTGTATTGCAGAGTTCATACATGGCCTGAGGGGTGGTAGTTGGGAGCACAAGGAGAGGAAGTAAGGACGTTGTTCAAGTGCCATATTGTGATTGTCTTGTGTGCCATGCAGAGAACTTTGGACATTGTGTTTTAGGCAATGGGGATCTTGGAAAGGCTCTGCATACCATCCTGTTGTAAGCATAAAAGATAAATTGAAAAGGAATAAAAATGGAGGCAGAGAAGTCATTTAGCAGGCAGCTGGGAAGCCCAAACAAGCATTATTAATATCTCAGCTGATAAGACAATCACTGGGAATAGAAAGGAAATGCCCACTTTCAGTAATATTGTGTGGCATACCTGACAGGGTACAAGAGAGGGTAGATTAAATGACTTCTGGATTCTTGGTTTGAACATCAGGACAGATGTTGGCTCTGAATCAGTTAGAATGAATAGAGGAAACAGATGACCTATCAAATTACAATAATTTGAGATGTTTTGTTTTGTTTCTTTTGTTTTACAAAGGGTCTAATTACAAAGGTGTTGGCAGGGTGCAAAGCCATCATGAAGGACTGTACAGTAAGATTTTCCCCCAAGGGATGCCTGAGAGGTTTTTCTGGCCAGCAACTTTGTAGCTATGTTCAAAAGGATAGGAAAGAAAACAGTTATCAGAATCTAGAGGGCAAGTCCTGTAGAGCAGACCACCTTGAGAGGAACATGGATCTTCTGAAAACGAGTACTGTCAGCTAAAGTTGATCTCCCAGGGACAGAGCCAGGGAATAAACACCCTGACCTCACCTTCCTACCTCCTTCTGATCTTCTGTTCAGGCTCCCTATTTACATATCCAACTGGAAACAACGTGCGTGTGTGGGAGCCTGTTGTTGTCCTTACAGGTAAGTCTCTAGGGACAGAGAGCAGTGGGAAAGGTGGGTAAAGGGATAAGCTCTCCAGCCCATGTGACTTCATGTGGATAAGGGGTTAGGGAGGAAGGGCAGCGATGGGAAGAAAATGATGTATAGTTTATACAGGGTGAAGATTCAGAGATTCGAGGTTCTAGTTCTAACAGAGTTCAAGGAGGCCGGGAAGTCAACATTAAGTGAGCACCTATATGCCAGACTCTGCTCTTTGTTTTATGTAACTTACCTCATTTAAGTCTTATTACAACACCTCACAGAAGCAATTATCTCCATTTTACATATAAGGAAATTGTGATTTGATGAAAATGTGACTACTCTAAAAATTAAACTAGTAAGCATTAAAAAGCAGAATTTGAATCCAGTTCTGCCTGGTTCTGAAAAGTATGCCATTTCCTGTCTGAAAGTTAATTAAAGTTGTGCAAAAACCAAGATGATGGAAGCTCTAATGTCTCACTTCAGTGCCTACAATTATCCAAACAATTTATAAACAATTTCATACACTTTACCTCCACGTTTGGATCGATGTCTATTTTCTATGGCTTCTCTTTCAGTGGTTCATTTACCTATCAGTTCCCTACAGACTTGGAAGTCGTGTGTGATTATGGTATTTGGTGTTTTCTGCAGCTTTAGGCTCCAGTTAGAACAGGGGAAGGGCACAGACAGAGGTGGGGTGAGAGTGAAGGAAATGGGCCTTGTGACAAGCACCCTACAGGGAGAACAGAGCATAGCATTAGGCTGGCAGGAATGGTTAGGATTGCTGCAGATGGCTTTGCATTCTTGGCACCTGTGCAGTGTCTCCCCTCGATGCCAATGGCCATGGTGAATGGCAAGGTGACCTGCTTGTTTCTTGGAGCTGATCTTTCATAAGGCAGAAACCTAGCCTTGTCGAAAATTGAATGCCTTGCATATACATTTCTTGCTCTTCCTTGCCTGTGGAGGGACTGAAGGACCAGTTCCAATTATATCTGATTGCTAGTTATAATTCTTCTTACATTTTTTCTCTTCAGATTGAGAAGTTAATGCTTTAAAAAACAAACAAAACAAAAACAAAAAACAAAAAACCTCCCATCTTCCTCTTTCTCTTTCTCTTTTACTTCTTTCTCTTCCCCTCCCCCTTGGTCTCCTCCTTCTTCCTCTCCCTCCTCCTCTTGCTTCCTTTCTTCCTCTTCCTCCTTTTCCTGTCCCCACTTTGTCATCTCACTACAGTCTACTAACTGGATCAGTGCAATATATTCTGAATCGGTAAAATCTAATCACTTTTCCAAAATCTACTGAATTTCTCAAACCTTGGGCACATGAAAAAGGAGGATGTAGATTACTGTCACCACCTGGCAGTCCCAGGCTGCAGAGACTAATGATAAGAGCAGCTGAACTAAATAATCAGTAAACCAAAAGGACAGAGACCCAGAAAAGCATGATAGGGAGGTTGTCAGAGATTAAAAGCAACTCTTAACTAAGCAAAGGACAAATAGTAGGGATAGAACAGAAACAGAAAGACAGTAAGGTGGCAGAGTACTACAACATGAGCTTTCTCATCTCCTGGTGGTGGGGGCGGGTAGAAGAAAGGTTTAGTGGCATGAGAAAGTGTTAGCTAGGCATCAGGAGATCACTTTGTGGGCCATAAATTCTTAAGAATGACAGTTGTAGGACCTCCCCAAAGCATGCCAAGAGGATATTTCTGCATGGTAATAACGGTTAGGGCATGTTAGGTACCCAGTAAACCTGGAGATGGAGGGTGCTATTATTCCAGTGACAGGATGGAGGTGAGAGAGTGCTAAATCCCACAGGGCTCCTAAGAGTTGAGAAGTTAAAAACCAAAGCAAGTACATCTCTGGGCTTCAAATGCCCATCTGGAAAGAAGTGCATTTTCCATGGAGATGGGTGAGGTTAATGGGTTTCATAGCCAAATTTAACTAGAAATTATCAGTTTCTATTTGCAGTCTGTGCTCTTGGCATTTTGTATAGTATTTTCTGTTTATTACATTTCTTAGTATTCCATCATGATAAGAGCGATTGCCCACAGTTCAGATATGTTCAAGGGTGCATAGATAGGGGTGAGGGATGCTCCCTGGCAATAGCCAATGAAACCAATCACTTAGAGAAGTTTATGCCACTTGGTTACTCATTCAGATGTTTTACACTCCCGGAATATTTAAGGAGAAAGAGAAGAGAAAGATGCCTTTTGCTTAAATTATAAACCTCTTGTCACTATATAAAATTCACCATTCCTTTGGTATAATTTTCATACCCATTCAATAGCTTTGGGTATATGAGAAGAGAATTTCTAGAAAGATCAACATTACTAGATTGGTTCATCATCACCTACCACCTTACATCAGATGTTCATTCTGTAGACAGTACTTAAGATCCAGGAACAAATGGAAGTAAAATTTCTCCCTGGAAGCTCCAAGTTGTGAGTTCTTTGTCACTGGAAATTATATGCCAGCACATTCTGGCCCTAGCAACCCCAAAAAGATGTGAAATATATGCTTACATATATATTTTTACATATATATTTACATATATATTTTTATATATTTATTTATTTATTAGTCAGTTTACAAAACATAAGTTGCTCTATCCGGCTACCCTTGTTATCTTTCTTTCTGTCTCCTAGTTTGAAGAGATATTTGATTAGCCTCCCATCACATGTCACAGAATCTCATCACCTGAATGTCTTGAATCTTTCACCTGGATTAAGAGAAAGTCCCTTCTGGCCCACATCTGACATCCCTTATCAGATGGTGAGTCCAGACTGGACACTGAGGCTGCTGAAACAGAAACATGAACGCCTTTAATGGTCTAGAAAACAAGCTGTGGGCAGCCAGGGCACAATGTGCCAGGTTGCTCCCTCTCTCTGGGCTCAGCCAGGTGGCTACAAGCCTTCCCTTTTCACATGTTTCTCCCTGAGCTCTGCCTCCTTCAGCACCCTCCAGGGTCATGCCTCCCACAAATGCATCTCCCATATGAGGCTCCTACCAGGGGCCTCAAACTAGAGCTGTCCTTTCTTGGCTCATACTTGCCTCATCTCTTATTTCTCCCTATAAATTCCTCATTCCTAACTTCTGTCTTCCCAGGTCTCAATTCATCAATCTAGCCTGTCATCCCAGATTCTTGCCCACACTGGACTCTTTCTTCACTTTCAGAACGTTCCTTTTGTATTACTTTCCTACACCTACCATAACAGATCACCACCATTTAGCTTAAAACAACATAAATGTCTTATTATATGGTTCTGTAAGTTAGAAGTCCAACACAATTTCTCAGGGGGCTAAAATCACAATGTCAGTTGGGCTGAGTGCCTTTCTGGAGGCTCCAAAGAAGAACCTGTTTCCTTGCCTTTTCCAAAGACTACCCCCATACCTTGGCTCACAGCTGCCTCCGTCCATCTGCAAATTTGGCAACAGCAAGTTGAGTCCTTCTCATGTCACATCATTCTTACCTTGCTTCAGTCCTCACATCATCTTCTCTGCCTCCCTCCTGTACTTTTAAGACTTCTGCAATTTCACTGGGTTCACCTGAATTAATCCAAGATAATTTTGATAATTTCCTCATCTCAGGGTCCTTATCTTAATGAAATCTACAAAATGCCTTTTCCTACATAAGGTAATATATGCACAGGTGCCAGGGATTCAGATGCGAACATTTTTGGGGTGCTCTTATTGTGTATATAACGCCCTCCCTAGCTCGATTCCTACAGAATTTTCTAGGCATCTAATACTAAAATTTGATATACTAATTCACAATCAGGAGTGGATGAATTTATATCTTCCTCTAACGCAAACACACACACACAAACACACACACACACACACACACACACACACACACACGTTAGCACTGATGTTTCCCTTTTAGCAGTCAATCCCTAGGCCTAGCTAGTCCATCATGTGAGAGTTTGAGGTATTGTGGTGGGCCCTAAGGAGGTGTCATTTCTGTTTGGAGTAAATGAAATGTTCTAGTCCTTCAAAAAGCAACATACTGACATTTGCTAGTTCTGCCTGAGGTCAGATACATCTCTCATAAAACTCTTATCACAGCATGTATTTTTGGGATCCAAGGTGAGCAATATAAACTGGGCAGAGCAGTGTCACTGAACACTAGGTCATGTTATTTGTCTGCTCCAAGTGCCTGCTGCAGGAAGTCATTAGAGCAAAGGAGTTTTTCCTTATGATATTAATCTATAGGGAAGAATAAATGCTTCTGCACTTTACTTCTCCTCTGATACTTTAAGTTCCCTGAGAGCAAATGAAATTATATGTTATTGATCTTTTTACATTTAAGAAATACATACTCATGTGTATACACACACACACACACACACACACACACACACACACATGCTCATTCATATATACATGTACATCTGTGAACCTGCACGTGCCATGGGGGCAACATAGCAGTTGAACACAGGACACTCAAACTTGGCAAATTTAAGACTAGTTTCTCCTATTCTGAACCCAGTGTCTTGGAGAGAAGAGGTTCAGCTCAGGAAACAACAGAGGAAAATGAAAAGTGTGTAAACTTGAGAAAAGTTTACAGGCAAGGCAAAGCTATTGATCACTGCGTGGTGAGAAAATGAAGAAAGATGTGCCACATTTGGTGATATTGATCCCACCTATTAGCAACAGTGGCAGGTCACTCCATCCTCCCCAAATCCTCTCAAGTTCTAAGCAAGAGCATTGGGTGCGTGTGTGTGTGTGTGTGTGTGTGTGTGTGTGTGTGTGTGTGTGTGTATTTGAGTAAGAGAGAGAGACAGACCAACAGGAAGAGAGTAAAAGAGCTGGAGAGAAAGGTGTATTTTAGAATGAAGTGGACAATGGCATTGATCAGCTTTAAACCGAGAAAATAGGCAGCTCAATGTGGACCTGCCAAGATGTTGAGTCATAGAGTTTTGAGAACTTGAACTGAAGAATAAGTGGTAGTCTAAACAAAAAGCATGAAGAGACAGAACAATCTTTCAGGAACATAGGTACTGGCCTTCACAGCTGGATTTCAGGAGCTTCTGGAAATCTCTGTTCTTTCCTCCAACAATTGTCATACATAAAAATCCTGCACTAGAGAGTCATCATGGGAAGTGGTGGGAACTTTGCCTTTGCAGGGCGCTCCCATTTAGAAGAGAAATAGTACTTCTGGGGTGAGGAACTTAGTCGCTTTAAGGTATTAATGTTATCAGAGCTGATTTTTAATGAGGGGAAAGTGGCTGGGAATGAGGAGGTAGAGATTTTGGAGAACAAGGAATAGTTAGTGAAGCTCCCCGAGAGAATGAGGAAAGAAAAATAGAATATAAGGCTGGCCAGGGAAATAGAATAAAAGTTTTGTAATAAAGACCAAGATTTGTGTCTTGGTTCTGCCTCCTGGAAGCTATGACTGAAAAGTTCCTTAAGCTCTCTGAGATGTTGCCATGCCACTTCTTTTGTCCTGGATATTACAAATAGGGCTCTGGGTTGTTGTGAAGATTAGAGTTAATGTTTATAAAGTACAGTGCCTAGTCCCTAGCATGTGCCAGATAAAGGCTGTTCCTACTCCAGAGGGGAGATTATGGATGATCTGAATGCCAGGAGGGGAGGTAGGAAGTGCTGACCTAAGAATAGGCAGCATTGGTGGAGGGTGTTACCTAGTCAATTCTATCTCATTTACTCTCCAAAAATCCCTTCAAAAATGACAGGAAGATTCTGACCCCATTTTTACAGAAGAAACATGAACTATGTGTTCTTCCCTCTTACTCCTGAATCATTCATTTCTTCTTCTCCACTGGATCCTTCCCGTCATCAAAGAAATATGTCGTTATATTCATCCATCTTAAAAATATTTCTCTTCACCCTTGTTTCTTCCCTGCTTTCTGTTCCATTGTTATGCTCCATTTTGCAACAAAACTCCTAGAAAGAATTATTTATCTTGCTGTGAGTAATCCCTTATCTTATTCGCCCTGGGAGTCATTCCCATTAGGTGTTCGTCCCTACAACTTCATTGAAATGGTTCGTGTCAATAACACCAATAACTACCATGTAGCTAAAGCTAAGGGGAAGTTCTCAGCTCCCATCTCACTTGACACATGGGTTACATTTGACACACTTGGTCACACTCTGTCCCTTAATAAACGTTTTTCTCTTGGCTTCCGGGATTCCATACTTTCTGCTGTCTTTCCTATCTCAAGGCTATTTCTTTGTAGTGTCCTTTGCTAGTTCTTCCTCTTCTCTCAAACCTCTTAATGATGGACAGCCCTAGGATCTGTTCTTTGTTGTTTTCTCCTCACTATTTAGTCTCACTCCCTTAAAGATTTTATCTAGCCTCAGGCTTTATGCATAATCTGTGCTGGTGATTCTCCACTTCCTCTCACACCCAGATCCTTTCCTCACCCTCCTTTGCCCTGTCCTGTGTCTCAGGAGGCTGACCAGTGCACATGACATTCCCCAGATTCCCTTGCTGACTGGCTTCGGACTCTGGCTGATAGGAGGTAACTGCAGGTGATGAAGTTTTCCATGGCTCTACTTCTCACCAGGTTTCAGGAACACTCTTCCTTCCCTATTTCTTCTTCAGGACTAAAAATAGTAATAGCTTTCCATCTTTCCTCCCTTGATGCCCACTGTCCCTTGTAAATCTTTTTAATCTTGCCAATATCTATGTAAATAGCTCCTTTATTAAATTATTTTTAGTGAAAACCTTTGAATGTGTCACTGTTTCCTGCAGGAGCTTGCCTGATACCACTGTCATCTAGAAGCTGATGACTCCTGAACTTTTATCTCAAGCTCAACTCCAGGTCCATACTTCAAAACTTCATCTGGATATCTCGTAGTTATTTCAAACTTAACATGCTCCAATGTGAGCACCTAATATTGAGCCCAGAGCTGCTAATTTCATTGTATTCTCCATCTCAGTTAAGATGACACCATCCTTACAGATGCTCATTTCCAAATCCCTGAAGTCATCTTTGACTCCTCTTCTTCTCTTGCATCCTACATCAAATACCTCAAGAAAACTTCTTGGTTCTCCCTTAAAATAAATCCAGAATCTGACTAATTTTCTCTCTATCCTTATTACTCCTACCTCAGTCAAAGCCATCATCCTCTTTCACCTGGATGCTATGATAGCCTCATCAGAATGGGTCTCCTTGCTTCCGCTCTTACCTCTTTATAGTCTATTCTCAGCATAGCAGCCAGAATAATCTTTTTTTTAAAACTAAGTTCTAGGTGCATCACTACTCTGCTCAAGACCCTGCAGTGGCTACCCATTTCTCACCAAATAAGAACTGAATCCTTTACAATAGTTTAAGAGGCACTTCACAACTTACATTCCCTTTGCTCTCTGACGTCACTCCCTTACACACTCTCACCACTCTGACCACCTGTTATTCTGCAAATATTCCAGGTAAACTCTAGTTTTAAAGCTTTTACACTGTCCAGGTCTTCTGCCTGGTATTTTCTCCTCTGATACCTGTTTGACTAACTCTTTCACTTCCCTCAAGTTTTTTTGAAAATCAAATATCACTTTTGCAATGAATCAGAGACTCTCCTGATCCTCACATTTAAAATAGCCATGTAGCCGCCTCCCCCATTTACAATGTCCCTTCATTGCGCCTTTTTTCTACATAGGACTTATCACTCGTTCATAGCATAATGTTTGTTTTTATTAGATTTACTTTTGTATTTATTTTGTAATGTGTAATAATAGTTTGTATTATATTTTGTAATGTATTTATTAGGTTTATTGTTTATCATCTATACCCTGTGATGTCATTTAAGCTTTATGAGGACAGAACTGTCTCTGTTTTATTCACTAAACAGTGTTTGGGACATAGAAGGTACTCTACAAATATTCTTTTAAATGAATGGAAGATAAGTGAATTAGGAAAGTTTACTAAAGGCAGACCTACCACTTGGAGCCCTGTCTTCTCCACTTGTATTTCTTTAGTTCCGCTGCATATTCTACACATGATATAGCTTTCACTATATACTCTATACACAATATAGCCTTCATTATACTCTGTACATGAAATAACGTTCACCACATACACCATGCCTGATTAGTTAGCTGTCAACAGCAGAGCAACGTGGTTAAGGGGCAGGATCCAGAGGCAGACTGAGAGTTCAGATCCTGGTGCCACCACTCACTTGCTTGTGATTGGGTCAGTTGCTTAACCTTTCTAAGACTCATTTTGCTCATTCATAAAACGAAGTCACAATGCTGTCTTAGGATTATCATGAGGAATAAGTCAGAAATAGGTGTGTTCTCACTTAGCACAATGCCTAACTAAGTCAGAGTAAATGACATGGAGTGCACAGAGGAGAAATGTTGCAAGTGTGG
Source organism: Eidolon dupreanum (assembly GCA_028627145.1). NCBI lineage: Eukaryota > Metazoa > Chordata > Mammalia > Chiroptera > Pteropodidae > Eidolon > Eidolon dupreanum. Next base: position 47,105,201 of record CM053508.1, on the reverse strand, counting down.
AAATTGGAATTCAATCCTGTACACATTTTCAGGCTTTTAAAGGGGAACTAATGTATTTAAACCTGAAGATCACACCATTCCCTAACACTTGACCCTTGGAAGTTATCATTTCTGGGAATAGCACATATCTTCCAAACAGGGTAAAGACTTCATAAAGCCCTATTGTGGGAGGTTACCCATTTATTCTGTTCTCAGTCATGGGAAATAGAAGCAGTTATTTAAGTTCTAAGACAAGTCTTCCCATATCCTGAGACATTCTCAACTGATAGAAAAGAGTTTTCTATTTATTCCAGCAGGGTTGAGAGTGGACTTTGGACAACCTTCTCTAAAACATGGGCTATGGCCTTAGGTTAGGTCCTGAATACCTAGATATCCATTGTTTCTGTAGTCCTGATACATACCATCCATATGGAAGCTCATGCCAGTTGCTCCAGGACTGAGCTCTGCCTAAACGCTGGAGCCCTAACATCTGCCTAACTCTCTACTGGGAATCCTGCTTCCTTAGAGTGCTAAAGGCAGGGTAGGATTTTATCCAAATGAGTAGTTCACATTGAACCACTGCCACCATCTATTCCTGAGAGATCTGTGGAGTGTCCTGACATCCAGTGTCTTGGACACACTGAACAACATTGTCATTCTGGATCATCAGTTGTGACCTTTAACACTGAGACTAATATCTAGAGCCTGGCTCAAGCCCAAGGCTTTTCCCTTTTACTCTCTTAGTAGAAGATACCAGTCATATCCAGTAGTCCTGCCTAGACTGGATTATGGGAAGATGATATGGGCAACCACTCAACATGCCAATCTTAAAAGGACATTAAAATATCACTATAATAAATAGGAATTTTGATACCAATTAACTCGAGTTTCCACAGGGACTTATTAGGTAACTGGTGAAATGTTAATTGGGCCTGCCTTGCAGAGCATGCTCAAAGGTAAATTAAAATTAAAAATTATAAATTAAATGCTTGTGTGTTGCAAGTGCAAATCTAAAATAAATCAGATGATAGTCCTCTGAAATTGGTATTCAAAATCTAGTTTCCAAATTAGAATAATGCATGTCGTAATCCTGTTTGCTAAGCTTTCTTTATAGCATGAAGTTGGCTTGTAATGGTAGAAGTCAATTATTAGGTAAATCTTTCCTGAATATTTATTAATAGAAATATTGAGTAACTTTCTAAATAAATATTTCATAGAATAAAAGTCATAGTATAAAATGCTGAATAGTAAGTGTTTAAAGAACATCAGTTTGGAGAGGCATGAAATTATTTTTCTGTTTCCGCTGCCCACAAGTCTGTCCAGTGTTGGTTTCACCATGTCTCATGGGTAAGTAGTATTTTCCAAGTTGAAGACCAAACCTTCTGCTGTACTCGTTAATAGTGCACACTGTTGGCTCCAATCTAGTTCTACTAGATCAGAAAGGATTAGGAACCTACATTTTAATAAGCAACCACAAATTATTCTTATGCAGTCTCCTAATCTCAATGGCTATTAAATTAATAATTAAAAGGTTATTACAGGAGGGGGAAGAAGTATGAATGAATGAGAATGAATGAATGAATGAATGAATGAATGAATTATACAACCTAAAATGCCATTTTTCTTTCAGGTAGAAAGTTTAAGTAGCATTTCTTCTCTCTGAGGTGAATCATTTCTCTCCTTTCCCATTCCCCCTGCAATTAGAGTGGACCTCACTCTGGGGTGTGGAAGTTACTTAGCCAGGGGCAGTGACAGTTCTCATCAAGCAACCAATGGACTCTCATTTATCTCTTCTGGTAATTAATTCTAATATAGCTCCATTTAATACAAAGGAGAGAAACCCTTTAGGGCATAGTTTTACAAGATATTGCAAAGCCTAATTGAAATTCTTTATCTTACTTTGAAAACAACTTTCCCCAAAAGGATTTAGAAATATTTAAAAGTGATAAAAAGGCAGTTTAGTAACATTGGCTTCTGCCTGTGGAATATTCCAAGATGGGTCCATGTCTATAGAAACATTTTTAATTTCCTAGGAACCTTGACATGGGCTAAAAGAATCATGCTAAGGCCTGGGCCTAGAAGTACTGGTTTACTTAAAATTAGAACTGGACTAAAAGTAGCCAACATTTACATGATGCTCACCATGGACCAGGTGCTGTTCTGGGTGCTGCAAAGGCCAAAATTCTTTTTATAGGCATGGAACCTAAAGCACAGGGAGGTTAACTAACTCCCCCCAAAGACTCAGAGGCAGTAAAGCCAGGACATGAGTGTGGGTAATTTGCCCTTAACCACTGCACTGACTCTCCTTCAGAGATTCACTCCATCTACTTAGTTTCCAAATGGAGAAAGTGAATCCAAGAAAATATGATGGAGCAAGGTAACATGGCCAGGGAGCAGCCGAACTGCAGTGACATCAAGCTTCCTAGTCCATCTCGCCTACTCTACAGCTTAGTGCCTGTCAACAGCAGAAACACAGAATTCCAGAGGTGGAAGGTAAAGTCTGGAGTTCATGGAATCTTGCTTCTCTCTCCTCATGTCCACTGCTCTTCTTTCTTAAGAAGTTCAGTTGTTCTGTTTTTCAACTGAGCAAAGAGGGAGAAAGTTCTTGCCTTTAAACTTTTCCTGAATTTCCCAAGACGTATGTCAGGACCAATCCTTTAGTTCCTTCTATCTAGCAATGAAGCAACGTTTACCCCTTGACTTAGGAAAACTGTCCATTAGATCCTATTCGTGTATTTGGGAAATGTCTTCTTGAATAAGGAACTAAAAGTTCTGAAGTTGGGACTGCCTGAGTATTTTACTCAATCCGGTTTTGCTGGCTCTGCTCTCATCGCAGGCTGGTCAGCTCTTGCCAGTAGGAAGGGCTTTGCTTCCTGAGGCTGAGCATGCACACTTGGGAGGGAGGTTTCCTGTAAGTCTACCATGTAGGCACCTGCAAACCAGGAGAGCTGGCTTGCAGTCCGCATAGCTCCCAGAAATCTAGCAATCTCAGATAATTTCTCTTCCTACAACATGCCTGTTCTTTCACTTTTACTTTAGTGGAATCAGATGCTCATACTTTCAGTTGGATTTGACCTTAAAATTCTTTGTGCTTTTGCTGAGGCCCTCCTATAAGATTGTCAAGCTTAATTCCTTACAGCTAACAGCAAAGTCACCAGCTACAAATTCATCAAATATTTCTTCTTTCTAAGAGAAGCCATCTAGTCTATTAATCATAGCTGATTTTTTTGTGCGTGTGTCATAAAAGGATTCCAAACACTTTTGAAAGTATTTATTTATTGCTTTAGGCCAAATCCCATTGCTAGGAACTCCAAAGTCCTTCCCATACTCTTAAGTGTGACTTTTCTTGGGGAAGAATGTTGCTTTAAAAATAATGAGCTGTCAAATGGAGTTTAGAAATCATTTAGTTATGTAGAAATTTTCACTGCAATAGCTATCCAAATTCAAGAAACACCTCTTTGATATGCAAATACATTAATTCCAGCTTTATACTTTGCCCTTTTCTAGAGACAGATTCTTATCTTTGTTTTTTTAAATCAATTAATTATTTTTTTATGGTGACATTGGTTAATGAAATCTGGTAAGTTGCAGCTGTACATTTTAACAGTAAGGCATATATATATTTACACTGTGTGTTTACCTCCTATAGCTAGATTTATTTCTGTCACAATATATTTGACCCCTTTTACCCCATCTACCTCCCCTCTCTCTCTTCCCCCCTAAAAATTCTTTACTTTGTCTCTCCTCACTCTGAACACTTCCTCAGGTAATCTTGTCCAACAATGGCCTCACTGTGCGCCTGTGTGCTATGTAACTTCCCTATGCTGATAACATCCTTATACGTATCTTTAATCCAAACCTTTTTCTTAGTTTCAAACTCACAAGTTTAGCACCCTTTTTGACATCTTTACATGGATGTGCCTCATTTTCTGCTGTCCAAATTTATTTATCCCCCTTTATTTCTTATCCTCATGAATCTACCTAATCACCAAGAACAGCAAACCTGAGAATTGTGATATTCTTTCCCTCCACTTTCCCACACCAAAACAACTACTTACTGTATTGAATAATATAAACTGCCTTCTACACAACCACTTTTGTCTCCCAATTTATAGAAAATTCATAATTTTATTCAGATTTTCTCCTGCATACACATCACCCACTTATTTCTGGGGAAGTGAATCCCACCATATTATGGAAGCTTGTTTGTGATGTTTGTTTTCTATTATTTGTTTCAAAAATTTCCCTAAATGATTCACCAAGTCTTATCAATATCTAATGTCTATGTCGCCATCACTATCTCCACCACCACTATCTTAGTTCCAGCTTTCATAATTTTTCACTTGGATTAATAGAACAATCTTTCTGACTGGTATTTCTGCCTCCAACCTCACTGTACAATAATGCATCATCTGTAGCTGCCAGAGTCATCATTCTAACATGAAGAAGAAAAAAGAGAAGGAGAAGGAGGAGAAATCTGCTTATCTTAGACTCTTGCTCAAAATCTCTTCAGAATTGTCTTATTTGTTATTTATCTATCTATCTTTCTATTTATTTATTTGTTTGTTTATTTATTTATTTATTTATTTTTAAAAAATTTTTACCGCTACTTAATGCAAAATAAGCTTATGGTTTACATTTATTTGGACAGTTTTAAAAAGGGTTGGGATTAGAGAAAGATGAAGGGACCAGCATTGCTTCAGGTCAAGAGAGAGGCTGAGATAGAAGGCCAAGAGACTAGAAGTTACAACAACCCCTTTAAATAACTCTGGGCTAGTTTGAGAAAGTCTCTCAATCAGACTGTGTGGACAGAGACTAAGGGTGTTTTTCAAAGTTAAGAGCAAGTCATGTTTCAATTTACATACTGCCCTGCGGATACTGAAGATCTAGGAGGTAGCTCTCTACTTTTTTTTACTCCACCAACTCCCCAAAAGTGGACCATGCAAACCAAATCATCCTAAACAAACAGAAGGCTAGAGAAATATAAGAGTAGGAGATATACGTATTGGCCAAATGATAAAATTGTATTGCCTATAGAAAATTAACAATCCTTGGCATGTTATTCAATGTCATTTATGATAATATCCTAGACTTTCTCTTTAATAATAATGGATACCTATTGCTTTATTTTCCTAGCACCTCAACATCCACCTACCCCTTTTTTGAAATAGTCACTTCCATCTGGAACTATCATATTTTCAAGGGGAGTTTCCTTGTTTGTATAAAACCCTGATGCTCTGCCTTCACATTGACAATCTCAGTAAATTGTTTCAGAGGTGGCTCTCTTATCTCAAGTCAAAGCAATCAGAAGACTTCCCCTGCGAACTTTTTAACTAGAACCAAGAGAGTGAGCTAATCTGTTTAGATATCTAAACTGTAGTTGTAAAGCTGAGAAAGGGAGAGAGAAAAGAGAGAGAGAGATCGATCCAGAGAGAAACAGAGATGAAAGAGAAGAGAAATCCCTGCCAGGGTTTAAGATATCTTACCTTTTTCTTTTTCTTTTTTAAAAATATGCTCCTATGGTTAAAATGTTACTGAAAATTTTGGATAAAGAATTATACTCAATCCTCCGATGGCATTCTATATATTTTTCTTTTTTTTCTTTTATTTTCTTTTTTTCTCACCTTTTCTTTTCTGATTATAGTTGCTTCTAAGACCTGGACATATTACTATCCTTAGGTTCACTGTGATACCACAGTTCATTACAACAAGTATTTCTCCTCCTCCTTCTTCTCTACTGCCTCCCTCCTTCTTAGGTTATTTCTAGTTGATATTTATGACACTTAAAACCAAAATAGTGCCGACTAATATGCCAGTCTCTTCTCTCACGATTTAACTCCATGCAGTCCATGCCCCAGGCATATGACACTGTGTCTGTAGATCTTTCTGTCTAGATCTATGAGTCTTCCAAGCTGATTTTCCCCTCTCATGCTTCTATCCTTGCCTTGGCCCAGGATTTCTCTCTAATTCTTTCCTTGGAATACCCATGCTTCCATTTGTCACTTCATTTATAGAATCTTTTTTTATATCTCTGACAATTTATATGCCCCACTCCCCATGCTCTCACAGTGCTCTGTGTATAACTCTACCATAATTCCTAAGACTTTCCACAATAAATGCAGTGCTATGCCACTAGCTTAGATTCTCAGGTCTTTTTAGGGCACAGGACTTCATCAATCTCTCTCCAGCTCTTAGCAAAGCATTCTCTTGATAGATAGTTTTTTGTTTTTTGTTTTTTGTTTTTTGTTTTACGCTTACAGCACCAGTTCTTCCTAAGTGGTCTCAGATAGTTAGTTCTTGACTGACTAGTTAAATGAATGAATCAGTTAGTCAATCAAATAAATGCTATATAGCAACCTGAGTGCATTTTACAACCTAGAGAATTAGTAAAAATTTTTAAAATAAATGAATAAAAGACAAGATGGTGAGATTCCTGGCAAACTGGCACACATGTATACTGTTGGTAGCACTGCAAATTAGTATATCCCTTCTGAAAATCAATATAATAATATATAGAAAGTACCATAAAAATTTTTCAAACATGAAAATTTTTTCTAAGGGAACAATTCTATAAAAACAAATAAAGCAAGAATATATTTCTAGCAGCAATTTATAATAATAACAAAAGAGAAATCATCATAAAAATTATAGTTTATCAAGGTGATAAAATATTAGAGTTATTTAAAATAAAAAATGAAAACTAGAAATAAGGAAAAGTATTTATTATTTACTAAATTTTAAAAAGCAAAATTGCAAGGGAGCAAATTCATGATGGTTTTAAATTTTTCAAGTGTAATTTTCAAGCCTGGAAAGCAGATAGGGAAAAATAAAAATAATTGTGTTGAGTGGCAAGATTACCAGTATTATAGTCTCTTTATCAAAATTTTGAGTTAAAAATATATTACAATAATATTTACTAAGCAGGAGAAAATTTAGCCCTGTCCTTGTTGTGAGTTCTTCCTAGTAACTTCTACAAAACATTATTCTGGGTAAAGTATGGGTACACCTGCCTAAGAACTTCCTGGCATGTGGAATTCAGTACATTCAATTGAGAACCATTGTATCAACATAATCACAGTCGGTAAATTTGCATAATGATTTATGGACATTTGCCCTAACAATTGTGAGGGGATCTGAAGCAGCTGTTCACTAGCTCAGCTTCGGCTCTGCTAACAAGAGGCAGACAGCTGTGGTTAATGAAAAACAATTGCTAATAGATAATTCCAATTTAGCCTTGAAGTGCATTTTGGTATTGCTAGTACACAGTGACTTAAATATGCATCTAGAACCTTATGCCAGCTCCATCTCCTTCCTCTCTTCAGACTTCATCAGGACATTGTAGGGAGATAGTTCCAGAAGGCAATTTGGGAGCATGTTGTATGGGAGGGGGTTAGGTCCTGTTCTAGCTGGTGGCAATAAAACATAAGCCCAATGATATAGTTTTCAAGGAGTCAGGAAGGAGAGAACCAGAATCAGAATAGAGCTGTGATAGCTCCATCCCTACTTACCTCTTCTTCATTGTTCCACCAGCCTAAAACATTAAGACCCTCATTCCAGGGCCTCTAAAAAGTGAATGTCACCCAAGAACACAAGTAGGAAGCTAATCATCCCTGGGACAGTGTTAAGACAGCCAATACTCTTAGCTCCTTTGTTGAATAGGTCATCCTCTTTGCATGTCAGTTTGCTCATTTATAAGAAAAAGAACTTGGAAGGAGATCTCTGAAGCCCCTTCCAGCTTTGTGATTCTCTAAGTACCAGCTGGGATTGGTATTATTCTAGACAGACTGTCTTTAAGTTAGTCCAGGTGCATTTAAGATATATTTGTGATTGCTGAAACCCTCAGTCATTTTTCCTGAATTTGAGTGCAAATTTGGAATGACAATGGGACTCAAATTAGAAATTGGGTAATTGATTAACTGTGCAATAAAATATTTTTAATGTGTTGCAAGTTTCAGTTCATATACCACAACTTAATTGAATTTGCCCTAAAGCCTTTCAATTAAAAATAGTGCAGAAACTAGCATTTTCAAGATAAATGTGGGACCTTGACCAAACTAAAATAAATAAATAAAAGGTAAAGTTTTTGAAAGGTTAATAACATTTTTCTAATCAAAGCAATAATAGAGATGGAGAGGCTATTTACTTTTTTATGGCGTACAGGAGAGTTTTGACAATTTCATCCCAAGAGCAACATGAAACTCAGAAATTCAGCAGTGGAATGAGCAGGCTTTGAAACCTCTGGTAGAGTAGAACCACCTTTGACAGAGCTACTATCCTGTGAGGTGCATTAGCACAGGTAACGAGGCTCTACACAACCTGGCCTCCTCCTCCTTGCTGGCTTTGCCTCTTATTTCTCAGGGTTTCTAGGCCCCCCACACCTCCACCCCGTCCCACCCCTTTCTTACCTATAAAACTCCTTCTTCCTAATAACTTTGAGAGCCAGTTCACCTGACTTGGAAGTCAGTTTAATCCAGGTAAACTTCCAGGCTCTACTGCTTATTATTTGTATAACTTGGACCTAGTCTTCTATGCAAGGAATTCACATTCTAGTGAAAGAAAAAGAAATGAGTCAGCTCTGAGTTGGTTCTTCAAAGATTCATAGGAATGTGCCACCTGTGAAACAAGGTAAATCGTATTCTAAGAAAAGGCAACAGTATGTATAAGACATAGAAATATGGAAAGAATGGAAAAATTGACATAACTCACTGAGTAGAACACAGAATCAAGGAAAGAATAGGAATTTGGAGATGAAATTGAAAAGCAAGCAGAAACCAGATAGCAGGGGATCTTTTATGACACATTAAAAAGTTTGAAATTTTATCTTTAAAGAAATGAAAAGACTTTAAAAGATTTCATTTTAAAGAGTCCTCAATTTCTTCTCCTAGCTCTGTATTATTCCGAGTGAGGCTTTCTGCTTAAACCTTCTTAATCCAACATGGCATTGATTCTGCTGTTTTTCTCTGGAGGCAAATAATGTATGTTCAGGTAATTATTCATCCTGGTTTTCTGGGAACAGTCCTGATTTCGCCTGCTCTTCTGGTTTAATTATTAATAGTGCTTCTTTTTCATTCTCTAAAGTGTCCCAAATTGGGCACTATGTAGTATTCTCATCAGCTCAAGAGGTCATATATGGAGAAATTTAAAGTTATTTCTAAAAGGTTAATAGCATAATATTGAAAAGAAATTCAGAAATCATTTTTACAAGAAGCTAGAAGATATCCAGCCACTGAAGGTTATGCCCAGGAGGATGAGTAGGTCTCAAAGAGGAAGGTCGGTAGCATGGGGAGCTCAGGGGGACCATGAAGTCAAACTCACCGTGCTCAGATGTTGACCATGTGCACGCTTCCTGTGTGCCCTTGGACTAAGTATTTAATATCTCTGTGCTCCAGTTTCTCACCTACAAAATGAGGAACACATTAATACATTAATAGTGCTAACTTATACTACATTTATGAGACCCAAAACAGCTAAAATAGGTAAAATTCTTTGAAAAGCCTGACATGGAGCAAGGACATGATAGATGTCAGCATTTATCAAATGGACTATTGAATGTGACTGTACCTGTGGATGAGATAGAATATATTGTTGTTCTGTTGATCTTTGAGTAGTGCATGCTTTTCCTGTCCTATACAGATATGGGATGTCACTCCTTTTAAAAAAATGTTAAGACTATTATTACTTATTTGCCTGAAGTTTTTCAATGAGCACATAAACAAAAAACAAAGATCTCCTTAAAAATAAAACCCTGTTAGAGAAAATACAAGTATAGCATTTGATCACACCGCTAAATTTGTTTCATGACATGTTTGTCTTCCCCACAACACAGAGGTTTCTATGAGCATAAGGACTGTTTTACCCAACTTCATATATTTGTACCTGACCTCATAATAAGAACACAGTAAGTATTTTTTTTTTTTTTTTGGAGGGAGATTGGGATTATTTACTAACTAAAACTAAGCTGTACTCTGAAACACAGATGTGTGGTCATCATTCAATGGCTTTTACTTTTCACGTTTCTTGAGATTTCTCACACTGCAGTCAAGTACATCTTGCCCTATAATAGCTGATATTCTTTAGTTGGGAGACATAGAATAAACAGAGTTAGTTTATATAGGAAGCTTTCAGCACGCAGCCTGGAGCAAAGTTATGGTTAGGTTTAAGCTTGGAGAAAGGTAGGAAACTGTAGCAACGTACTTGGCAGACAGAGACAGGTTATTTTTAAAGATGGCATTGACTTTGTAACCCAAGGTTTTATTTTTTCCTTTAAAGGTAATAGATTGAGTAGTTAAAAAAACACAAACTCTGGGAACAGACTCCTGGGCTCCAATCCTGGCATAGGTGCTTACACTGTAACCTTGGATGCGTGACTTTTCTTAGCCCAGGCCCCTAAACTCAGAGCATAAAGCCCAAACTTAGGTGTTCACACTTTATTGGGGAATGCAACTCCATTAAAACTCAAATAAAAGAAAAGATAAGTGAGACAAGGAAAGAAGGAGAATAAACACAGGGAAATCTCTAACTGATCGTAGCCTCCTAACAGGTTGATTTCACAGTCCTGCTAGTTCCCTTTGAAGAAATGCTATGAAACTACTCCCTGAGGGTACAAAAGAATTTATCTGCAGATTCTTAACTTCCATTGATCAAAGTTCACCACTATGAAGAGTTAATTCCCCTGAGCTTCTAGCTTGCAGGGAACCCTAGACAGGAGCTGAGAAACATGTAGCCCATATTAAGGCAAAAACTGTGGGGTTGTGCTCATAGCAACAGGAAGGGCTAAAGAAGCTGCTTCAGGTGGCCCCCTGGCCTCCCAGTGCAGAAACAACAGCATCCATGACCTGGTTCCATGATGCTGAGAGCAATGCTGGCCATCACTACAGCAGTTCTGCTCAGACGGGGCCGTGATCTCCAGTGATACATTGGCTGAAACCAGTGCATTGCCTGATCTCTCCATACCTCAGTGTCCTCATCTTTAATATGGGAATAACAACTACTCACCTACCTCAGAAGTTATTGTGAGGACTGAATAAGTTAATGTATGTACAGTGCTTAGGACAATGCCTGGCACATAGAAAACACCATTAATTGTTACCTATCGGTATTATGAGAAAAGTTGTGATGGTTCTTGTGTATATACAATTCTGCCTTTTCCTGTAGCCCATCCTCATCTTTTTGTTTTGTCCTAGGAATATATTTGAAGGTGAAGCTATAAATACTAACTTAGTACCAAATGATACCTCAAGCACTCATGCTCTGTGCCTTGTCTTCTGATATGATGTGCAGGAAGAGGCAGAGATAAAGCAAGTCTCACCAAATAACGACCAAACTCATCTCTGCCTTGGTCCCAAGGGGTGATTTGGGAAAAGTTACCAAACCCCACAAGTTCTTATCATAGCAGCTACACCCATTGACCTGCCTGGGTCTCTAGTGAAGTGAGTGTTGTCCAGAAAAGCATTTACTGAAACTTCAAAGACAGAAATGCAGGTATAGCCAGGGCTTAAGGCAGAGCTTTCATATTTGGTGATTCTCTGGGCAGGTCTAGATTGTACAGCTGTTGAGCTTAAACTTCATAATGTTAGTAAAAATATTGCAATTTGAGCTTCCAGTAATGACTCTCTGAACAACAGGCTATCAAGGAGCTGCTGTGTCTGTCACAATAGTAGAAGCCAAGATTCAAATGCATTGAAACCAGCATTTTAAATCACAGTATCTTCCATAAAAGTCCTTATTTCCTATTTTTCTTTAAGAAGAAACCAGAAGTTAGATAACACTGGGCCTGAATTTCCATACAACATTAATTAACTGGAGCAGGATAGTGACTTTCAACTTCAGGACAGACGTATTTGCCATAGTCGTCACTACTTTATATTGCCTCACCTGGCCAGTGTTAACCTAAAAATAAGAAGTCCTTTCAAAATGAGACACAAACAAGTGTTTATTTAAGATCAATAAGAATAGCTACTTGGAAATCATTAATTCAGGCAGAAGCCTAAATATTGTTTCAATTATAAGACAAATGCAATGGATATTTATTAGAAAAGGAAGGGGAACAATTATATTGATAGATAGAAGAAAGGCATTTCTATTGGTGCAGATAAAATAACATGTTCATTATAAGCGGTGTTTTAAATTTTCAGTCCAGTAGTCATAATAACTGTTTTCTGGTTATCTTTGTAAATAGTTTTTTTGGGGACACATGTTGCTTTAAGCCCCATCCAAAGGTTACTTTGCGCTGTTTTACCATTCCAGGTTTTTGAAGTATAAGACATGCAAGGCCCTTTCTCTGGCATGGCGGCTCCAGCTCCATTTTAAAGTGGCTCCATTTAGTATTATTATTTTTTGACCCTCACTTTTATATTACTCTTTATTGCAAACATTTCAGTTTTCAATCCTGGACCTAAAGCTTTCTGGACTGGGCTGACCATTGATCATAGAAACATGGGCTCTTGGACTTAAAAGGTACTGTAAAGGTGATCTGGTCCAGTCCCTGTGGCTCCACCTCCACCCCTGAAACTTGCTTATTGAATATTTATTCCATTTGGCTTTCCAAAAGTGAATGGCTTTTCAATTTTATTAATATCATTTTCTTTGTGTTTTCCTAAACCAGACATAAAAAACCAGACAAGAAAATAAAGAAAAAAAAAGGCATATTCTCACGTAATATAGAGATGCACAGGAAATTTCAGTATATATGGGTAGAAAGCAGTAAAGAAATGGCTCACTAAATTACATTCCAATTCCCATAGCAAGTTTTACTTCAGTTTAGAAGCTGGAAATGCAGATTACATGTTTCTCAGACTTTCTTAAACCTCAGGTTTCCGTGCTGCTCACCTACCCCCAAGCCAAAACACAGTGTGAGGTTTGGAAGGTGGGAATGAGATGGAATTGGTGCTTCTGCTGCATCTGTAGTTTCTCCTGACAGCAGCGCAGTTGTTGAATCAGTAAAGGCAGTAGCACGAGGTCCATGTTGTGTTTGGTCCATGCCGGGCACAAAGCACAGTGTCGCTGGTGTGATAGCAGCTGAAGCCGTGGGTCTTGAGCCAGCAGTTGCAGCAGCTTCCCTGACTAACGGTGGATTCTTCCAACCAGTATGAATGTGTTATAAAAGTAGGCAGCCTTTTCAGAGAATAAATACTAAAGGCATCATTTTTTAATTTAACTTATTTTGAGATAATACTTGTTTCACATACAGTTGTAATAAGCAACACAGACAGATTCCATGTACCTTTTGCTTAGTTTTACCCATGGAAACATTTGGATTGTATTCAGATGTTCTCTGTTTTAACCTGTGTGTGTGTGTTTGTGTGTGTGTGTGCACGTGCGCGTGTGTGTGTGTACATGCAGGTCTATGCAATTTGATCACAAGTGCAGCTTTGTATATTCATCACTATGGTCAAGGTGCAAAATAGTTCCAGGCACACAAGTATTTCTTGTGTTGCCTTTTTATAGCCACGATCATATTCCTCTCAATACCCTCTGCAGTCTCTGACCCCTTCAGTCACTAATGTGTTCTCTAGTTCTATGACACTGTCATTTCAAGAATGCTTACTATAAATAGAATTACATAATCTGTAACCTTTCAAAACTGGCATTTTTTCACATAACACAATACCCTGCCAATTCATCTAAGTGGTTGTGTGTATCAGTAGTGCATTTCTTTTTATTGCTGCATATTACCCCATGGTACGAATGTCCACAGTTTGTTTAACCATTTACTCACTGAAGATGTATAGATCGTTTCCAGTGTGTGGTTATTATCAATAAAGCTGCTGGAAGCATTCATGTGCAGATTTTTGTGCCAATGTAAGCTTTAATTTCTCTGGGATAAATGCCTCAGAGTATAATGACTGATTTACATGGCAATTGCATATTTAGTTTTATAAGAAATGGCCAATCTGTTTCCAGAGTGGCTGTACCATTCTACCTTCCTGCCAACAATGTATGAGTGATCTAGTTTCCCTGCACATTTGTTAGCATTTAGAATTATCACTTTTTTAAAAAAAAATTTTAGCCATCCTGATATCTTATTGTGGAGTAGGCTTAATTTCATGTCAATTTATATAGCACTACATTATAATTTCAGTGGTTGTATAGAATGTTTTATATCATTATATTCAGAGTTTATATCCCATAGTATTGCTTTTAATTTCCATAGTATTTTTACATATTTTATTATATTTAATTTTTACTACTTTATGGCTTGTTATCATCATTTTTTTTCTTTATGAAGAAATGAAGACAATGAGAATAAATAAATTATGGCAGGTCACTCAGAGGAATGAAAATATGTTTATTTAGCTACTACTATACAATAAACACATTGTATAATTTCCTTTGAATATATCAATATGTCTGCAAATATATACTGTTATATAAGAAAACTGATGTTTATATATTCTTGTCAAAAAATATATAGACATAGAGGCAGATATAGAGAAAAAAAGAAAAAATCCATATAATATCTATGAAATATATCTCTTTACATGTCTTTGGCAGTATAAACATTATATAGAAACACCCACTAGACTTTTTTTTTGTGTGTATATATAGATATAGATATGTAGATACAAGTATAGATTTTTGGCAGGTACTGCAGAAAAGCTCATTAAGTTCCATTTAAATGTCATACAGGAGGCTTCTCCTGTTATGTTGTATAGCTGAACTGGCAAAAGGAAAAGCTGAGCTGTGCCTGCTTGCTTTCCACCCAACATTGTTACCTCTCCTTCTAAGTTGAGAAAATAAAACAGACAAACAAAGCAAAAGTCTTAGGGAGTATTCTAATTTTATATTTCTATTGGTTACACCCTATTGTTCCATTTCTTATACCCGCCCCCTCCCCAACCTCTACTCCTGAGATACATTCTTGGGCAAACTGTGTCTCGATTTAGTGCTTTGTAATAGGATAAGTGTACAACCTGGGTAGCTTTTGTTTGATTATAGAGTTCTGTATCTCATCACTTTGCACAGTCATGGATTCTGGGAGGTGAAATGGTGGAACAAGAAGACTGAACTAAGAACAAGGGAGTGTAGGTTCAAGAATTAACCAACGTTGGGAAAATCACATCAGCAAATTCTTAAAATGCAGCCGTTGGACCACAGCATCTTCTAGGGCCCTTCCAACTTGTCATTGGTTTGGTTTGTGCTTTGATTACATCACTTACTCTGCTCCCCAGCCTCCAATAAACAAGGACGAGTTGGAAGTTATCAGCACCCAGATTTTTTGAAGGATTCCAAATCCCTTGGCTTCTTCTTAGAGATTAGATGTCCAGAGAAAGAAAATACGGCCTTGCATGTGCGAAACAATCTGTTTCCTGTGGAATATGATTTCAAACAAAGGCACGTACATACAAGTATATTCTCACATCAAGATTTAAAATAAAGAGAAAGCAATACAGTTTTAATCTGTATTTGAATTCTAATTATCAGAAGTAATGCCTCCTGAGATCCCTACAATGGTACTGGCTTGGAAGATGGATTTGCTGCCATGAGATATGAGCTGGGTAGAAAAGCAGGAATGAAGACTGGACATGGATCTCTGTAATAGAGTTCTGTTTGTCCACCATAACCTTTACTGGTTTTCCCATGCTCTCGTTCTTCATCAGGAGACAGCGGGGCAGGAAAGTATTTAGTCACCAGCCTCCTCTGCCTTATGCCACTGCCATGATTAATAAATAATTGTGAAAGCCACACTCGTTCTGCTGACATGGGACCTTCTAGAGTCAGTTCTTATCCCACTGTTGTCTCATTCTTTTAGTTATGGAGGCAGCATCTGCTGAATGATAAGCCCTAATTGGAAGCACATGGTAGAAAAATAAAACCAAGCTTTAGTCGGCCTTGACTTCTTATACTGTTAAAGCCAGGAGGAACTTGGAGATAATTTGGTGTAATACGTTCATCTTAGAGACAAGCAAATGGAGGTTCAGAAACTAACATGCAGTTAGCAAGAAAGCCAGACTAGAGCTCAGGTTCTCAGCTGCACGATTTCTCACAACCTCTCTGCATTTCATCCTATGGCAGCCGCTAATGCCAAGACTGCTATAAAGAAACAGTCTGTTTCAGTTTTGTCCTGTTTTGGGCAGTGTGATGGTGCTGCTTTGGGTCAGTATATGTGGGGGTGGGGAGGAGGCTCCTAAAGCATGAGATCCTAAATGTTGATAAATTGCAGTGCAGTAAAACTGCAGAAATGTGTCTCTACGTCACTGACCCAGCTGTGATTTCCTAAGTTCTAGAGAAAATATTTTTAAAATATGGATCAAGAAAATAATTCTACCGCCTCGGACCCTTTCTGAAAGTCAAGATAAGTATCAGAAAAAATACACTGGAAAAGTATCACAGGTGGTTGCCTACTAGGAAGGAAATGCAGCCAGACACAGCACCTCGAGTGGTTTTTAATCTTGTTAAGACTATTGCTTCTAACACATGGGACAAAATAAAAACAATTTACAACAGGCTAGGGTTGCTGGCATAATGATACAAAGTAAACCACTGGAAACACCACAAGAGTGGGGAATATAACTGTGTTGCTCACAGTTTTATTTCTAGTGCCCAGCACAGCTCCTGACATGTGGTGAGCCCTTAATAAATACAATATTGCATCTAATCTAAGGTAGCATTATTGTAAGAAACACCATTATATTTCATACCCTTAAGAAAAAACAGCGCCAATTACATACATCATACCAACTTTAGAGATGTTAAAATTTAAACAAATAAATGCATATTGAAATCAATGAAATGCAGTATTTGTGAATGAATAAATGAGTGACTCACCCAGGTTAGCATCCCAAGGCAGTAGCTCAATGCATGTGTGACCATAAGCAAATCATTTCAAGTTTCATTATCTTGAAATTAGAAAATAATAATAATAAAGAATCTGCCTCAAAGTTTTTTTCATAATGATTAAAATGCTATATAATTTATGATAAGCACTTCTTAAACTAAGTTTTAATAAAAAATGTTAAACAGCTATGTTCCAAAATTAACTCGTGCAATAGTTGCAATAGCTTGATAGGAAAGGATTGGTGTGAACAAAGCATCATGAAAATCTTATTGGAAATTGCAGGATGGGCATTTTGTTTTGAATGATGGAGACAATTTGGACAAGGAAGGCATTTTCACAGACTTTTAATTGTCAATAGGTACAAGTCTTGGGTGAAAGCCAAAGGTCATCAAATTGTTTCTAACTCAGCAGAAGTAAACAAGACTAGAGTAGACATTTAAAAACACTCTTTGTTGACCTTGTTGGTTGAGGGGTGTGTGTGTGTGTGTGTGTGTGTGTGTGTGTGTGTGTGTGTGTGTGATTGATGTTGGCGATTATAGTTAACTGAAGTTTGAACGGAACAATGCAGGATGTTGAGTGGGCTTACCTAAATTAAATGAGTCTTTTAATTACCTATGTTCTAAATCATTAATGTGTGTCTCAAAAAATTGTCTATTCCTGAAAATAATGAAAGTAAACTGGAAAATAAAGAATTATGTAAAAATAATAAAACATTTTACAAAATTTGTTTGTTTTTCCATGCATATTGACAAGCAGAAGAGAGTGTCCTTAAAAATTTGGTATCAAATTATGTATAGATATTTATTAACAGAAATACCTTTGTTCATTCCTCTTTCAAATAAACAGTGAAAATATGTAAGAAATATTAGTTTGAAGGTAATTATCCTGTCTAGGGGACCACTTGTGTTTATCTCGCCCTGATGGGAACTGAGCCTTAATCTTTCCAATGTGACTGGAGAAATTTTTCCTCTGTTCAAGCTGAACAGGAGGAAGGTTGAATAAATATCCAAAATGTAAATTTCTCCCAAGTCACTTTTCCTTTTCTCAAAATTATTTTTTCGGGAAGCATTTCAATTTTGTTTGATACACTGACATAGTCCAAGGATAATTCAGGAAAAAACGGGCACCTAACATTTAACGAATAAGCACTGAGTTCATAGTTAATGTTTCTCTTCTAGCCACCTGATACTTGAGACAAGAGGTGCAATGTAGTAATCTCTACCTTGGAGTTCCCACCGGAAGAATCTTGGAGAGGTTTAAATACATGAATCCTCCATTCTCAAGGAATAATCCAGAACAGATTTGGTCATTCAGTTCTCTAAAGCTGCCAGTTCCTGTTTCTTCTGCCATGGCTTTTGTCCTGTTTTCCCTGTTTTCTTGGCTGCATGACTAGCATGTCCACATCACTGATAGTATTCCATCTCCTAGTGTGGTTCTTGGAGTGCATCCCTCTACCATCATTCTGACCATCTGCCATTCCCAGTAAGTTGAGACCTTCGCTTACCTCCTCATGGGCCTCATCAATTCTTTCCTTTTCTATCTCACACATGTTGCACAAAACAGTGGTGAGAGAAAACTGTATCTCCACCTTGTTATGATAAAGGCATGTATAGTTCATTACCGCTGCTCTAACTAATTAACACAGAGTGGCTTAAAACAATTTCTTCTCTCATAGTTTTAGAAGCAGAAGTCCAAAATCAAGCTATTGGTAAAAGCTGTGCTCCTTCTGCATGCTCTAGAGAAGAATCTTTTCCAGTCTCTTCTAGCATCTGGTGTGGTTCCAAGTGTTCCTTGGCTTGTGGAACATAACTAATTTCTGTCTTTGTCTTCATGTGGACTTCTTTTTGGAGCCTCTCTCTGTTTCTCTTATAAAAACATCTGCCTTTGGATTAGGTCCTATCTAGGATAACCCAGGATAATCTCATCTCAAAATCCATAGTTTAATTAAATCTGCAAAGACCCTTTTCCCAAATAAGGTCACATTCATAGTTTTCAGAGATTAGAATGTGGTCATATCTTTGAGGGAGTGGGGCACAATTCAACCCACTACAAGACATTATAAGAAGGTCTTTTTTTCTTAGTTAATGTCTACATTTCCACTTTGGTAACTCTTATTAGACCCACTTTTGAGTTTCTCGCATTTTTTTATTGAGAAAATTCAATTAAGGTACATCAAGCATTGAATTATAAGTTGATAACAACTTATAAAAGTAAAAACAAACTCTGTCTTATCTAAAAAAATTTTTTTCCCTAAACTTAATCTTTTTTCAGAAAAGTACTATATGTAGATAGGACAGAATGACTGATCAGATATCATTTAACATGTGACCATGCTCTGATGGTCAGGGAGTGTGCACTGCATTCAGCATACATGCAGTATACCTGTTGACCTTCACTCCTGAGTCTGTGTCTTGGCCTAAGAGGCCTGAGGGAGCTATCTGAACTTTTGATCTTGGCTATCTTGAGGCTAACTAAAAGATCTCTCTGCTATCTTCACTATTGCCTAAAATATAAGCTCCTCAGATAATTTAATTTTTTTTCTTTATACTTATCCCAAAATTTAGCACACATCCTCTTTCTTGATCCATCTTCCTGCTGCTCCCCTGCCTCTAAAACACCTCTGAAATGCACATTCCAAAGTAAGCAAACTAACCTATACCCTTAATTCTGTTCCCAACATTCCTAGTTAATAGCCCCTAAATCTGCTGATCACCAGAAATTCTAAGTAATATTTAAAAATACATGCTGATTTTCTATTCTAGACCTATTGAAATAAAATATCCTGAGGCCACAGGACCCTTTTAAAAATTCTCCACAATTCATTAAAGAATTTGTCCATTAATTATGGCCCATAATCCACATCCTTTGGGGAGTATAGATACAACTAATGGGAAATAAAACAAAATAGCTAGAAAGCCTAAACTTGGACTTGGCAGGAGAACTACAATGATGTGAAATCTAAACTTAAACTTCAAATCTTTTAATGAGAAGAACTGTCAAGTCATATTTGTTTCAAACTCTTCAGAAAAGACTACTCTGGGGAGAGATTTTTACCCTGCTTGCTATTATCTTTTATTTAAAGAGCATTCTACATAGAAACTTTACAGCAGGTGGTTCCACAGGGGACTAATCTGCAGACAGTATTTCCTTTCTTCTGTAAAGTTGAGAGCAACAAAAGAAAGGCTCAGGAATCAACAACTCATTTAGAAAGAAGCACTCATTCTCACTTACTCACCTTAAACATCTCATGTTTACCTTGATCTGACCCATTAGGAATTGATGTTAACAAGTTCTCCCAAGTTTCCCACATGCCTTAAGTCTGAAGTCATTCTAGCCACATCTTGGACTTGGGGATTTGCTAAATTTATTTATTTATTTTTATTTTTTTATTTTTATTGCATGTGTGTATGTGTGTTTTTAATTTTGATTCTCAGTTTGCTCAGCATTAAGTTATTTATTTAGAAGATGATTTTTTTCTTTTTTTTTTTTTTATTTTGCAGAAGGGACAGTTTCAACTCCCCACTCCCACCTCTCTGTCTCTCTCTCTTTCTCCCTCTATTCATCGACTCCTCTTATCTCTATCTCCCTTCTTTTTCTTTCTTGTTGTTTAAGTCTCAAATAATGTTTTTTTTCTAGTATTGCTTTAAAGCTGATGTGCCAACTTACTTCACTTTTGAGAGAAAGGGAATATGAATTAATTTACCACTTGCTCATGTCTGGAGCTTTCCTAATAAAAATGAGAAGTAGTATATAATCTGAATCTGCAGGAAATATTTTATAATTCAACTGTTCTGAGAAAGTCAAAGCCTGCTACCAGTGAAAAACACAAAAGGCCAACTTTTGACTTGTCAGTTGAGAATTCACTTTCTCCTCTCCCAGACTACTGCAAATGAAATCCAGTAGTGTCTATTTCCATCGAGTGTCTCTTATTGAAGACTTTTGACTTGCAGAAACCATTCAGTTCCTGCCTGCTCCATGAATTGTTATGACCACTGAGTTTTTATCCTGAGTTCTTTATTTGTTCAGTTTGTTCATGTTCCCAGTTTTATAAGCTCCTAGAAGACAAGGATTGTGTTTTGACAAAGATAGTTACAGTGCAGTAGAAAGAACTCTGGATTTTGAGTCAAAAGAGTCGATAAGGAAGTAGGAAATTTATTGTGAAAGTTGTTTTCCATGAGAGCCAAGATTTTCTTCATCTTTTTCCATGCCAATTACATATGCAGAAAAAGAAAAAGGTTTACTAAAGGTTTTGAGCAAGGAAATGAGCCAATAAATATTTAAATGGAGATTAGAAAACCAGCCTTATCACCTAGCTGCTTCTATCATTAATGAGTCACATAAATCTTTTAACACATGCTAACTTTATTTTTGCATTAGAGACATGGTTTTTAACTTTTGAAAATTGTATTTGCCACTTGTGTAGGTCCTACTGAGATGTTCAATTGGCTTAGCTAATTAAACTCAGTTGCCCAAGAGGTACCCCTCATGGGTTGTTTAGGCCTAAACATGCCTTGACTTCTAGGATGGATCCTCAGAGGCAATAAAAGTTTGCTTTTGTTGATACTGAGTGCCTCTCTCTCTCTCTCTCTCTTTTTCTTTCTTTCTCATTTTCCTTCTTAATATTGTGTGTGTGTTTTTTTTGTCTTTGCTTCTTGTTCTTGGGTGAGTTTAGCCCTAGTTCTGATTTGCATATTGTTGCATTGGTAGCAACAATGATTGATGGGTTGGTTTTATGGTCTGATCATTAGGTAATCTCTTTCAGATAGAGATAGGGTTCTAGTCACACTGGGTAAGAGATATTAGAGAACTTGATTTCTTCAATTGGTTTTTTTGGTTATATAATGGTTTTTTGGTTAAATCTTAGCTTCTAATTTTATGTATTATGAAGTGACTATATCCTTGGGTAATATTTTTTAAAGTAGACATTTTTAGTGTTTTCAAAAGGTAAAAAGGTGTAAAAAGGTATTTGTGTTGCACAAGTCATATATGTAAATGAGTTTTGCTGGTCTATTAAAGTGCTTGTATATGACAGTTGTCACCTACCTATTAGTTCTTCCTATAAAATAGATGTTTCATACTTTGGTGAAAAGTTATAATCAGCATACATGAATGATAGTCTACTAGGAGCAATAATTGCAGAGAGGTACAACATAGTATGCAAGGTCATTAGATGTGTTTTGTTTGCTAAGTTTGGATTATAGTGTGTGCAAATAATAAGCCTGAAACAGAAGAAATAAAATGTGTTAACATTTTGCCAAAGGTGACTCACTTTTAATAAGTTTATTTAAAAGATTTTTTAAAATAGCTATGATTCCCTTAGCATCAAATATTATACTGATGCAAAACTAGAATTAAGGCTTGTCTGTTAAAATGAAAAATCTATCTTAGAATATTGGTCTGTTCTTCTTTACCTTCTATGATATCTGATGAAAAAATTGGGCTAGTACCTATTCTGTGGCTTACAGCAGAGGCTGGCAAACTATGTCTTGTAAGCCAAATTCAGTGCATCAACATTTTCTGTAAATAAAGTTTTATTAGAACACAAGCACACATTTGTTTACATATCGTCTATGGTATTTTTGAGTTACAAAGGTAGAGTTGAATAGTTGCAACAGAGACCTTATGGCTCCCAAACTCTAAAATATTTATAATGTGGCCCTTTGCAGAGAGTTTACTGACCCTGGTTTAAAGCTTCTAATCCTCATTGGTATAAAGGAAGGTTACTTCCTGACTGGCCAGATATCTTAAAGGGGAAGTGATTTCACCCATCTTTATAGACATTGCAGGCAAAACTGGTAGAAGTGAATTTCTTGGGTTTGATTCTCTAGCCTCAAGTTAAAAGAGAAAATAAGAGCAATGGAAAACTGCTCTAAAATAGTAGAAATGATTCATGTTAATTTTCTGGCTTTATAATTGCTTAATGCCATACGGTTCTTGATGCACTGACAGTATTAAGTAGTGGCTTATAAGTGTAAATTTATACTTTTTACTGCAACTATGTAAATGAATTAGGCCCAAACACCATGAGATCAGCTTTTTTGTGATCAAGAATAATTTTTAGAGAGTATGATCCAGAGGGAAACTGTTAAGAAAAACAGCCAGTGTTAAAATAGACAAAAGGGACTATTTTGTCCATTTCAGTATATTTCTGAGTGTTTACTGGCTGGCTCACCTCTGAATTATCTAATTCTGCAGGTCAGAGTTTATAAACTTTGCCTACAAATCGAACACTGTAGCCACCTTTTTTTTTTTTTTTTTTTTTTGTAAAAATTTAAAATTTAGTGGGAACAGTCATGCTCATTTATTTACATATCATTTATGGTTCCTTTCATAGATACTGATAGGTAGTTGCACCAGAGACCTGTGGTCCACAAAGCCCAAAATATTCATTATCTGCTTCACTACAGAAAAATTGTGCCAACTTTTCCTCTTGGAATCTTTTTGTTTGATTTGTTATTTACTATTGATGAAGGTAGTATTTAATTCTGCAAGTATTATAGATGAATAACATAAAAAATTTACAGCAAGAAAACAATTCTTGTCTTATAGGATTGCAAAAAAAAAAAAATTGTTTGGTAGAGCTATAAAAGATTTCTATAAAATGGAAGAACTAATCCCCTAAACTGGAGTTTTATTGCACTATACAATATTACCTATTTTTATATAGAAATCAGCCAACTCATCCAAGCATCAGCCACTATAAATTCTTCTTTCTCTTCGATTTTCTACTGAACATCTTCATCAATTTTTTTTTTGTTTTCCTCATTAACTGATTATATAAATATGTCAGGTGCTCCCTTTAAAATAAAAGAAGATTAATATGTAGCATATGTATTTTTATTTTCAAAGGAAACATTGATCAGATCTTTATGACATAGTTATGATCTCAACACTATTATTGATCAGAATAAAAATGTGAGTCAAAACCATGCAAAAGATACAATTTCATAGCCAGCATTATTGGCACATGGTAAAGTCTGATAATATCAAGTTTTGGAGAAATTATGGAAAAAGTATAATTTATTCATAGTTTATGGAAGTGTACTTTAGTAAAACCACTCTAAAGAACAATTTGTACATACATAGTAAGTTACAAGTAAGCTATGACAGATTCTTTTAGATATAAATGTTAAACAAACTGATGCACATGTGCAAGGATGTTCATATCAGAATTGTTTGTAATAATCTAGAAATAGAAATGTCTATAACAGAAGAAAAGGTTGTACTATATGCATATAACATCGAAAATAAATGCATTATAGCTACATGAAACACTATTGGAGAATCTAAGAATATAATGTTGAGTTTAAATAGCAAAGCAAGTAAGAATATGTACATTATGATTGCATTTATATAAAGTTAAAAACTATGCAAAACTATAATAAATTATTTAGCCATACAAACATATAACAAAATTATAAAGAAAACAAGGGAATATAACACAAAATTCAAGATAGTGTTTGCTTCTGAAGGTACAGAGAAAGATTTAGAATCTGGGAGAGGTTACAAAAACTTTAAACAGTCACATTTTCTTTCTTAGGCTGGGTTGCAAATAATTGGGAGTTTTGTTTACAGCTATTCTTTAAATCTTATAAATATACTTTTTATATCCTCAACATTTGATAAAAATAAATTTTAGAAAATAGTTGATCGGTGACAATAAAGGTGGACTATAAAAATAAGAAATTTGAGGTGGGAAAAACTTCATATTCAGTCAAGATTCTTTAGGTTGTAAATGAATAATAGCAAAAAAAAAAAATAGTTTAAGCAAAAAGGGAATATGTTTGTTCAAATAAATAAAAAGTCTAGGACTTTAGCCATAGCTTGTTGAGGAGGGCTGGAGAGAAGAGTGTGGTCAAATTATGTCACCAGATATTCCATGTTGGATCCATCATTAGATGGCTTTCCCCGTGCAGAATGACTACATCAGCTCTTTTACCACATTTTCTAAGTTCAGGCCTTTGAGTGTAGTGGAAAAGAAAATAAGTCTTTTAATCAATAGTTTTAGCAAAACTTTTTATTGTGTCCCAATGGTTCAACTTTGGATCATGTGACCATCCTTGACCAGACATTGCAGGGTACACAATGTTCTGATTGGCTAGAACCATACAACATGCTTACTCCTTAAGCTAGACTTGGAATGAACTTCATTGGACCTGCATAACCAGGAGTAGAGAAGAGATAATTGCCAGTAGAAAATAAAGGTTCCTTTTCTAAAAGAAAGCAAATAAAATCTAGGTGGACAAAATAAAAAATTTAACAAGCCATATAATTTAACTCTTTCTCAGGGAACCTGGTCAGAAAAGCCTAATCCAGTTTAACTGAAAGCAGGAGAAATGGCCCAGAAGTCGAGTACTGGTTTATGCCCAAGTAGAGGGTTTTATGCTTTCAATTCACTAGGGAACTTCATAGAAGAGGAGAGAGGGGTAAGGAGAATGAAGCAGAGAAGGAAGGAGAGACAATCCAAAATACATTGATAAAACAATCATTGTTAAATGTGATTGGTTGTTCTGTCCTTGGTGGAGGGCCATTTACCATGAAGTGCTATAAAT
The DNA here is from genome assembly GCA_028627145.1 of Eidolon dupreanum. NCBI lineage: Eukaryota > Metazoa > Chordata > Mammalia > Chiroptera > Pteropodidae > Eidolon > Eidolon dupreanum. The sequence goes on along the minus strand of CM053508.1, from coordinate 47,079,893 downwards.
TTCCCCTATTTCTCCCTAATCGAAGTCTTACTCCACAGGTCACATCTGCAAGGTGCAGAGCAGAGAAGCCCTGAAATGGAGAACAAGAGATAACCAGCATAGGGGGGGAGATGCTGCCAAATTGTACCTGTGTGAAGGTGCTTTCGCCTACACAGAACAGCTACCTGCAGTGGGAACAAGAAGCAGGTGAGACAAAGCAGATCAGACACTGTGTCTTGGGTAGTGAGACTCATGGAAGCAGAGTCCTTATAACTTTTTACTTTACTCTACAATGTTTTTCACAGTGCCTGGAAGCCAAGGGTCACAACTCCCATCACTTCAGTGATACAAATGGACTCCCTCACAATAGAATTTCTTCTTTTCTGTCTCATAAGCTTCAGACTTCCTTCGGTCAAGTTGTTGCCTCTCAAAAGCTGTCTGGTGCGCCACCAAGGATTGGGTGGGAGGAGTCTGCTCTCTCATCTATATCACTCACTTGCCAGATGACCTGCTAAAGTGACTGCCCAACTCCTGGAGCAAGTTTCAGCAAATACTCAACATCAAGCCAAGGTTCCTGTGGGGCCCCTTTCACTTTGCCCAAAGCCCAACAACTATGAGCAAAAGTGAAGAATCGGAGGAGGTAGGGAGAATTGGGACAGTGTAGTGAGAATGATAACAGAGAAAAAAGAATCGAAGGCTTTGGAGAGTAATTCAACTGAAGGAAGCAGAGAGGGCTTCTAGAGTATGTGTCTTGCAGATGTCAGGAGAATGGTATTCACAGTAAAGAGACTATTTTCTTGTTTTGTGAACTGTTATAGCTCCTTAACTTTTCATGTAGCACTTTGCACTGCTCTGACGTGTAAGTAGTTTCTGGGAGGTCAGCAGTGCTTCACGAAAAAGCCCATTTGAAAAAATCAATCGGAAACATTAAAGTGGAAATAATTCCATGCTTAGCCACAGAAACTACAGAATCACATTTCATGAAAAGCTTTTAAAAAATAATATAGACTTTCATTTCTTAATCTATAAAAGAGGGGGCTGGATTAGGTGAACTTGAAGCTCATTTCTTTTTCTTGCTTGTTAGGAAGCTTAAAGCTCTGGTTGCTATAAATTTTAAAGAGGAATTTGAGGTTTGGGTTTGTTTATGTCTCTGTCTCTTTCTTTTGTTCTATCTCTTTCACCTTTTCAGCCTGTGTTAACAGCTTCAGTAAATATGGGTCTCTCTGTTTATGGTGAGCCATTGCAAATCCCTTTGGTAAGCATAAATAACCTCTAATATCTCTTTTATTTCCAATACTCTATGATTCTAATAATGTCTATTCTTGCTTTTCCCTTCTGAAAAATAAAAGAAAAATTACTACAGCTCTCTTTGCCCAGATGCTGACTCTTGGATACACAAGCATCAGATGTAAATAACAGCTATGAAAGTCTCCAAGAAGCCCTGTGCCTTCCAAGCTCTGACCTTGACTCCAGAGTCAGAGTTTTGACCTTGGCTGAGACCATCCTGGAATGCCTAAGACAATTCTTGTGTCTGCTTTTCATCATTACCCTGACTCCCTCTTCAAGCACCATGTTCCAGCTCTGCCACCCTGCTTTGAGATTTAGAAACAGAATTTATCATGTGTCTCTCTTATACTCAACCTCCTATATCAGTGGCATAAAGACATCTGGGACATCTGAGGCTTTCTTTGATCAAGTCTATTCAGGCCCCTCAGGGAAGCCAGCAGACTTATCAGCAACACACTGAATGAAGAACTCAAAGACCAGGGCCCCTGCCTGGGTGGTCTCTCTCCATTTCTTAGCCTAGCAACTCACCTCAGTAAAAGGCTAGAAGAGTGCAAAGAGATGTCATTTGGCTCAATTTCTTTTCTTTGCCTTTCATGTCTTTCTCCCTTTGTCACTGTGCTAATTCATCTGCCTCTATGGAGCTGAACTCTTTTTGGAACATTCTGTTTTAGTTGCCCTTGTTGAGTTTCCCTTTATTTTCTTTTCCTTTTATTCTGTCTTTTTCTTCTCTCGTCGAATTCCTCTTCCCTTCAGGAATAGCTTATTTGCTATTCTATACTTTATAGCCTAGGCTCCATATTTGTAAACAGAGGGAAGCGATTTTCATACATTTTCTCTTGAGCTCATTGTTGTGGTCTGCTACTTATCACATGATTCTGCACTGTGCCTTTTAGGGATAGTTATCGGTCTTTGTGACTGTATAGTTCGAAGGCTCCACATTAATGCACCTTTTCTTCTTGCCACCTCAGGCAGAAAACCCATTCTTGGCTATAATTGTGAACTGGAGGCTTGGAATCCTCAGCAGGGGCCTGAACAGGCAAGTCCTTGATGGCCTTGATAGATTGGTGATGGAGGTGGGGACATCACTTTCTACACAGGCACCAGATGAGTGAGAGCAAGCTGTGCAGACAAAGAATCAGGAAACCAGAACATTTATGACTCTAAAATGTGCTCAATGCCTTCCTATGGTCATTAATTGTCATTTAATTTGAATAACAACCATTGTACAGGTGAAGAAACTGAGGCTCTAAGAGGTTCGGTCGTTAGCAAGGTTATACTGCCCATAGGTGGCAGAACCAGGATTATTACCCAGGTTTGTCTGGCCGCAAAGTCCATGCTCTTTTTAGCAGGCATCATGGAAAGTGCTTTACATGTATCTTCTCAAGTAATATAACAATGCTCTAAGTGCTGATAACAACACTCTGGATGGGTGTTAGCATCCAAAATTTATAAACAAGAAAACTGAGGCTCAGAAAAGTTCATTAACTTGCCCTAGTTCATGCTGTTATGAAGTGGCAGGGGACATTCCAACCCAGTCTTGTTTCAGAGTCCACATCTGTACGTACCCCACTAAACAGCCAAAGCACTTAATCCGCGAGGTGGGTGGCATGGAATATTTGACACTTTAGGTACTGAGCAGGCATGTTTGGGCTTGCAACAGGTAGGATTTCTCAGACAACCTGCTTGGCTTTCATCAATATGTATTTAAGCCCCAGGAAACTTCCCAGACAAACAGTGTGCTGCTTGTCCCAAGACAGGGACCATTTGTTCAGCACACCCATTTTCCTCAGCCCTGGGTGTGCTGCTCTGCTGGGGCAGCTGCACCATTAGCAGCCCATATGGCGGAGCTGCAGCCCACTTACGTGTAAGGGATGCACCGAGAGAGCCTGACAAAAGCAGCAGCTTTGCTGCCTGCGGGATGATCTCATTTGGAAAATGAAGCAGGGGGCCAGGAGTCCTATAGTCACTACACCACAGGCCCAGCCAACCCTGGCAACAGGCACCAATTGCCATGGGACAAAGCTGTTAACTTTGGTGCATAAGAATTGCTAACCAGATTTGCAGTCATCTCTTCCTCCGTTTAAGCAAAACAGCTCTGAAGCAGAACAATACCTATGAAGACAGAAGCCAATAGGAAAAAAAAATAGAATCAAAACGAACCCAAACTTCCCATAACAAAATGGCTTATACATCCTGGGGCCGATAATGCCTGTCTTCCTGGTGCATTAGAACTTCTATTTTAGGACCGAACCATTTAATCTTCCCCTGTTCTTTCATGTCCCTGTAATTGTTGACTGCTTCCTTGTGTTTATTTAATTATTTTTCAAAGAAGCAGGTGAGGAAACCATTGAGCACGTCACTGGGAAAAGAATAATATTGGGAACTAAGGAACCTGTCTAAGACAGAGCTTTTTCATGGTGGCCTTTTCAGAGGCCTAGCCCTGAGGCTGAATGTCAAGTAACAGGTGCGACTTTAAGAGCAAAGGAACCATCAAGAAGAGGAGCTCAGAAACATTTGTGCAGCTCAGAGAGATGCCTATATATCCAAGAAATTGTGAAGCACACCCTGAAATTTTCCCGACATGGCAAAATGTTCTGGCTTTTAAGATGGGCTGTGTGTAGCCCATCTTCACTTGGATTGGGACTATACACATACCTCTGTCCAGAAGGAAGCCAGCCCTGGGGTGAGAAAGCAGCAAGTGCTTACCCCCTGTGGAAAGGAAGGAGCAGTGGTGACAGTGAAAGGGAACCTGTGTGCAGAGCAAAACAGCAAGGCCTAGGGCATGTGAGGATGCAGGAGCAGGGGCTGGGCTCACAAGCTCCAGGAAATCATGGCTGCTAAACCCAGTGTTAACTGAGTAAGGGGATGGATCCCAAAATATGGTGTTTTTTGACACTAAGGTGAAGCCTGCGTTAATGGAAAATATCTTGTCCCTCTTGAGCAATATGTTGTTTCTCTAAGACCTGAAGAAACTTAACTGAAAACAAAAGGAGAGAAAAAAGAATGAGATCATGAAAAGTTACTGTTTAGGAACACAGGAGAAATATCATCACAGTTTTGTTCTCCGCAGGAGGCCTTCGGACATATCAAAGAAGGCCATGTTTATTTCCAGATTAGCAATCTTTAAGGTTATGGATGCCCCTGACACAAATAAATCCCAGCATCTTAAAATTGAGAAAAGATTTCTTTTCATGAATGCACAATAACTCCGTGTCTCCAGGTAGGCCAGGTCAATAAGAAACCAATTATTCCTCCCAGGTGGGGTCTGCCAAACAATGGTGCCAGCTAGGCACTCAGACAGAGCTTCTGTATATGAGCCTAGATGTTAATCTCAGATGTCCAGACGCTATACTTTATTAGTGCTCAGAGGATCAAACTTGTGAAGTTACGATTTCTTCAACCAATCAAATAGGACAGAAACGAGCTTGTGAGAAAGTCACAAAAGGACATGCTGCTTCCACCTGATTCTCTTGGGGAGGCTCCCTCTCAGAAGCCAGCGACTATTCTGTGAGAAGCTTGGGACACTTGGAGATGCCATATGTAGGTATTTCAAAACTTAAAGTGATACCAGCCTAGGTACTAGACTGGCATGTAAGTGAGCGAAAAAGGCCCCTGTCCATTCTTGCCCCCAACTGTTTAAGGTGCTTGAGTGAAGGACTAAGACAACACTGAGCAGAGACAAGACCTTCGTTCCCTCTGTGCTGGGTCTGAATTTCCATGCCTCTCCTGAGCACAGTAAAATAGTTGTTTTACAGCATTAAGTTTGGGGTTGTATGTTATTTAACAATAATAACTAGGAACACTAAGTGTTGTACAAACTGACACTAACTTACTCAACTACAACAGTATGTATTCCTTCACAGAGGCCATATGTTGTATATTCTAAGTACTAAGAAAAACTAATTATACATTAGAAACTTGCTTAAAAATTGAAGGAGAGAAGATTGGTGGCCTCAGGGGTATTTCTTTCAGGCCACTGTGACAGGGTCTGATGAAATATCTTGACCCTCTATTTCGGGTCAACTATCCTATTTTAATCTTCTGAGAAAATATTAGGAGCTATGCACAATACTAAATGTTGACTATATAAACATGAATAAAAGAAATTCTATTTACTAGTTCATACTTTAGAAGAGAATATAGACAGATAAACTAGCATTCTCAGCACAATGTTTTAAGGTCTATGAGAGAAGTAGGAACAGGTACAATTAAGAAGGTGACACATGAGCCAAATCTGGATGGATATACAGGTAGTAGTTGATTGAAGAAAGACACAGAGAGTATTCCATGCAGAGAAAACTACATATGCAAGGCGTGAAGAAAAAAAAAATCACATAGTATATTTGAAGAACCATGTATCTTTGGTTCTTTGGTATGTAAAGTATAAATAGGGGAGAAGGCCAGCATGAGGGATCTGTAAAGTGCCCGGATACAATGATAGGAGCTTGGATTTCACAGTGTGGGTGACTTAATGCCAGGGAATATTTACAATTAGGAAATGATGTGGTCAAATTGTGTTTTAGAGAAATCACTCTGGAACTGTATCAATGACGTGACTGAGAGGGCAAGTGTGAGGGCAGAGAAACTCACTAGCTGGGTATATCAAAAGTCCAAGTGAGAAACTGTAAAATACTAAACTTGGATAGTCATAAGGGGATGTCAAGAAGGGAATGGAGTCCAGAATATTTTGTAGGATTTTATAATCAGTAAGAGGCAGATTAAGGATTAGGGAAGAATCAGGTTTTGTGAGCTTGAGGTGCTTGTGAGATACAGAAATGGAAATGCCCAAAAGAATTAGAATGGTTGAATCTGAAGATGAGAGAAATTAAAATTTAGAAATATATGTAAAAGTTACAAAACTGATAAAGTGTCCTAAGAAAAATGTGTGGAGTAAAGACAAAAATAAAAATAAAGATGAAACCTGGAGGAATTTCAAATGCATTCAAAAAGAGAATGGAAAAATGAATTGAACTGTAGCCATGCAATGGAATATTGGGGAGCAATGGAAATAAATGCTACAGCCACTTGCAATAAAATAGATAACTCTTACTAAAAAATTTTGAGAGAAAATGCAAGTATTGGAAAATGCATGATCTAAATTATACAAAGTTAAAATATGCAAAAAAAATCAACAAATTCTATGTGGGTAAAACATCAGTGAATAGAAAGAGAATGACGAGCATGAATGTGAACATAGTGGAACCTCAAGGTGGGCAGGAGAGGAATGTCTTCATGGACGGATATGCAAGAATCTCCAACGGTATTGCTAACACTCTGCTTCTTAGGATGGGAGAAAGCTTCACAGATATTAACATTCATAGTTCATATGTACATTACATATATTTTTGAATATTTTAAGTATTTGCAATATTTTTAAATGAACCAAGAGTGACTGGGAGATAAAGAAGTCAAGACAAAAAAGGTAAATTACTCTTTCAAGTAATTTGAGAACAAGAGAGTAGATGGTGTTCAAGTTAGAGTAAGATATGAGATTGAAAATGTTATCTTTAGCATGACAGTGATGTGTGTAGTTGTATAGATTCTAGGGACTGAGCATTAAGAAAAGAAAGCAGATAACATGTGGTTCAATGACCCTGGGGAGTCTAAGAGTAGGACTATATATATATATATATATATATATATATATATATATATACACATATACACACATATATATTTTTAACATTACTAATAAAGTAATAACCAGATTGGCCCAGAAAACATTCCATTTTAAATAATTTAATTTTTCATAAAGAAACCTTATTCTCCTGTGAAAGCCCCTCAGGTTTCCCTCTACCATCCCTTCAGGAGTCATTTGTGTACTGGCGCCTTCCGAGCCTCCTGGCATGAAACATGTCTGAATGTACAGCATGAGAGTGACAGAGACTTTTTACTTCAATCAACAGGAATAGGGTTATTCCTCTAAGTCTTCAGGAAGAGACAAACACAAACCACTGATAGGTGACCATATTACCTAATGTACAAATTTACTCAATACTTCGACTAATCCATGTCATGCTAAAATAATGTCATTCTCATTTTAATTTCCAATCTTTCCTTGTTAGGGAGTTGGAAATAGTTATATTACTGCAAATGACTCCAAGTTTCAGTTCTACTTCTGCTTCTTTGTGTCATTATCTGTTATCTGCTGTTGACCTATCATAGATAGCAAATCCTTACTGCAATTATTTGGTATCGGTCATCATTTGGTATCCAGTGGCTTTCTCTGCCTCAGTTAGAGAATAACTGCTTTGTACTTTTGGCTGCTTCTCTGATTTAGTTAAAGTTATTGCTAATTTTATTTTCTGGACCTCACTTACTGTTTGTTCTCTCTTGGTCTTTTTTTTCCCCCCAGTCTATTATAGGCTGCAGAAGCATAGAATGTTTTATAATGGTTCATGCTCAGTCTTTCTTGTGTTTATTGCCTCAAGCTCACTTATCTATGCTCATATCTTGGAATCTTGAATTAGAATATTATCTATTTTAACAGCTGGCACCCAAATTTGTCTTAGTATCTGGATAGGACTATTTTTATTTGGAAAATACCATCAGTCACTTGTGGGTGGAAGGTAAGACCTTGAAAAGACGGGTTGGAATAAGACCAAAAAAAAAAAAAAAAGCTAGAAGAGATAGTTATCTTCTTATCATAAAATGAGAGAGTTGTGCTTATGGTATAAAAACATAAGCCCCTAACAGACTAATCCACCCCACAGATGACTATGAACGTTGCACAAAGTACAAAAAACAACTACCTGAAAGCACTGGAAAATGAGCAAAAGCAGAGAGATTTTGAAAGGGAGACAAAATGCAACTGTCCTTCTACACTGACAAACAAGAGAAGAACGTGAGTCAACCCTAGCCACAAAAAAAAAGTGAAGAGGAAATCCTGAAAATGAGAAAGCCACAAAGGAGAGCCCCAAATACTGTAAATAAACTGTTGAGTTTCTGGCTGACCTCTGACAAATACACATATGAGCAGACTCAAAGTGGCTTTTAGCCAAGGCTAAGAAATGTAATCTGAGCTCTGAGCGGTGCTCACTACAGGTGAGAAAGGGGTTAAGTCAGAATCTAACCAAAGTAGTTGTTCGCTAAAACAAAATATCAACAACTTCAAGAAAAAATAACAGAATCAAAAGTTGCCATAAAATAACATAACATAATATTCAGTATATTGCAAAATCACTCAATCTACAAAGAACTAAGGAAATGGCATTTATTCTCAAGGGAAAAGATGTGGAACAGAGGCCAATCCTATGAAGTCTCACACGTTGAAATTATTAGATAAGGATTTTTAAACCACTATTACATACATGTCCAATGAGGTAAAGGAAAGTACACTTGTAATGAACATAAAACAGGGACTCTTGGTAAAGAGATAGAAAACATACAAGAGAATCAAAAGGAAATTTTAAAATTGGAAAATAAAACACCATTCCACTACATACACATTGGATTCCTAAAACAAACAAACAAAACAAACTTGACAGCACCAATTATTGGCAAAGATATAGTGTAACTGCATCTTTAATACACTGCTGATGGTATTGTAAAATGTGCAACCACTTTGGCAGTTTCTTAAGAAAAACGTAAACTAGTCATATGACTCAGCCATTCCACTCTGATGTATTTACCCAAGATAAATAAAAACATCTGTCCACACAAAGGCTTATGCACAAATGTTTCAGCAACTTTATTTACAGTAATCTCAAACTAGAAAGAACCCAAATGTTCATCAGCAGGTGAATGGGAGGCAAAGCGTGGGGCATCCATACAATGGGATACTATTAGTAAAAAATTCATTAATAAAAAGGAATGCATGTGGATGAATCTCAAAATCATTTTACTGAGTGAAAGAAGTCAGGCACAAAAGAGGAACACAAAATAGTAAATAAAATTCTATTTTTATAAAATTTAATAAAATTCTAGAAAATGCAAACTAATCTATAGTGATCAGAAGTCACCTGCATGTAGGAGTTGCATGTAGCTGGGGACAGAGATAGGTTAGAATGTAAAAAAGCATGAGGAAACATTTGTGGGTAGTGTAAATATTCTTCACTTTGATTATGGCAAAGGTTTTACTGTGTATGCAATTGTCAAAACTCATCAAATTGTACATTTTAAATGAATAAAGTTTGGTTTATGTGAAATAAACTAATAAAATTAATTCAAAAAATGAATGGTAAATCAAGAGTCAGGAAGACATAGAACAGAGGAAGGTCGAGTAACATGGAAATCACTCTAGTGGAGTCCAGGAAGGCACTGAAGTCTCCCACTTCTCAAGATCAGAGATGTTTAATATCAGAACCTATTTGGCTTCCTGCAACATAACCCTATTCCACCTTCTACAAAACTGAGAAATAAGCAACAATCTGTGAATGGCTTTCCATGAAAATTAAGGATAGAAACTTAACTGTATGTACATAGAGCTTGATGTAGGATGAAACAAGGTAAGCATGCAAATGGCAAAGGAACGAGCCATAAAAAGTGTGATTTCAGCAGAAATTGGAGTTTAAGGCCAAAAGTCACCAAGCAAATATAATATCCCCAAATGGGAAGGAATCGCAGTAGACACTGGTCTTTCTGCGGGTTTTGGACTGGGGACTTGAAACCCCTGTATCCAGATCTTAAAGGGCAGTATATATCCAGCTAATATTCTGGATGATATCTATAAAACCTCTGCATGCTAAACTTCCCCTGTGGCCACCTGCATTTATAGAACTGAATGTGGAAACTCTGTATTTTTAAAGTAATAATCTTCAATCTGGGGGTCATATCAGAATCCCATGAGGCTCTTTAAAAATTGTAACCCAGTTCAATTTAGTCACCATCTCCAGGGTATGGCCTAGGCATGTGTATTTTTTAAATTGCTGTAAGAAACTCTGCACTAGCCTGTGGGACACAGAGAAAAGACTGAATTGTTTATATTTTTACCTAGATGTGACAACTTTAACTATGGAAGTTTCTGACCCCACTTGATCCATAAGTCTCAGTGGTGGGTTGGCCTGAATCTTCTGGTCACACAACCTCAATCACACCCTAATCAGAAACTAGTCTTTGACAGAGAAATCCAGGGGCAGAAAAAAGGCTCTTCTGAAATATACTGGAAAGCTATTCTCAAAGTTACTCTGTTTCTATAAAGTGCTTGGTACTTTGAAACTTTTTGTCTTCTGAATTCGGAGCAAGGAAGGAAAAGGTCATGCTTCTAAATGTGCCAGCTAAATTGCTACTGTCCTAATAGAAATTCTTTTCCACACTTTTAACCATCTAACTTCTTTTTGTTCAAAAAATGAACCATATAAATACCCAGAAGTAATGGATTTATAGAAAGAAAACTAAAAGAACAAATCTTAAAAAAATGTACAATAACCATCTACATATTTGTTATCTAGAATTTAACTATTTTTTTTAATGTGCAAAGATTAAAGGGAACTGTTATTCATCTTGGCAAGTAAGGTAACATTTTTTAAAACTTGTTTCTAATTTTTTGCATTCTGGATATGATTCCAAAGTTAAATACATGGAATATATCATTCTTTAGTTAACATCACTGATTTTTCCTGTATACCTCATATTGTTCTAACATTTACATATATTAAGTAGTTTAATCATCACAACCTCATGAGTTAGCTATTATTTTTATTTAATTAAAAAAGGAAACTGAGGCATAAAGATGTTAAGCAAGTTTCCAAAAATCACAAATGTGTTAGGTGGAGAAGCTGAGATTTCAACTCCAGCCATCTGGATTTAGAGTCATTGCTCTATCTCTAAATCACTATGCTTTGTTGACTCTTGGGGCTTAAAACACTTTTTCTCTATATATCATTCTTCTAGAAACACATTTGCTATATAGCGGCATTTGAAAACGGTCATGGAAATTGCTGGAATTGTTTATTCCATTTAACCTGCTACAGTATATACCACAGAAATAATAGTGCTGAATCTATGTAATTTAGCTACATTGTCCAGTGTCTCCAACATTCAAAAATAAGTAATCTAAAAATCCATGCAAGATAGATAATCAAAACTCAAGAGTAAAGAAAATCTTCAACATTAAAAAAAAGTGCTTATATATTGTGTGCTTTCCCATGCTCTTATCTTTTTGCTTGGGCACCAAGAGCTTAATTTGTAAAACAACATTTTTAAATCATGGGTCCTTTTGCCATAATATTTTCATATTGGGCTTGCTATCTCATTTTTTCTCTATTTTCACTAATGCCACTTTTTATCTTAACGATCTCACTGAATTTTACATAGCTTTTATACTGCTTTGAATCTTTATAATACAAGGTGAGTATGGAGTATAAAGATAAAATTTTTTTTCTAAAAGTAGAAATTCTAAAAGACCCAAAGCCTTTCGGGTAGCACATTTGGGTTTAAAGAGAAAGAAATGTTATATTTTTCTAGGAAAAACTTCAATTATCCAGGGCCTATTCCTAAATGATAGAAGGTCTTCCCTTAAAGACTTCTTTTCTGTTTCTCTCTGTCTCTCTTTGTCTTTTTCCTTCTCTCCTCATTCCCATTCTCCCCACTATTCCTTCCTTCTCTCCTTTCCTCCTTCCTTTTTCCCTTCTTCTGTTAAAAATAACACTATAACTATTTTACTGTTAAACATAGCTTTGCATACTTGTGTGACTATATCTTCAGAATAAATTATTAGCAATATAATTATTAGATTCCCATTTCATAATAGGTTATGTGTTCATTGTCTTCTCAATCTAAAATAATCATTCATATATATAAATAATCCTTTATTCATATGTGTTAACTATTTTTCCAGATTGTCACTGTTTTATATTTTGGTTTATATACTTTAAATTTTTATCTTTAAGAAATCAAAGGTATTTTATTTTATGATTCCAGGTTTTTTTATGTTTAAAAATGTCCCTTGTACTGCAACTATATAAAAACATACACCTATATTTCTTTCCATCTTTTTTGCTTCTTTAATGAATCTGCTACTAATTTTTTTAATAAAGGATAAGTTGTCTTAACATAATTTGAATAATATAATCTTCCCCTACTGCTATGTTTATCATCCAAAAAATCCTCATTTATATTAGGGTATATTCCTTACTATTGTATGAAATTGAGTAGTCTATTTATCCATTATGTCTATTACTGTACCAAAATAAACATTTAAAATTTTCAGTGTGCTTAAATTCTGGTTAAGATTATTTTACCTTGTTCTTCGTCCTTTAAAAAAAGATACAGCTATTCTTTAAAATTTTTTTTCAATTACAGTTGACATTCGATATTTTATTAGTTTCAGGTATACAGCATAGTGGTTAGACATTTATATAACTTATGTAGTGATCTCCCCAGTAAGTATAGTACCCACCTGACACCATACATAGTTATTACAATATTACTGACTATACTCCCTATGCTGTACTTCACATTACAGTGACTTTTTTGTAACTGCCAATTTGTACTTAATCTCCTCCCCTTTTTCACCTGTCCCCCCAGCCTCTCTCTTATCTGGAAACTATCAGTTTGTTCTCTGTATCTATGAGTTTGTTTCTGTTTTGTTTGTTCATTTATTTTGTTTTTTAGAGCCCACATTTAAACAAAATCACATGGTATTTGTCTTTCTCTGCCTGACTTATTTCACTTAGCATAATACCCTCTAGGTATATTCGTGCTGCTATCTTGGCTATTGTAAATAATGCTGCAATGGACATAGGGGATGCATATATCTTTTTGAATTAGTGTTTTGGATTTATTCAGATAAATACCTAGAAGTGAAATTGCTGGATCATATGGTTGTTCTACTGTAAATTTTTTAAGGAATTTCAATACTGTTTTGCATAGGAGCAGCACCAATTTACAGTCTCACTAAGAGTACACAAGAGTTCCCTTTTCTCCATATCTTCACCAATATTTGTTGTTTATTTATTGATGATGGCCATCTTGACAGATGTGAGGTAATATGCCATTGTGGTTTTAATTTGCATTTCTGTGATAGTTAGTGACACGGAGCATCTTTTTGTATGTTTACTGACCATCTTTGGAGAAATACCTATTCAGGTCCTCTGCTCATTTTTTAATCAGATTGTTTGTCTTTTTGGTGTTAAATTGTATTCGTTCCTTATATATTTTGGATATTAACCTCTTATTAGATGTATCATTGCCAAATATCTTCTCTCATTCAGTAAGCTGTATTTTCATTTTGTTGATGGTTTTCTTTGCACTGTAAAACCTTTTTAGTCTGATGTAGTCCCATTTGTTTATTTTTTTTCTTTTGTTTACCTTGCCTAAGGAGACATATCAAAAGAATAGTACTAAGAACAATGTCAGAGAGTTTATGTCTGTTTTCTTCTAGGAGTTTTATGGTTTCAGGTCTTACATTTAAGTCTGTAATCTATTTTGAGTTTATTCTTGTATAAAGTGTAAGAAAGAAAGTCATCTAGTTTCTTTTTTTTCTTTTCTTTTTCTTTCTTTCTTTTTTTTTTACATATATCCGTCCAGTTTTCCCAACACCTTTTATCGCATAGACTTTCTTTATCCCATTGTATATTCTTAAAGATTGGGATATTACTTTTAAAACATCATTTTATCAACCCCTAAAAACCTCATCTTGTTTTTAGACTGAAATAAAATGTATAGATTAATTTAGAGAAAATGTATCAATAATTTTTACTTTAGTGAACTTTCTTATTTTGACATACTAGTAGAATTTATAATTTCTGCATATCAGCTCTATACATTTTTGTTAATTTAATTCTTAGCTATTTCACCTACGTTTGATGTTGCTACTTTAAATGGCATCTTGTTTTTTCTACTTTAAATGGCATCTTGTTTTTTCTATTATACCTTATAAATCACTGGCGTGGATACATGCTTTTGTATATTAATTTTGTAACTAGCCCCCTTAGTAAACTTTGTTATACTTTCTAATATTTTTAATTAAATTTATTGGGATGACATTCGTTAATAAAATTATATAGATTTCAAGTATACAATTCTGTAATACGTCATCTGTATATTTCATTATGTGTTCACCACCCAAAGTCAGATCTCCTTCCATCACCATATGACACTCTTTACCCTTTTCTACCTGCTTTCCAACTTTCCTCTGGTAACCACTAAACTGTTGTCTGTGTCTATGCGTTTTTGTTGTTTGCTTGTCTTCTTTGTTTGTTGATTTCGGTTTTATATTTCAAGTATGAGTGAAATGATATGGTTCTCAACTTTTTCTGTTTGACTTATTTTGCTTAGCACGATAATTTCATGATCCATCCAAGTTGTTGCAACATTTTAATAGCTATTCTGGATTTTCCAGGTGTACTGTCACATCGTCTGCAAATAGTAACTTCCTCTGTAACATTTGCACTTATTTCTTTCTCTTTTCACTATGTATTGGATAATACTTCAAAATATTATTGAAATGTGTTGGTAATAGACATCTTTATCTTGTTTCTAACTATAATGAAGAACTTTGTTAGTATTTTCATCAAGACCAGTGTTGGCTTTTGTACATAAAATCATGTCAAGAAAATATTTAAATTTTATTAATAGTTTGTTTTCTTAATCCTTTTATTACTTTTTATTAAGTTTGTTATTTTAATTTGTAAAGGCATTATCTTTATTGAATATCTTCTTAATGTCTTTTGAAAGAATACATTATTATTTCTTTTACTTTTGTAATATCATTGTTTAAATGCTGTCTTGACTCAGTTTTAAGGCTCTGGCTAGGGTCTGTCAGTTCTCCTTCTTGTGCAGTTAAGCCACACCCCTATCACCTCTCTTATGGGGCTTTTACACTCTGGGCCACCATATACCCGCCCTAATCACCTCAGGGCCAGGTACCAGACACTCTGGCACAGTCCCTATGCCCCAGAGCCAGCTGACATGTTTTGAAAGAGCCAATCCTAAACCTGCTTGCCTTGCCTTGCTTCTTCCTTAGCCAGAAACCACAATAAAGGCACTTGCCATGACCCCCCTCATCCTCTGCTTCCTGATCTCCTCTGTGCTCCCCCTGAGTGGTCCAGTGAGTGTGCTGTGTTCTCCCCAGGGGAACTGTGAATAACAAAACCGTAAAATTCCTTCTGGTTTCTCTCTCTTCCTCTTCACCTGGCCTCACCATACCTCATCCAGGGTAACGTGGTAAAAATAACGTATTGACATGGTGATTAACATTAATAGATACTATAATATTCAAACCTCAACATTTCTTGATGTAATATGTTAATCTTCTAAATTGCTTTGCAATTCTGTATACCAGTGTTTCATTTTAGATTTTTAGATTTTTAAAAAAAAAAAATGCACAGCAATAAGTTAGATTGATTTGCCTGCATTTTTTAAGCCACACTTTGTCAGGTTTTGTTAACAATACTATGGTGATTCTATTAAATTGGTCTGGAGGATTTTCTTTTTCTTCAAATACTAAGACAGTTCAGATAGTATAGGAATTATCTATTCTTTAAAGGTGTGAAAAAATTGGGCTGTGAAACAGTCTGAGCCTGAAAGGGGCTGAGGGTGCAGGGAGTATGTAGATCTGCACACTTTCCTTCTTCCAAGTAATTGTTTTGTATAGGTACTCTGTATTTTCTGAAATAGATTTTTGTTTTTTATAATTTTGTTTTTTATAATTTCAGGTGCCAAATGGGTATAGGGAAGAGAAAGCAGCTTGGAGCACAAGCACCACGATTTTACCCAGCTCCTGGACCATGTTCCCTGCCAGCCACAAACTGCCCACTGCACATGAGGCCTTTCATCGGACTGATAGGTCCATGCTGTCCCAGCCAAAGCTTGTTGAGATGCTGGAGTAACATTCTCTGATGTGACTGAAAGTATTGGGACGATCGATTTATTGAGAATTTGATAGCACTCAGCTGAATACCAAATGAAATTTATTTTCTATTTTTCTTGAGTCTGTATTGGCAAGGTATGAGCAGAATTTTTCCGAATGTACTCTCACAGCTCAGCGTCACAGGCAGGGCAAGAAATATTTCTGAAGTGAGCTAATATTCTTTCTAGAGTCCAAGACTCTGTATCTATGGTTGTTATCATCCTCTAGAAGGAAAGTCCTGGAAGGCAGGGACCCTGGAGGCACTCATTCTAAGAAACGTTTGTCCAGAGAGCACAGTAAGTAAACATTTGATGCTAGATATGCTTAGCAAGGTCTGGAGCTTGGCTGCACCAAAACAAGAAGAAAGATAGCGCAGAGGAGAGAACAAAAAGAAGGGGCAGATTGCACATCAAATGCTTTGGGAAAAGTAGAGGATAATACTATTCTCAGAGCGCATAAAAACTCAGCTCTGAAAAAACTCAGAACAGAATATACCTGTCTTGAGTAATACAAACTTTAAGAAAAATCTTTGTGGGCTCACTTGCAATTTCATTATAGTTAGCCAAGCTATTATGTGAAATGAGGGTAGAATGTATCATACAGTTCATTATTCAGATATAAAGTTAGACCTAAGACTTGGGTCATCGATCTTTTCTATAAATTGACCTGTACTTCTCCAGGAACTTCAATTTTATTCCACATCCTGATTCCAATAACAACATCATGTTCCCCAACACTGACTTTCCCAGACACCATGATTTTCCAAAAGCATTTTGGTAAATGACTGAGTGAAAACGACAGGTAAGGAGTCTGGCAAGACCACTCCTCTGGTCAACCTAGTCTGGCATCCCACAAAAGACAATCTATTCCAAATGGTAGAGTGTGGATAGACACAGGGGAAAAGGTTTCTTAATAAAGATTTCTACCCAGAGATGAAGGGTTATTGGAGTCTCCACAAGGCAGTGAAAAAAAAAGTTCTTTTACATACTCTCCTTGTAATAAGAAAAACAAATCGCAAATTACAATCAGCCCCAATAAGCTTCCTTCTGTTACAGGTTGCGATTGTCACAATGGAATGTTAAAAGTGCATTAACATCCATGGCCTCATAAAATAAATGCCATTCTGCTAGCAGAAAATGGTTTGGAAAAGACACAGGACTGTGTGAAGAGTCCTTCTCATCCCTCATCCACTACCCTCTCACTTAGGAGAACCTACCAACAGTTCACAGGTTCTGGGGAAATCAGTAAAAACAATCAAAACAAGCAGATTGACTCCGAGAGTTAGGAGGCTGGCCAGGAAGTGCTGCTCGGGTCTTCTGGGAGAGTGCAGTCACGGTCAGCTAGAACCTGGGGGCAGAGCTGTTCATAGGAGAAGAAAAGCATTTCTCTCAACTCCCTGGATAAGTCTCATCTGCAGCTTTGGCTTCCTAGGAGATTTATATGTTCCAAGGTCATGTTTTTATTCTTTCCTGAGCTCCACATGCCATCTTAGGTGAGACAGCTGGCCTCCGATGTCTCTGCTTTCGTAGCTTTTCCTGAGCAACTGATTTTTAGAGTATACCCAAAAGATCCTTATATGCCTCCTTTGGACAAGTTGCATGTGAAAATGGGAAAATTAAAGTCACACCACAAGTCAGAAGAACCAAGTTGTGGTTCTTGCTCTCAGAAGAGCTAGTTGACCTTGGACTTGTTCTCTTCTGGGGGGCCTAAGTTTGCTCACCTATTCAATAAAAGTTCATTCCATTAACGATAAAGGAAAGCCTTTCTGAGTGTCTTTTATCTGCCAAACACAATAAAAAATACTTGGGAAATGAAGGTGAAGATCTAGTCCTGATCTCCATGAAGCTCATTGTATAATGCTTTAGTACTCTGTACAATTACAGTATGTATACATACTATAATTGAATGATTTTCTTTAGTAAGAACATGCAAGAATTCAGAATAGATAATCCACAAAGTCCTTTCATTTAAGTGTAATTTTCAAAGTATTTTACAAAGGATAGGAGATTTCACTGCCAAGTCCCAAAAGATACACCAGCATCATGTGCCAGCTGACATGCCTTTATGGTCACAGCAAACACTGTTATTTGCTTCCATTTCCTCTTTGCCAACAGTGCCCAGTGTTCAGGTTCAATGTGCCAGGTCTCAAGAGGAGAACTGTGATTGTCCTTAGTCAAGCATCAGCATCCCATCCTCTCTGTCAGTGATTGGTTGTGGTGGTGGCGGGGGGTTTGAAGGGTAGTACTGGCTCAGTTCAGATCAGTGAGATGTAAGGTGACGTCTACTGGGAAGTTTCCAGTAAAGATTTTCCTCTCTGATGTATGAGAGGGTCACAAGAAGAATTCTGTTCCACTTGCTCTTTTACTCCTTTCTCTCTCACTGCCCTGGCCACCCTCCTAAACCTTTGAGGCTGAATTAGCCACCTGACAACATTAAAGAAATGCCAAGAAAATCTCACACACATCCACCAACTCTAGGTTGAAGCTGCTGTACTAATGCATAAGTCATCTGTCTATAGATTTATTAAACGCAAAATATATGTCATATGGTTTGAGCCACCCTTAATCAGATTTTGTTTTATGTTGCTTAATGCATTCCTAATTCATACAATGATTTAATATTTTCTGCCCCTAAATTTTTTATTTATGAACAAGAGGATCTTATATAAAGTGACAATTGTAACTTTGTCTTTCAACCCTACCTTCCACAGAGGTTCCCCTAAGCTGGAATACTTAGACATTTTAACTTCTTTAAATAAATCAATACGAAATAACTCCCTTTTTCATCCTAGGTAGCAAGTCACTCTGGCCTATTCTCCAATCCAGAACTACTCTACAGGAGTGGTTCTTTTGTGTCCTATGAAAATGCAATATTGAAGCATCTCCATTATTGTTTAAAAGTGGGATTTTTAGACTCAGCCAGAGACAAAGGTGGTATAGGAGGATATAGGTCTTTCTTGCCTTCATCCTCTACATTTCTTTTCCATTCAGATCCCATGGGGAAGAGATCTTTTTAAATAATAGCATTTTTAAAGTTATGCTGAAAATAACAGCATTTTTAAAGTTATGCTGAGAGATGGTAAGTATCCTACAAAGATTTTTCTTAAAGTTGTATTACTCAGACCATTGAAGATCCATAAATGACATAATAAGTCTTGCAGAAAGACGCCAATCCATTTCAGATCTAGACTAGTCTTCTTCAGGATATTGAGTTGACAGAAATAGGATAAGCTATGCAAACTGTGCTTGAATTACCCTAAACACAAAGCTTAATTTATAATAGGTAGGGGGTGAGGTGGGGAGGAGATGCAGTAGGTACCAGGGGATAAGGAATTTAAACTGTAATTTAAACATAACTGGGAATTGTTATAGGAATAGATGTCTGTGAGGTTAGGAAATGCAGGGAATCATGACAAGTTTAGAGGTGGCACATGGTGCAAAAGTCACGAAACTTAAGCAATTTTTTGGCAGATTAAAAACTGCTGAGGAAGCATGTACTAAATTATTGACCACCTGGCAGAAAAAGAATGAAAGGACTCCCAGTTTTTGATGAGGTTAGAAATATTTTTAGATATGACATTGAAGAGAGAAGGGGTGTCATGAGGTGAGATAAATTCCATAAGCATTAAGCAAGGGCTGGTGGAAATTCCATAAATCCCAGCTCTACTAACCAACCTCATGCATTTTGAGAGTTCTGAAGGATTCACTGTGTTATTTCAGTTGATTCAGATGAAAGACATGAAGCTGCCCACAGTCAGGGAAACGAACAGCTTGGGGTGGCTGGACCGAGGAGAGAGGCAGAAAATGTAAAGCAGAAAACTTACAAATTTTTCCTTTCATGGATAAAGATTGACCTCTAGGCATATACATGAGATCTTCTTTGTCAAGGCAGGTCCCATTTTCCACTTCTAGTGAGTGAGAAAGCACTGCTGGCAGATGACATTGTGGAAATATTCAGAAGCTCAAGTGCAGTCAGACAAAGGGCTTGGGGTCACATGTGAGAACCAGCCAAACTCAAGAAGCTCTCGATTCTGTTCCATGTGTACGACTCAAGCCCATTTTCCCAGTGGGGATTTCAGTCCCTTCTCCATGAAATTAACAGTACCACATGTGAACAGGGAAGAGGTATGCCAAGCAGTGCTGGACAGCAATATCAGATATTTACACCTGCCAATCACCTATGAATGACATTTGGTCCACATTCAGCTACCATATCCAATGGGGCCTCTTTGGTCTGAGCCTGGGAAACTATTTTATCTGGCTCCCTCTCTGCATTCACTTTCATACAAATAGTTCTCCTAATAAAATTCTTGCATGTTTAACTTGATTTGGCATCTGCTTCTCAGAGGATCTGGACCAATATAGCTCCTAACTAATACAGGAATTTCCTAGACCATGCATTCTCAATGCAAATTGTATCAACCTCAAGGAAATAAAAATACATTCTTGGGTACACAAGAAATTTTTGATATAATTGCTTGTGGGCTATATCTAGTAACTACTGGCATAAAGAGAAGAACTCCATGGTTGTAAAGCTCAAGAAATGAGGGAAGGCATGCAGAGTGGAAAGTGGAAAGCTTACTCTTAATGCCCTTCTTACATGAGGGAAACAGTTGCTTTCAATTTAATAACATATTAAAGTTATTCTATGAGAAAATCAATAAACAGAAGAGTTCTGTACACCTTATAGATTTTCCATGCCAAAGAATGTTTGTATATACTAGGACTCTAGATCTGAGGGTTATGGCAGAATAAAACTGAGATGATGGAAGGAAGAGTATGAAGGAAAATTAAGGGACGGAAGAGATTGATGAAAAAAGGAACCAATGGGACGCTTTGGACAACTAACCTAGGTTTATCCCAAAGGACTTACTAGAAATCCATTAAGAAATGATAAAGAAACTTATGTGGGATTTTGAGAGTGTTCATGATAAACTACTATATTATTGTTTCATTACGTACATATATATATATAGTATTATTACTATAATTATAACTAACATTTATTGGGGACCTATTATATTCCAGGCACCATTCTAAGGGCCTTAAATATATATTAACTCAGTTAATTTTCTCAATAAGACTTTAAAGTGCGAGCATTGTTCTTCTCACTTTATAGATGAGACAGTGGAGTCATAAAGACAATAAGTAACAAGCCAAAGGTTACAGAGTTAATAAACTCAAATCCAGACAGCCTCATTCTAGAGCCTGCACACTTGACCACTATTCTATAAAACTTTGCTAATATTCCATTTTTTTCCTCCCAGATACTTCCAGATCTCCTGCTCCCCTTGAACTCCAAATAGTACTACCAGAAAAAGAAAATTCTGGTGACTTTTACTAATTCTTTCTTTCTTTTTTTTTTTTTTTGCATGGGTGCATTATAATTTATTTAAGCACATAATGATGATGAAGATAAAGTTTCCTTAGAATTATTTTCACATATACCAAGGATTAAAATTTTGCTATATACATTTTAATGTAGAGAAATATTGTGAAATATTTAGAAATGGAATTGCTAGGTCAATGTATTTGAACATTTTAAATTTACTAGATACTTCTAAATTGTTCACTAAAAGAACTGTTCTAATTTATAATATTATTAACAATGTATTAGCACATATGTATCCTAAAATTGATATTTTAATATCCGAGTGGAAAAAAATGGCATTTCAGTGTTACTTTGTTTAAATTTCACTGAATAATTGTGCTATGTCATACTTTTATAAATGTATTGACCTATGTCATATTTTATTCTGGGAGTAGGCTATTTCTCGTTTTTAAATTTTTTATTGATTTTTAGAAGAATTTCCAACACTGAATATAAGAGCCCTTATGATAGAGAATTATTTATGTAGGCACATCTATTATCTTTTCTATAGTTTCTGGGTTTAGTGTTTACTTAGAAAGCATTCTCCACCTCAAAATTATTTTTTCTAAGTTATATTCCTTCATGCAAATATATTTGCTTATACACTCTTAATATATATATACATTTATGTATATAAACCATACAATAATTCTAAATGAATTGAAATATAGTTTTCAATCCATCCAGAATTCTCTCTATGGCTTGAATAGCTAGAACATTTATTAAATAACACAGTTTTCCTTCTGGTTTGCAATCTTACCTTTACCATTAAGTAAATATTCAGTTATAGACCAGTCAATATATAGAATTCTATTTAGGTTTCCCTTGTTTGTTTATTGCAACTTCTTGCTCTTTCAATTCCTATTTTTTCACAGTAATCTTTGATCCTTGGAAAAAAATATCTCCTTTTTATTATCATGGTGACATTGGTTAACAAAATCCAGTAAGTTTCAAGTGTACAATTCAGCAGTAAGGCATATAGATATTGCATTGTGTGTTCACTGCCCATAGTTCAATTTCTTTCTGTCACAAGATTTTTGACTCCTTTTACCCTACCAACTCTCCTGCCTCCTCCCCGCCAACTTTCTGGTAACCACTAGTCTATTGTCCATGGCCATAAGTTTCTGTTTGTTTTTGCTTTTAGGTTTATATTCCACATATAAGTGATATCATTTGATTTCCAACCTTTTCTGTCTGGCTTATTTCGCTTAGCATGGCTATCTCCAGGTCTATCTATGCTGTTGCAAATGGCAGTATTTCATCACTTCTTATAGCTGAGTAATATTCCATTGTATATATGTACCACAGCTTCTTTATCCAATCATTTATTATAGAACACTTCAGTTGCTTCCATGTCCTGGCCACTACGAATAATGTTGCTATGAACATCGGTGTGCAAATATATTTTCAAATACATGTTTTTCAAGTCTTTGGGGTAAATATCCAGTAGAGGGATTGCTAGATCATATGGTAGATCAATTCTTAGTTTTTTGGGGAACCTCCATACTATTTTTCATAGAGGCTGTACCAATTTGCAGTCCCACCAGCAGTGTATGAGGGTTCCTTTTTCTCTGCATCCTCTCCAACACGTTACTACTGGCCATGTTGATAACAGCTAGTCTAACAGGCGTAAGATGGTATTACATTGTGGTTTGATTTGCGTTTCCCTAATAACTAGCGATGTTGAGCATCTTTTCAAATGTTTGTTGGCCATTTGTATGTCTTCTTGAGAAAATTGGTCCTTTGCCAATTTTTTAATTGGATTGTTTTTTGTTGTTGTTGTCATTGAGTTGTATGAGTTATTTGTATATTTTGGATATTAGGTCCTTCTTGGAGGTGTTACTTGCAAATATATTTTTGCATTCGGATGGTTGTCTCTTTACATTGTTGATAGTTTCTTTTGCTGTGCAGAAGCTTCTTAATGAGAATACTGAATCTCATTAAGCTTTTCTTGATATTCCATAATCATCGTGGTGAATCCCAAATAACCTGATGTCATTCAATGAAACTTCACAGACAATTCAATTGAATGGAGTATTTTGCCAGCAAACCACGACAGCTGTGCTTGTTGTTCTTGTGTCTGCTTATCTCAGGTTTTTTTTTTTTTGTCTTCTTGTTAATTAAGCTAACCAGTATCATTTTTCTGTTGCTGTTTTGATGAATCTCGCATGGTTATGTGACATTAACATTAGGGGAAGCTGAGCGAAGGGTATATGAGAAGTTTCTGTACTATCATTATTACTCTTCTGTAATTTCATAAAAGTAAAAAATTAAAGGAAAAAGGGCAGAGGAAACTGTGACTATGACTGTGAATCTTGAGTCACACCTTTGTCCTACCACTAATTGGTCTATGACCTTGCTATTTCTTTTAGAGACTCACTTTATTCACCTTCAACAGGCTTATAGGATGACAATAGTTATGTATGGTTATCTTGTTAGGATTAAATGATATAATGGATATACTGTCTTTAGCAGGCTGCCTGGTAAATGCTTAAAATTTGTAGCTCCAACCACTCTTATTATTACCTTAAAGAGAGGTCCCTAATTTGAGTTCATGGAAGACTTCAGAGAATCTGTAAAACCCCACATAGGCTCATGTCCATTATTCTGGGCAAAATGTCAATAGAATTCATTGGGTTCTCAAAGAGAACCCTTATTAAATGCTGTTAACACCTGGTTTAAAATAAGAGCTTTGAAGATTCTTAGTGAGAGAACGAAATAGCTTCAAAGTACATTTTACATTTTTGTATGTGTATGTTTTTAATTCTCAGAGACTGGGCTGCTCAAGATTTTTCCACATGTAGATTTTTTTCCCCTAGAACAAGTTTTGTCTGAAGAAGTAAAAGAGGGCACTGGATTCTGGAAAGTCAAGGGGTGGGCATTCGAGGATCACCTTGCAACCTCCGTCGCTCACCACTCTCAATTCTTCTGGTTTACTCTTCTTCATAGTATTTATCACTGCTTGATATCATATCTACTTACATGCTTGTTTATAGTCTGTCTCCTCAACAGACTGCAAGTTTCAGGAGGGCAGGGATACCTTTATTTACCACTGCATTCTCAGATCCTAGAACACAGCTTGGGATATGATAGACATACAATAAACATTAATTGAGTGAATAAAGCTTATAATTTGTAGCCTGGCAGGAAGAAAGGCTTTTAGAAAAGTTGGGCTGGGAGCACCAGAACTCTACCTGATCACTGGAATTTTCTGCATGAAGCCGAGTCTGCCAATCTCACTGCTCAGATACCACCCTGGGTCACATCTGTGGCTGTCTTATTCATCCTTCTCCACTTTCCATGAGGCTCTCCAGAATTTGCAGAGACCACTAGAGGGCTTTTTGAATGCTAACTTTTCTCAGCAGTATTTGTGAGAAAGGCTTAGTTTTCGAGGAGCTAAGACCACAGGGGGGTGCTGTTTTAGGCTGCATGATGTGCCTTCTACTGCCCAAATTCATATTTTGAAGTTCTAATCCCTAAAAACCCAGAATGTAACTGCATTTGGAGGTAGGATCTTTAAAGAGGTAGCTAAATTAAAATGAGATTATTTGGGTGGGCCTTAATCCAATGAGTGATGTCATAATAAGAGAATAGGACACAGACATTCACAGAGGAAAGATCAAGCAAAGACATGGGAAGAAGATGGCTATCTACAAGGCGCCGAGGGAGGCCAGAAAATACTAACGCTGCTGACACCGTGATAGCAGACCTCTAGTCTCCAGACAGTGAAAAAAGTAAATTTCTGTTGTTTAAGCCACCCAATCTGTGGTACTTTGTTATGGCAGCCTAAGTAAATGAATACAAGTGTATACCAGTATTTAGGGTTTAACCTCAGGGTTCTGTTGAGAGTTGAGCACATCAGACAAAAAGATGAAAGTTCTGTTCTTCCCTTTGTGGCAGTGATTCTCAAAGTGTGGTCCCCAGACCAGCAGAATTGACATTAACTATTATCTTGTTAGAATATAAATTCCCGGGTCCTACTCCAAATTCACTATGTCAGACTGTCTGGGAATGGAGCCCAGGAAACTGTTTTAAAAAGCCCTTCATATGACTCTTGGTGGTCTTGAGGATCATTGGGGAAGAAGTTCTAGGGTAGGGGATCATCTATATAAACTGGGGTAAGCCATTTCCCCTCAAGTAACCACAGTTCCCTTCAATCACTACAAAAGGAATAGTGTGAGAAGAGTGTTGTGATTGGTGATTTCACTTGAAAATTAAAAAGTCAAGGCTCTCTTGTGTTGAGGCAGGCTATGATCTCACCAGGAAGAACAATGATTTTTTATGTATATGGAAGCAATAGGCCTGAGAAACCACACCGCTGGCAATTCAGTCAAGAGAATCAAAAATAATTAGCCTTTTCCCGAAGGAGATCAGTAAAAAATTGAGTTCCGTTGCAACAGAATATTCTAAAAATCTCTGGTGCTTCAAGCCTCATCTAATTGCAGGATTCTGACTGGGTCTTGTCGCCCAAGGAAAGCTTTACTTTCCTTTGCCAGGGAACACAAACTCAACTTTGTGACTTCTTAGCCATTTTCTTCTTTCTGGATGGACAATTTTAAAGAGTGATTATGCTGATAAAATTTGTACTTCCTGGAAAGGTGAAAAGCCAGTACACTTTTCTGGCAAAACTTTGCAAATGCTGAAGCCCAAGATGGGCTCTTGTCTCAATCTGTGACCTCCCTGTGCATATATTCAAATTGGTTGAATCTCCAAATGAGTTTTATAGTTTTGCTTCTACTTTTTCCTGACCTTAGAAAAACTTGCTTTCCTTTCTAGAATGCCAGGCAGGAGAAGTCAGTACCTTCTTCCTCTCAGTGGACCATTTTGACCACTCCACTCCCATGGTTTCAACCAATACTCACCCCAAATATTAACACCATATCTTCAACCCTGATCTTCCTGATCTATTTTGCAAATCATTTCTGGTGATCTCAATCTGAATATCTCGTAAAGAACTCAAATTCAATATGTCTCAGAGTTTGGCATTATCAGTAGCTGCAACAGCTCCATAATTTCAGTGTCAAGCAGCACACTCTCTGTTTATCACTTCCTATACACTTATTTCCTATAAGCCATCAGTGCTATCGTATTTTTAGTTTCTCTTCACACTCCTGTTCTTACTCCTCTCCTAACCCAGTTTAAAATAATTGCTCCTTTCATTGTCCAACAGCTGCCTCAATCCTTTGTCTCATTATCAAAATCACTTAACAAAAAACTTATCTTTAGTTAAATTCAACTTTCCTCCATTCAGCACTGGTACCAAGCGAATGAACCTGGCTAGAAAAGACCTCCAAATCATTCTACCTGTTCTCACTTTAAATCTTTGAGCACCAATCTCAGTGTTATTTTTAGGGCTGTTCAGTAACCATAATTTTTATTCTCTTGCTCTCTGAGGTGACTAATTCATTCTCTCTCTTCAAATCTCCAAAACCTTCTCCACTTTCTTCCTGCTCAATTGTTGACTGCTACCCATTTCACTGAAGAAACAGAAGCAATCAGAGAGAATGTCCATAATCTCTCACTACATTACTGCTCACCTATCTCTCTCTGTGTCCAAATACAATGCCCTTTTTCCTATTAATGAGGATAAACTACTTGTTCCTAACCAAGCCTAACTTTCCATGAGCATACATAATGTCCTTCCCTCTTATCTACTCAAAGACATGTATCTAGAAGTCACCCCCTCTCTACTGCAAAACCCAATGTTCCAATTCTCCTGGGGTCATTATCATTTTCTTATAAACATGTTTTTATTGCTCCATCTTCAGAAAAGAAAAGAAAAAATTGATCTTTACTTCACGTCCTCCTCCAGTTATTACCCCTATATCCCCAATTCTCTTCGAGAAATCTCTCAAAGAGTTATGTATACTCACCATTGTTCAATCATTTCCTCTTCTTATTTTTTTTTAATCTCATACCAATAAAGTGTTCATTCCACCCCCTTCACTAAAACTAAACTCTTCTTATCAGGATCACCAATGACCAACTTAGACAGCCAAGTCTAATAGTAAGTCTTTAGTCCTTACTTTACTTGATCCAGCAGCAGCCTTCGGCACAGTTTTATAACCCTTTTATTTATGCTACATTTTCCTCACTTGTTTTCTAAGACATCAGAGTCTTCTGTTTGTTTGTTTGTTTGTTTGTTTGTTTGTTTGTTTTACTTCACAGGCTATTCTATTTCACATTCTTCTTCCAGCACTTCCTCATCTTCCTGACTTTTTCATGTGGCAGAGATCTGAGATTCATTCTTCAAGCTCTTTTCTTTTATATTGTCTCTTGCTTCTTTAGTGACCCTATCTAGTCTCATGGCTTTCAATGTTTTTGATTGGTGAGGAAGCAAAACTTATGTCTCTGACTTAGGACTTTCCCCTGAAAGCCATAGTAAATATCCTACTGTTTAATCAGCATCTCTTCTTCAATATCCAAAAAGCATCTCAACTTGTCCAAAACCAAAATACTCTCTTAAGATTCCTCTACCTCCTGACTTCAATAAATGGTAACTTCTTATTTATGAACACTTTAATAAAAAATATTGGGGTCATTCTCTACTCCTTTTTCCCTCTCTTCTCATCAGTTAATGGCATCTTCTTCACCTGGAAAGTATTTCAAATCTTGACCACTATTTGCCTTCTTAACTTCTCCTTTGCAACCCTGTCCAACCCACCATCATTTGTCCCATGAATATTTAAAATGGCTTCCTAACAGGTCTCTCGCTCTACTCTGCCTTTCTACAATCTATTATTGATATAACATATACAGTGACCCTTCTAAAATATAACAATTTCATCAATTCTAAGGTACATGTTTGTTTTTTCTTTACAGTTTAACATCTCTGAAATCAGTAGAAATCTTACAATCATTGGCAACTTACAACCTTTATCAGTCATATTATAGTACTCCTCACAAAACCCTTCAAAGGTGTGTCACCCTTCATAGTTAAAACCAAAATCCATACAGAAGTACACAAGACTCTGTCAGGTTCGGCCCATCATTACCCTGGCCTCATCTACTGCACTCCCATTCATTCCACTCCATCTACCATGACCTCTTTCCTCTTCCTCCACAGGGCAAGTCACCTACAGGTGAGTGTCTTTGAACTGCCTTTTCTTACTCTTGGGACTTTCTTCCTGCCCAGGCCATTTCTCATCTTTTGTGGGTTTGGGTTCAAATGTCAC
The DNA here is from genome assembly GCA_028627145.1 of Eidolon dupreanum. Taxonomy (NCBI): domain Eukaryota; kingdom Metazoa; phylum Chordata; class Mammalia; order Chiroptera; family Pteropodidae; genus Eidolon; species Eidolon dupreanum. The sequence goes on along the minus strand of CM053508.1, from coordinate 47,051,291 downwards.
TTCTCCCTGAGGCTCCTCTTCCACCCACCTCTACCCCACATAGTATTTCCTACCCACATACACCCTTTGACTGATTTTCATTCATAACCTTTACCATAAAGTGTAATCTATATTTTACTTATTTGTCTTGTTTATTGTATGTCTCCTTTAATTAAGACATAAACTACATAGTGGCAAAAGTTTCATCAGTTTTGTTCACTGCTGGATCTTCAGCATGTAGATTAGTGCCTGGCATATAGTGGAAAATTCATAAATGTTAATGAATTTAAAGCAATAGACAAGTTAAATATTAAATATTATTTAACATGTTAATAATAGAAAAATATATGATATTTGTTAAAAGAATAAATGGATGATATGACAAATTTTCTTCTTCCCCAAATTCATTCCTTCTTCTGTCATCCATGCTGAGTTCCTAGTCATCTTAGAAAGTTATCTTCCTTACCCAAAGCACCCCCATAATCTTAATTAGTCACCAAACCCTGATCAATTCTATCTCTTAAATATTATTAGATTACAAACCTCCTGCTCATTTCTATTGTTCCAGTCTTAGTTCAGCCTTACAGAATGGCAAGTCTTGCAGCTGGAAGCCGGGAGGCAGTGATGAGAGTAGGGGAGGTAGGAGGAATGATAGAGAACCTGACCTGGCCGGCTGGCTCCCTCTTGGCTGGCTGGGCAGTAATGAGACAATGTCCAGGCGGCTTGTTGACTGGGCACCACCATCCTGCCTTCCTGGCAGCAGACTCTCTCCTTGGTGATAAGTCAGTGTAGTACTTTGAAACTTGGAAATCACCCAGGAAAGGTGCTGTTAGACCCTTGAAAAGGCAGGGCTTGCTCTGGGAACCTGGTAGACCATTTTTTCTTGCTAATTCAGAAGCACAACCCTGAGGGTTTTCTCTTGTCAGTTTCACATTCAGGGCTGGCCAGGCCATTATCTGGTAAAAACAGAGTCAGTGCTCACAGAGTTTGGACTTAGCCCCTCCTTCCAGATCTCCCTAATAGGAATAAAGATTTTAAAAGAGAAAGAGCAATAGTCGTCCTGAGGTCAGAATCAGTGATTTCACTTGTTAAGCGAAGGCTGTCTGGCAGTGGAGTGGTGAAAATTCTGCATATGTTACTTCCCCAAGTGATGCTTTATGAATGGGAGTGGGATAACATTCGGCTTAAGGTAAAATATCCCCAGAACCCTACTGGTAGTATCATAGGGCTGGAGTGAATAATTTTCTATCCAATACCACCAAGCAATGCTTAACCAATGGAGAGAATAGAAAGAAGCCAAAATTCGGTTCCTCAAAAAAAAAAAAAAATTCCAATAGTTGTTCAATGGAAACAGCCAGAATCAGAGAGCAAAGCAAGAGAATGTGACTAAGAGCCACCATGTCATGGAGCTAAAGAACAAGTATATCAAGTTGCAAACAGGGATCTCTGACAAGAGTGAAGCAAGACCCCTGACACACAGTATGCACAAAAAGTACTTCTTCCTGCCTTCCCCACATCATTTCTCCTATTTTATTTCTCTTGGCATTGAATGTAAGACCTCCAGTGTCACCAAAACAAAAAGTTTGGGACAAATAAAGTTAAAAAATATAGAGAAGCCTCATTGGGCCATACTGAGAAGGTACCTGCCCTCGCTGTTGGTGCCAGGACCTGGCTCTCCTCAGCAGCTGTTCACTGTTCTTCAAAACCACTGGGACTGAGTGAACCACAGGACTTCTCATCACATTAACTGAGACAGCAATAACTCATCTTGATTCCAGTGGATCTCATTCAGTGATGTTGTGTCTAACAGGGAAATAACTTGACCTGAATGAATGAAGATTTGACTCCAGATGTCACCAGGAGCTGTAGAGGGAATGTAGTCTTCCAAATCTATCAGTTACTTAATGAAAGGAGTCTCATTTAACAATTGATCGATCCTTCAATTGCCTACTATTCTGGCTGCAGTAAAAATGAAGAAAAAATAGCTGTCAGTATGAAATGGGTCTATGACATTTGACATTAATGATCAATGGCCACTTGGAATGGTGACCAGGCAGTTATCGTCTTCAACAGCTACTGCATTCTACCCAAGAGCCTGAAATTGAAAGACAGCAACTCATGCTCTTCCACAAAAGGCCCATTCATGTGCCAGTCCACTTACTTAATACCACATCTGAAGATAAACTAAGCGCCTCATGCTAAGAGCCGGTGCATGTCTTGTTGGGCCTAGCTCATCATTGCCTTGTGTTAGGTTATCTGAAGAAAGATAGGTAAAGATATGTGACAGCTGTGATGCCCTTTCCTTTCCTTCTGATTCATGGACTCTATTTAGTAATAAGGTTTCCCACAAAATACAAAATTATCAAATTAGCATTAGACATTATCTGAAATAGAATAAAACCCTTCTTCTGATTATACTGTGCCCCCCAAATATTAACAGTGATTGTCTCTGGAAGTAGAGAACATGAGTGATTTGTTTTTTTAATTCTTTATATATTTCTATATATCTCAAGTTTCCCACTAAGTTATATATTAGTATTATTACATAATCATGTTATAATTATATAATTATACTATTTTTATAATTTAAAAAAAAACCTGTTGATTTTTAAAGAATGTTAGAGAGGTAAAAGAGAAAATGAGGAATTTCTTCTCAATAAAGAGAGTAAAGTTACCACAGTTGTTGGAAGAAAGCCTGATAATTCAAAAGTGACAGACCAGGTTTAATACCAACTCCTCACCCACATCTTTATATTGTCATCCATTCTTACATTTTTGTAGCTTTTTGAGGCCCAATAGCTTCGGCTTTCTTTCATTCATTCTATCAAGAAGAGACAGAAAGCAGAGAGTGATTGACAGCAAGCAGATAGTGAATTCTGGAGGCCAGCATTCATCCTGTGGCTGCTTCACTGCAGACACGCATCCTCATGAATTCCTGCCACGGGCAGGGACAGGTGCTCACTGTTGCGTGTGCCAGCTCCTAAAAAGAAAGCTCTTTGCCAGTAACACTGCTCTGATGTCTCCATTATCACTCCTTGACTGTCTGCCAGTTGCATAGAGAACAATATCATCTAGACATGTAGATTCAACATTTACTTAAACAAGCCGAAGATTTTTAGTTATATTTTAACCCTTCACCCATCTAACTCCTCCCCAGTCTCCAAAGCTTTCTCTAGGTGCAAACCTTCCACCATAATCCACAGCGCCTTGTACCTGAGGAGAGAGAACTCTCCTTCTTAGATAGTGGCTGTAGACAAAAGCCAAAGCCTTAGGTATGACTTATATGGCCCTTCACTATCCATCTTCAATTTACAATTTCAGCTTTACCCCACCTAACTCATCTGACAGTTCAATTTTGCTGGACTAATAACAGCTGCCTGATTTTCCAATGTGTTTTTAGGTCTTGATCTTTGCATCTATTTTTATCCCCTGCCAAAAATATAGTTCTTTTATTGTTATTCACTTGGAAAATTTCTACTCATCCATCTATACCTAATATTCTCAGATCTTTCTCAGATCTTAACAGCAGACTTCTCCTTTTTTAGGCTCTCACAGCACCTTGTGCCTGTATATGAATTATTACACTCCCTTCTAACTTGTGGTTTACTTGCCTTCTTTGATGTCTAAATTGTGATTCACAAAGGAAAATTACACATTTATGCCTATGTTCCCAATAGTAGCTGTTCTTTAAATGGTTAATGAATGAATAAGTGATTTCTTCCGCCAGATTTTCAAATACTGTGGGATCATGCATCTTAATCAGATCATGAGTGGAATTATTCTCTTGGGAGAGGTATTAAAATGTCTCCCATAATGACTTGATTGTTTTGGTTTTGTGTTTTATTTAAGGGAGAAAATTATTGTAAATGTAGGAAAATAAATAAACTCAGGTAAGCATATGTCATTTCATCAACAATCAAGTGTGCACTGAAACCTTATTTGAAACCCAGCTCTATATTGGATGCCAGAGAGACAGGTGTCTTGTTAGGCAAGAAAGAGAAGAAGCATATGATCCAAGTGGAGAGATAAAGCTGAGAAGACTTAGATCTGTACTTATTTTGGTTAATTAAGATTAATAATGTGGGTATGATTTACATTATATTATGGTAGTGCCTGTCTATGAGTGCATTAGTTCAGAGGTTGAAGATATCAGTATGCGCAAGAATACCAGGAGAAAGCCAATTAAGAAAGCAGGGCTGGAGCTGCTCCTTGAAGAATCTGCACAGGTGCATGCGTGCAGACCCTTCAGTGTGTTCACACTTCAGAAGGAAGGGAAGCCCTTGTTTTCTCTCTGAGTGCTGCCTTTAATATGTCTGGGACAGCTTATGCTCAGCAAATTCATTCCCTACAGCAAGTTTCTCAACTTTAGCACTATTGACATTTGGGACAGGATAATTCTTTGTTGTGGGAATGGTCCTGTGCATTTAGGATGCTTATCAGCATCTCTGGTTTCTACCCACTAAATAAATGTCATAGTAACCCACCCTCTTCCCCATCACAACAACCAAAAGTATCTCTAAACATTGTTAATTATACTCTGGGGGAAAAAGTCTCTAAAGGTCCAGCCACAGCAGTGTGCTTTTTAGACTTGCTTTGTTGGAGCATCCTGTTTTTTGTTTGTTTGGTTTTTTTTTTTTTTTTTTTTTTTTTTTTAGGATTCTTTAAGCAGAGGGGGAGAAATCATGTGGGTTCCCATTAAGACAATTTCTAAAGATTCAGTGGTTTGGTTTTGTTTTCTAAATAGCTAGTATTAGGAAAATACACACTATTCACTGTCTATTTCCTAGTGTTTATTACTTATCCAAGATGAACTGATAATGCTCCAGTGATATGAAAATGGTGCCCAAGGCCATTGAATATGACATTGAATTAAGCTGAAAATACTCCTAGCAACACATTTAATTAACTAGGATACTTAGTTTATATTAAATCCACATAAACTAATATTAAAAACATATATATTGAGGCTTAACAGCTTCAGGAGGGCTAAGATTCTGGTTGTGGTGTTATTCATTTTATGTACAGGTTCATTGAATCTTTCCAAATTGAGCATTGGGGATTGGAACATTACCACTAATTTGGAAAGCAAAGTGGGGAAAATTCAATTCTTATGTAATAATGTTTATATTTCTAAGCAAGGTATATAATGAGCTATAAAAAAGATGTTGGGGGACCTTGCTTTATTGATTGCAGTATCTTTTCTTCTGCTTCAAATATTTGGGTCTCACTTTCTTAAGCAAATGCCAGACAAACTATACTGATAAAATGATTGTGTGGTGTGACTTTCCTTATTTATAGGAGGAAATCTTGCCCCTTTAGCAAAATTTAGCTCAATATTCACGATATTCACCAAAGCTACCTTTTGTCTGACCTGAGCTTGGAGCAATCAAAATAGACCAGGATCTAGAAGCAGTTTATTCCTGCCTAACTGAGATGAGGCAGGCATTTGACAGTGGGATTTGGGAGATGACCAGGACAGAGGAGATGATGGTATACACAGAGAAATGACAGAAGATTCATTTAAAGTTTCATCCAACAAATATGATAGATCTTAGTATATGTAATCTGATTCATAAGATTCAAGTTTTATAGTATAAACCACCTTACAATAGAATTCTTTAATATTTTGTTAAACTGTATAACTTTAGCAGTCATACTTATCATGTCCAAACGTTGTCATCAACTGCTCATTAATAGTTTCTTGTGTTCTAGTTTCGTTTTCTCAAAATATTATAAAATCTAAAGACCGATTATAGAAGCAAGCCAGTGAAAAAGGAAATCTCAGCCCCCAAATTCCTTCCTAGACCTCATACTCCCTTTTCAGGAATCTGTTGACTCTGTGCCATGAGAACAGTCATGAGCTTCCTGCACTCACCAATATGGAGCCCCATAGTGAGGGATGGGATCTCATTCTTAAGCCCATGCTGGTTGCTAAGGCCACATTTCTTGGCCTGTACCCACATGCTTGAACCTGGAAATGCCAAAAATACTGCAATTTAGCAAAGGTCTGACACCATTCTCCACACTCACCCCGCCAGCATCCCCCTCCCTCTCTCCTGCTAGGCCTGCCATGACGTTTTCCCAGCCTGGACCATTCTTGAGACTGACAAGCTACAATTATTTTTAAAAAGGACAACAGTTCTTGTGAGATTTTCCTCCTGATTATAAGAGACAAAGCATTTTTGTATCAGTAAATTCCTATTAACAACAAGATGTACTTGCATTTTTTTTTTCTGAGTGATAGTGTTACCTCACTACTCATAAATCAGTTTTGAGTCAGCAGACTCTGGATGGGATCAATACAGCTATGTGCAGGCTTGGCTGCTTCACCAAAATATGTAAGCATCTTTTTGCTTGCCTGCCAATCAGAAGGTGGGACCAAGATGGACCTATGTTTCTTCATTTCTACTTTTTTAAAAATAGAATTATCTGATACTTTGGATTCAGTATAACGTTTGAGTGTGATGGCAGAAAAATAGAGAAATGCAAAGCTATAAAAAAATGGAGGGAATGCAAAGAAGATAAATGTCCCCAATGTGGGATTCTGAGAGAGTCCTCTCTACGTTAAGATCTGGTTTTGGTTGAGACTCACATCTCTTGCTTCTTTCTTTAACTTGATGCTTTTTTTAAACCTTTGGATAAAAACTAAAATAGCTGCCTTATCAAGTGTCATATTTTTACCTTTCGGTTTTGACTTCATGATGCAAATTTCAGTAAATAGTGATCCCCTCAATCTTTGTACCTGAAATTTGTGCCTTCCATGGTTTTAGGGCTGAGCAGTGGACTCTAGACATACCAACAGAAGGTGCAGAAGGTGAGATTATGGTGGGTGGGACAGGGTTGTAGATGGAGACAGCCCACAACGTAGATCTAGGAGCACCTGGATAGTGGCTCTTTCTTTCTCTGCCCACCTTTCTTCTTCATGCTCCAAAAAATATTACACCAGCACATGACCATCAGAAGCCCCAAATTCTCACAAAATGGAAAGCTCTGGGAAGTATGTCCTGTTTGATTCCTGACAGGATTTCACCCTGGACGAGTAGTCGTTTTAATACCGGCTGCCGGCAATAATCTCGTCTCATGGGTTTCTGTGGAAGCAGAGCTCCCAGCTCTGCCCTCTCTCACTGGAAGGAAACTTAAGACTTCACAAAGAAGGTGGATGTGTATGTGACAGATATCTCTTTTCCTTCTCCTCTTCTGCTTCTTAATTAATGTTATCTCTCAGGTATACACATTGTGATTTATATACACAAACACATATGCATACAAAGACAGATAGAAAGCTACCACTGAAAGGCATATATATAGTTATGTGTGTACCCATTTTAACACCCATTCGCCAAAACTAGGAAAAGTCAATTGAAAGATAAATTCTTCCTATAAAATAAAAGAATTTAAGTTTAAATTTGGCTGAAATGGCACACCACAGTACCCTATATAGCCATGGCATTTTAGGCTTCTGGGTGTTTGTCCATGTTATTCTTTCAGGAATGTTCTTCCACTTTTATCCATACAGGGAAAGGATAAATCTGGAAAGTGTCTCCCAGTCCATGGAGACCAAAGACACAAAGGGACGCACATGCTAGTAACTCGCAGAAGTTCACATTTGGCCAGGAGCAGATTTATGTGAAAGTCAATCCCAAATACCTCCCTCTGGTTCTATAGGAGTCACAAGGCTTCTCCTAGGTGTTTGCAACCTTCTTGTCCCATGTGCTATAGCTGTCCCCTTCCACCCCCATTCTCTGTTGCTCCAGGTGAATTCTGGCTGAATCCTCAGTTTCTCCAGTAACATTCTCGTCCACTCCCGATGGGAAAATATTTCTCCCTTGGTGCTGGCCAGGAAGGTTTCCTGGCCATTGACAAGTCTGCAGAGCAGAACTGCCCTGAGCTCTGCCTATAAAAGAGATCTTAGTGGTACTATCTGTGTTATTGTGGTTCCCTTTCTCTGATGTTGTTCTACCTCTCTCTGTTTTCTGGTAACTTCTTTGCCATGAAGCTTCTTCATGACTACTGAGGAATTCCTTCTGGGTGACCACCAAAATCCTTTAAGACAAGCTCTTAAACTCTCTTCCCAGGCCATCTTTATAGCTCTTATCAAGGTAGATAACTATCATCCATCTATATGTGTGTCTCCCCAAACCATGACCATTAGCTCTGGAAAACCGAGTATTATTCATTTTTGTATATTGATTTGTGCATCCAAACGACTAACTCACATTTCCATTTGGGCATCTAACAAACTTCTCAAACATAACATGTACTAAACTGAATTCCTGATTTTTACCTCAGACTTGTTCCTCTCCAAATGCTGTACAGCTCAAGTGAAAACCCTCTTTTCCAGCTCCTTAAGCCAAAAACTCTAGAGCCATCCCTGACTCCTCTTACTTTTTCATAACCCATGTCTGGCACAATAACAATTACCATCAGCTCAACCTTTAAAGTACAGACAGATCTGACCACATCTCATGGCCTCCACCACAGCCACCTAGTCCAAGCTACCACCATCTCTTGCCTGCAGTATTTTACTAGCCTCTTAAGAGGGACCCTAACTCACTTGTCCTCTGAAGTTTATAATTCATGCATCAGGCTGCAGAGGGTTGAATGGTAGCCATCAAAAAAGATGTCCATGTTGTAACCTCCAAAACTTGTTAATGTGATCTTATTTGGAGAAAGGATTTTTACAGATAAAATTAAGCTAAACATCTAGAGATAAGACATCCTGGGTTATCAGGAGGGCCCTAAACCCAATGGAGAGTGTTTTTATAAGAGATCCCCAGAAGACAGACCTAAGGAGAAGAGGTGGTGATGTGAAGACTGGGGAAGAGATTTGAGTGATGCAACCACAACAAAAACAAAAAAGTCGGTAGTCACCAGTATCTAGAAGAAGGAATGAAGGAATGTCCTTAGAGTTTTCAGAGGAAGTTCAGCCCTTTCAACATCTTGATTTCAGACTTCTGGCCTCAAGAACTTTGAGAGAATGCCCTTCTGTTGTTTTAAGCCACCAAATATGTGGAATTTATTCTGGCAGCCCTAGAAAACTTTAGAGTGTCAGGCCCTGTAGGTTCTGCCAATATTCTCCATCCCAACCTTGAAAGTATTATTCATCAAGCCCCCTTTTTAGGAAGTTGAGACAAAGTCACTCTTTAAGAGAGCCCAATAAGCATTATAATACCAATGGCAGGTGCTTTCCATCCCCGAAAAAAGGTGGTGTCAGCAGTGGCATGGGTACCAGCTCCATGTCAGCCACTCAAGGAAGTTACCAGACCAACAATGGCAGGTCAAAGAGTGGCAAGACTAGCATCAGATGTTTGAGAGGCAATGCTGGTGGAGCAAAGATGGTAAGTGACAGGGTAAAGAGCACTAGCTGTGGCAGCAGGACAGCCCTGCCAGTGGAAGGAGACGATGATGGCTTCGCCCCGGTGAGTATACTGGGTGGACATTCATGTTGTTGCATGTCCTCCTTGAAGATTTTCCCTCAGGCTTGTGCAGGCCATGAAATTAAGAGATTTGAGGGTTTTGCTCTACTTTCACAATGCCCTTTATTTTATGTTATTTTATTTGAACTTAACAAATACCCAGAAATGATGATAGAAAGATTTTTTTGTTTCTGTTTTTTACTTTGTTTCAAACATGTCTCAAATTTATTTCTTCAAACCTACTCAAGGCCTTATTTTTGAATAGGAAAAAAAATGACCAAATACCTTGTCATACTCAGAAGCAACCTACTATGTTATGTGGTTGCTGCTATTGTTCTGGGTCACTTACAAATTTGATACTAAAATTGAAATATCCTAATTAAGTACATTTTTTGCATTCTGCAAGAAATCCTAAATATTCTACTTGAAAAAGGCAATATTGACTTTCATTGTCGATAAGCTAGGGTATATATGTTTTGGCCCAATTAGGAGACTTCTCATTGTGAATTTGACTGAACAATTTTGCTCATCAATCTAGAGGTAAAAATGCATTCAAAAAGAAAGATTAAAAAAGAAATATTAACTGAAAATCATGTACAATGTTTAGAAGAGTGTTCACAATCATACTTGCCCTGAAATCTTTTGCTTATTTTTAAACCTCTGAGCAGAGAATAAAGGGAGGAAGGGGAGGAAGATACCATGCTGAAATTGTTCCGTGTTTTTGTCTTAGTGCTAGTAGCCTCGGACTCCCTTAGTCATTCCATTTAATCCTCACCACGACCTACATGGTTGGGCTATTTATTACTTGTTTTACAGATTAAAAACAGAAAGAGATTAAATATCTTACCCTAAGTCACCCAATTTATGAATGACCGGAAACATTTTGCAATAAGCTGTAATCGCATAGAGCTTTCCTTCACCTTGGGTGCAACATCGATCTTTATGAAACACCAGGGGAAAATGTGAGTTTTTTCTGAGGAGTCCATTTTAGTATATCTATAAAGGAAACATTTTTCACAGATCAGGTGGTTTGTCATTACTAGTGAGCAAACACCAGCAATATCTCCATCTGGAGTAATGTCTGTGAGAAGTGAGAACATGTCAGCTTCCTTAACGCCATTTCTAACAGGGTTCTTCATTAACCTGCCAATAAAATCAGTCATGGAGTTCCCTGTTGTTTTTGAAATGAAACCTATTTGATTACTTCTTTGTCCAGGACATTTTGATTGTTTGCATTCCTGGAAGTTTGATTCTGAATTCTGAGACCTCTCTCTAGCCAATTGTGCTATAAAAATGACTTTTCCTGATGCTTGCACTGTTTACCAAGCTTTTCTCAGGTATTAACTCATTCAATCTTTGTGACAATCTTAAGGCACATATGAATATTTTCACTTTTCAGATTAGTAAACTGAGATTCAAAGAATTTTAGTAATTTTCACAGAATTACACAAATAGTAGAGTAGAGATATGACTTGAACTCATGTCTTTGACCTACATATGGTCTTTTTAAGAAAATCTTATGCATCAAATGCATGGGCCCCCAAATATTATAGAGATATTGGAATGCAGGTACAGTATTCTGTAGAGTATCCTACATGTTTTTCAAGGTGAAAATGAGGAGAGGCACATGTCTTATGGCGCAAGTTTAGTGCTATACCATGCGACCTGTTCATTCTCTCACCTTAACTGAGACTTTCTTTCCTTACAACCAAATTAAATAACTCTAAAACTACCCAATCCCAATTATTTCAATAATTTTCAACAGAAACACATACTGGCTGTGAAATAGGAGTTCAGACGTTTTCTTTTTTCTTTTGACTTTTCTATTTTTTTTCATGTTGGATTTTTTTTTAAGTTTATTGGGGGTAACATTGGTTAATACAATTATATAATTTTCAGGTGTACATTATAATTTGACATTATTTTTTGTGTGTTTACCACCCAAAGTCCAGTTTCCTTCAGCTACCATATATTTGATCCCCTTTCCCCACTTCACCCTCACCCAAACCCCCTATATTTGACCTTTTTTAACCCCATGTACCTCCCCCCCTTCTCACACCCCCCTACCCTCTGGTAACCACTAGTCCATCGTCCATGTCCATGAGTCTCTGTTTGTTTGTCCTGTTCATTTGTTGCTTTTGGGTTTATATCCCACATATAAGTGATATCATGTGATTTTCAACTTTTTCTGTCTGGCTTATTTCATTTAGCATGATTATCTCAAGGTCCATCCATGTTGTCACAAATGGCAATATTTCATCTCTTTTTATGACTGAATAATATTCCATTGTATATATGTATCACAGCTTCTTTAGACAATCATCTGTCGTTGGACACTTCGGTTGCTGCCATGTCCTGGTCACTGTGAATAATGCTGCTATGAACATTGGTGTGCAAATATCTTTTCAGATATGGGTTTTCAAGTCTTTGGGGTACATATCCAGTAAATGCATTGCTAGATCATATGGTAGATCAATTCTTAGTCTTTTGAGGAACCTCCATGCTGTTTTCCATAGTGGCTGTACCAATCTATAGTCCCATCAGCAGTGTATGTGGTTTCCTTTTTTTCCACATCTTCTCCAACAATTGTTATTACTTGTCTTGTTGATTACAGTTATTCTAACAGGTGTGAGATGGTATCTCATTGTGGTTTTGATTTGCATTCCCCTAATAGCAAGTGATGTTGAGCATCTCTTCATATATTTGTTGGCCATTTGTATGTCCTCTAGGGAGTAGTATCTATTCAGGTCCTCTGCCCACTTTTTGATTGGATTGTTTGTGTTTTTGTTGTTATTGAGTCATATGAGTTCTTTGTATATTTTGGATATTAGGCCCTTATTGGAGGCATTGTTTGCAAATATATTTCCCTATTCAGATGGTTGTCTCTTTACCTTGTTAATGGTTTCTTTTGCTGAGCAGAAGCTTTTTAGTTTGATGTAGTCCCATTCATTTATTTTTGTTTTTATTTCCCTCGCCTTTGAGGTCAAATTCATAAAATCCTCTTTAAGTCCAAAACATAGTTCCTATGTTTTCTTCTATGCATTTTATTGTTTCAGGTTTTATATTCAGATCCTTAATTCATTTTGAGTTAATTTTGGTGTGTGGTGATAGACAACAGTCTAGTTTCATTCTTTTGCAGGTGGCCTTCTAGTTTTCCCAGCACCATTTATTGAAGAGGCTTTCCTTTCTACACTGTATGTTTTTGGCATTTTTTCGAAAATTATTTGCTCATATAAATATGGGTTTACTTCTGGATTCTTGATTCTGTTCCACTGGTCCATGTGTCTGTTTTGCTGCCAGTACCATGCCATTTTGATTACTATCACTTTGTAGTATAACTTGAAGTTGGGTAGAGTGATGCCTCCAGCCTTATTCTTTTTTCTCAGGATGGCTTTGGCAATTTTGGGTCTTTTGTGCTTCCATACAAATCTGATGATTTTTTGTTTTATTTCTTTAAAAAAAGCCAATGGGATTTTGTTGGAGATTGCATTAAATCTGTATAATGCTTTAGGTAATATGGTCATTTTAACTGTGTTGATTCTTCCAATCCAAGAACATGGATTATCTTTCCATTTCTTTGTATCTCTTCAATTTCTTTTAATAGGGTCTTGTAGTTTTCACTATATAGGTCCTTTACATGTTTCATTAAATTTATTCCTAGGTATTTTATTCTTTTTGCATCAGAAAATGCCCAGTACCATGGCATACAGAATATCGTCTCATACTTCTCGAATCTGCATATCTATATATCTTCATATTTCCTACTTATAACATATTTACTCCTTTATATGTCTCATGTCTTTATATGTAAATCCTATTTTATCAAGATGGATTGAGAAACTCTAGAGCATAAACTAAAGACTCATTGTTCCATCTCTACAGTGAAAAGTAGCTTCCCCATTAAATGGCAAATCCTTCATCTCAGAGGCTGAATAGTACAGCACTTAAAAAAAGACTTCCAGCTGGTTACATTTAAGGGACTGGAAAAAAGGCCATTCCCAGAATATCTACTGGCTTGAGGCTGTGATATATTTTTGTTTGATATTGAATTGGAAACATTTTACTTGTTCTCTATTCCTGCCCCATGAGATTTGGTCTTACAGATGCAGGCACATAAGCATGAAAGTCTCCATGGCCACAGCACCTGCCATAACAACTCCACCAAACTATCATTTGCTCATGATCACTGCCAGGCAGAAAAGAACTCCTGCTCAGACCCTCTCTCTGAGGATCAACATAAAAGACCAAAGGCTGTTTTCCTATATTATTTTGTCATCACAAGTTTTTTCCTGAGAAAGAGCTGCAAGAATGAGGAAAAAAAAAAAAAAAGAAAAGCAGTCTCTCTGGGGCAGGGAGAAGCAGAATTTACTGTCTTTTCATTACCTCTTTAGGAATTGTTGCCTTAGAGCTTCCACAGCTACACCCTCTCTCACCTCCCTCACCGGCCCTGTCGTCTTCCATCTGTGTCTCCTTCTCTTCATGAAACTTCTTGATGTTCAGGATTTTAATCTCTGCTTATTTTTAAATCTCCTTTTCTCAAAAAATTATTGAGGTAGAAATAGTGCTCTGTCCTCTCCCAAATATAGCTACTTTCACCAGTGTTATTTTAAAAAAAGATAATAAAAATTGAAATGTTTCATGATACAAAGTTTTGCTGTTAGCTCTTCTTGCTGACTCATTTGCCTGTGTGTATCTGACCCTTACTTTAGCAATAACCATAATGATGTTTTTCTCCATGGAGATGACTCCAAAATCTGGATGTCTAACTCTGACCTCCTGTGTCACCTTCAAAATCCTATGCTGAACTACTTCCCTAATATTTTGAATTATATACCATGATTTTATTATTAAACATTGTGAAGGGAACAGCCATAGTCCCTCATCTCACAAGAGTTCCAAGAAACCAAACAATGGATTGGTTCTGATACCCAAAAAAGATTGATAACAATCAGTCAAGAAAGAAAGACTAATTATCCTTGCAGAAGTCAAAGACCAAGACTGTAAATCACTTACCCTAAGGGTTGATGTAAACTCAAATCCATCCCAAACTGGCATCCATAGTTAAGGGGTCCCATTTAGTTGTGAATAGAGGATTTAGTGGCAGGAATTCTTAATATCAGTAAGATACTAGAATGACAAATTAATGTGGTAAGCCCAGGTGAGTCAAAATAAGCCAGAGCAATATGTAGCACTGGGATAAAGACCAGCAGGAACTTGGCAAAGGGTCTTTGAAGTGACCTTGGTCTTAGAAATGAGCTCTGGACCCAATGCAGATCTGGAACAGGAACATCTGATTCTAATTCTAGATGACCTGGCCTCTCAGAGTGGCCATGAATTGTGGAAGTTGTAGCTAGAAGCCATGAGAATAGCAGACAATGGTAAAGCCTGCCTACTGGAGAAAAAGGGCTCCTACAGAGCTTAATGTCTGGTTTCCCAGTGGTGCAGGAACTGGAAAGGGCTAGGTCCACAAGAGGCAGGCCTTTGTGCTTTTGGCCAAGCAGAGCAAGGGCATGGCACAGGTGAGCAGTGACTGATAGAAGCACTACCTGCTTGAACTAAAACTCTTTCTGAAAGGAGCTTCCCATGGCGATAAATCTCTATGCCATTTTCTCACACATCTCAACTAAAAGCTGTGTTAGGTTTGGCTTTCCACCGTTTTCTTCCTCATAGTGAATCCATCATTAGGTCTGAATAATTATGCCTTCATTTTATTAATCAATACCTTTTCTATCTTCCTTAAGTCTTTTTACTACCATGCTAGTTAAACACCTCTTGTTTCAACTCTATCATCTCTCAACAGTTTCTCTCCCTCCAGTTTCTTCTGCATAAATCTATCCTGTATGATATGAGAATAATTTTCGTAAAACCTAAAAATCTATATTTATAATCACACTCCTCTTTTTGACAATCCTCAAAGAGTTGACGTTATCTATAAAATAATGTCCAAACTTTTTAACTCTGTTTTCAAGCCATTCCATGATCTGGTCTCCACACATTTTTCTCACCTGATCTCTCACTTGTTCTTAGTAAAACTATTTTCACATTAGGTTAGTCTGCCCACTGTAAATCATTCCTGCTAATTTTGATCCTACAACTCCTGCCCATGCTGTGCCCATTGCCCGGGCAGTGTTTCTTACCTGGACTCTCCCTCATCACTGCTCCCATCAGCCTGATCTCACTTATTAAAATCCTTCTCCTTTCTTCTCTGAACTTCCATTAACCATCCCAGCCCATAAGGAACTTTCCTAGCATTCACTCATTATTTCTCTATTTTGACACACTTTTATATCTACTTCTCAAGTTAGTTAATGTGCCATGTTTCTCATACTACATCCTGGTAGTTGAGTATCACTGGGGATCCTACCTTGTGTTATCAATTTCTGCCAGACATCTACCTTCACCGAAGATGAGTAATACATTTTTTAAAATAAATACATGTTCTTTTTAATACTGTTGTCTGCAAATGGTTATGACTGCTATTACATTGAATACATGCAATGCAGTGATCAGTTCTATTTTTTTTACACATAGGACATACTTTAAGCTGCATTCCTTCTGGTGAGAATGGATTCATGTGGATCTATTTACACAATTTCATGAGGTTTTCCACTGTGACTGATAAAGTAGCTTTATAAGATGGGCTCCTAAGGCCATAACTTTATCAAAAGAGGTTTTTATTTCTACAGAGTAAACTGAACATAATCGACTTTGAACTCACAACTTTGGCCTATTGAAAAAAAAACACATTAACCATCAGAGGCATCTGGGTCCTATCTTGGTTTGGTACAGTTACTTTCAATATAAATGAGTCCATGGTTAGGGCAGTCATGCTCACAGATACATTCAACATAGGCCGGTGCCCATCTCTCCTTGTACTCCAGTCCTATATTATTCTATTCCATTTCCTAGTTTAGCCCCAATACTTCTATAGACACTTGAAGTAGACCCTTTAGGATACAAGGCTAAGGCTAGGATCTGAACAACCACAAATACTAAACGCCTTGAGGGAGGACAATAAATAACATTTCTTTTTCTCTGCCTTACTTCTGAATAAACTAAGCAGTTAGATAAAGGGAGTTGGCTGCTAAATATCATCTTTTTTACTGAAAGGAGAGGTGGAAAGATATGACTAATATATGTGGGCATTTAGTCTTCTTAATATTTTAGCTTGAATCAGGCAGACTTACAAACCTGGTGATGGGCGTGCTAGTCCAGGGTAGCCACATCTACTGTGCTGTGAGACAGGGCAGATAGCATCCCTGGAAGTCAATGGTAAACTACAGGAGGTAATGAAGCAAGCAAAGTAATTGATTCTTCCCAAAGTTTCCAAACAGGTTAGTTACTCTAACTCCCTAGAAGCAGAGTATGTGAAGGAGCAGGAAGAGCCAGGAACATTATACTCCCTAAGTTTCCCACATGGAAGAACACAACAGGTGTGGGACTAAAATAACCACAGTCCACAACAAAGGATATCCTTGTGCCAACCCTGAACTGAAAGTTTCCATTCATCTTGTCCCCACTGAGATTCAGAACATTTCTACGTTACTTTTTTCTCATCTTCGCACCAAGTTGTCACTCACCTAATTAAGATCAAAGCAATATCCAATCTAAGATTGGAGGTTTCGAGAGAAAATATATGCTAGATTCCAAAACAAGGACTAGACAAAAACATAAATGATTTAACCGTTTCATTCCATTTTCTGAAAAGCAGCTTAGACAAACATTGGGAAAAGCTCAGTAAGATCACTTAGAATTGGAGCCCTCCAGCAGAACTGCATGCATGTATGCAAAGCAGCCTGGGGCCTGCAGAGCATTAGTGTGGAAGGACTGCAGCTATAGTAACTTGCTATGTCAGTTCCAGGTTGTGACTTGGTGCTACATAAGGATTTTAAACTGATCATCTAAAGGCTAAACCTTTCTAAATTAGTTTGAAGAAGTAAGAACTAGAGCATGGTTAACTAATTGTACATTCATTTCTTATCTAGTTTGTTTGTTTCTATATTTTTAATTGTCTATATACCCTGCCACAAAATAGGCTGTGTATCCTGTCACAAATGTGGTCCTTCTTATTCTTAGTGATCGAGACCCTTTTAAGTGCCAGGCATTGTATTGGGGGATTTATCTATATTAATTCATTTAATCTTTATAAGAAAACTCTTGAAAAACAGGGACAATTCCCAATAGAACATCATTAAATAATTTCCTCAAAGTCACAGAGCTAATATACGCTGGAGTTAGGATTTAACTAAAGGTCTTACTGGTTCCAAAACCTGTTTTTCCCACAGTGTTAGGCTCCAGTCCCTAGTATATATGAGATAGGGGCTGGCCATTCGAGTCCTACCTTGCTTTCAATCTCATGAGTAACCCAGGGCAGATCACTTCTGGC
>CM053508.1:46974937-47033010 GCA_028627145.1 Eidolon dupreanum | reverse complement strand
GAAGTCTTTTCCAGTTGCTCAAATCTGCAATTTTTTTCTTTCCCTCATCATCGTTTAAAGGTTTCTCTGTTTCTCCCACATTATTTTCCTGCTGGACTGGGAGAGATAACAAACCAGGACTGTGTTGTGTTACCAGCAAAGGCCAGATCTTGCAAATTGGCAGGGAAAGAGGCATGCTTTAGCCTGCCAAATGGTGAGTGTTATTGAAAGATGTAAAATACTCCATGACTTCTGTAATGTGGAGAAATGGCTTGACAAGAACTCTAACTGCCAGCCAAACAGAGAAAATGACAGCTGATCCATTAGGCCTTCTTAGTTTCCAGGCATGAAAGTTCTTGTTGGTCCCCTGTGGCTTATTCAGAATCTGTCCCAAAGTATTAATTTGCAACCTGCTAAGAGCACTGCAAACTTGGATAAATACAGATAAATACAAGTCAACTTATTTTAAAATGCTCTTTTCCTTGTTTTGTTGATTTCCTCCCAATGGGTATTGTATTTCCCCAGTTGCATCTTTCATTCCTCATGCATGATTTTTACTAGCCCCTCTAGCCATGACAACCCAAGTGCTTAGGGGCAGCACACTTAAGCCGAAGCTGCTGAGGCTACAGAGAATAGGAGTAAAGTGGTCCAAGGACAGAAAATTTCAGACATGAGCCATCTCATGTCAGATTCGACCCTAGATCTTGGAAATGATTTACTCAAGGTTCATTGTTTAGAGAGGGAAAGGAAGAAAGATAGAAGAATGTATAGAAAAATTCAAAGCCTACTGTCAATACTCTAACTTCCAATCTAGTTGTTCTTTTCTTCTTTTTCATCTCTTGGGTATTTCAACATTTTTGGTTTGGGGGTCTCACTTGCTTTCCAGGTAAGTCTTAACTCATCCATCCACTGTCTATTTCAAAGTCATTCCATTTTTGCTCAGCCCTGAAAGTATCTTCCCTTCAGTCACTCACTGTCTCAGAATTATAACAGGTTTTCAAATCCCTGAGACATCTATGGGCAAATACTTACACATTTGGAGAAGTTAGACGTCATTGCTAAACCCGTGATGCCAGGAGTCACAGAGGACCTGGGGGATGGAGGATGAGAGGAGAATGAAGGATACAGGAGGAGGAAAGATGAAATTAGGGCCCAACATTCCTTCTTACCCTAGGAGAGAAGCCTGACTTAGCATGGGGGCTTGGAATATCTGTGGACATAGGCTGAGCAAGAACTTATGGAGCAAGGAGATTATGAAGATCTCCAGGTCGGTGTGCTTTAGAGAACAAATGGTTCTTTGCGGGGCAGTCTTTTCAGGCAAAGAATCTGTAAACAAGATAGCATCTGTATTCAATGAGTCTTTATTGAGTTTCCATGATGTGCCAGGCATCATGCTAGGCAGAGTGTCTAACATGACAGACAAGGTCCCTACTCATATGGAGTTTACATTCTAGTGCAGAAGACAATTCAACAAGCCATTAATGACAAGGGTGACGCATATCACAAATCAAAAGATACAAGAGTCTATTGGATCATATAATGTTGAAAGAGCATCTTGACCTTGTTAGAAAATCAGAAAAAAAAAAAAAAAAACACCTAGAATGTCCCTCAAGTAAGAGCACAGGGTAGAATAACAAAAGGATTTGAACACCACCTAGGGGCACAATCTACTGCTGTTAGAGGCCAGGCTTGCCCTGACGAACAACTGGCCCACCTATATTGGCCTTGTCCAGATTCAAGATGCTACTTCCATGGGGTGAAACTTCAGCCTGGATGCCTCTGCTGACACCCACATGTTCCCATTTACAATAGACACCTGCATCTAATTTAACCCAGAGCAGTGCCAACTCTCACAATATCATCTCAAGGGTGGAGGCTGCAGGGAACCAACTGCCTACAAACTAATTTTTTTAAAAATCAATATAAACCATGTTTGCAGTGTTACATTGTTTCAAACTGAGTGTTCCATTAATCCACAGCAGATGATTAAGGAAGGACAGAATGAAAGTACCAAAAACTTTATTCCTTTCACAGAATCATAGAATGTCAGAGCCCAGGGGGTCTTTAGAGAGGATTTAGCTCAGTAGTTCTCACCTGGGGTGGGGTCTTCTTATTCGGATGTCTGGTAAAGCTCTTTCAAGTTCACATGCTGCCTATGCCCCACCCTGGTTCTGATACATTTGGGTTGGTGTGGGAAGGAGGCTGGCATTTTATTTAGAACATGTCCTCAGTAGATTCCAGCATGTTTCTGACAGTTTCCTCAACCCCAGTTCCCTGCCCCACATGGAAAACCACTGACCCAGTTCCTCATTTTATAGACCATCTAGGACCAGAGAGGTTAAGTGACTGTGTTGCACTGCATTTATTAGTAAATTTGGAACTAGAACTAGCTCATAATATTTTATTGTTTATTCATGCCTTTAGGCTCTAAGGCAAGACTGGCTTTGCTGGCTGCCACCTCCTGCCCCTGCCTGGTTTAATTGTCAGCTTTTCTTTCTAGTCACAGCAGCCAACATGGGGTGTGTCTCAGTTCTCTGGAGTGGCCTGGACCCAGGTACAGGAAGGAAATATCCCTCAAATCCTGGCCTGCCTTAATGACACCAAAGTCATGCATGGGTCTTTGTAAGTGGAGTAAGGAAAGAGCTCTTGTCTCTGTCTTAGGAGTCCCTCAGGGCTGGAAACCTACACAAGACAAGCCCTGGGCCCCCCCAAGTCCTGCCAATCTGGCTGTGCAAACGGAGCAGAGAGACACATATCTAGACTTTCAGAATAGGTATGAGAGCAGGAACTGGAGATGCCAGCAATGAGGTTGGTCACTTTTCTGAAACAAGATGTCAGTGATGGACCCCTTTTCTTTTGAGCTGCTTCATGAGGAAATGCCAGAGACTGTAGAAGGGCCAAGAGTAAGCAAGGGGAATTTGGCACTACTCTTATTATTTCCAACTCAGTATACCAATTCAAAAACAATTTGCATTTGAAAGAACATATTTCCCCAGTGAAGAGGAGTTCTTAAATCTGAATTATTGAAAACAGGTAGATTCCTGTTAATTTCTAGTTACTATCACCCCATCCGCCCACCCTCAGCACTGGGGAATGAGGACCTACTGGGAGCAGGGAAGGCAGACACGAGGGTTGCATCACTGTGGAGGTTTCCCAGGACCCTCCGCAGATAACAAAATCAGTGGATGCTCAAGTTTTTACACAAAATGGCATAGAATTTGCATATAACCTACACACATGCTCCCATATACTTTAAATCATCTCTAAATTACTTATAATACATAACACAATGTAAATGCTATATAAATAGTTGTTATACTGTATTATTTATGGCATAATGACAAGAAAAAAAGTTTGTACATGGTTGGTACAGATGCAACCATCCATCAAAGGCCTAACTACACAGTACACATCAGCAACAATGCAACTTTTTTCCAAATATTTTCAATACATGAAATATTTTGAAATATTTCAATAGTTCTAACTGTTGAATATTGAACCTTTGCATAGTTTACCTGAGGCTCCTATAGACTTCGAATTACCTTAGAAGTCCTACTCTGGTGTGCAATTTAAGGTAGGAGATCAGCAAATTATGGTCCACAACCCAAATCTAGCCCAACGATTATTTTTGTACAACCTGTAAGCTAGGAAAGATTTTTACATTTTTAAAAGGTTAAAAAATAACAGAAGAAAAATGTTTCATGATATGTGAAAATTATATGAAATTCAAATTTCAGTCTTCATAAATAAAGATTTATTGAGCACAGCCACAGTCAATTATTTATTAAATATGGTTGTTTTTGTGCTACAAAGGCAGAACTGAGTAGTTGCCAGAGAAACTATATAACCCGCAAAGCCTAATATATCTACTATCTGGCCCTTTACAAACCAATTTTTATGTCTTCTGATACAGGAGTTGAAATAAAAAGTCATAATGGGAGGAGGATTTGTCTTCAATCCCTCTGAGTCTGGGATTTATGAGGGACTGTCCTTGGTAGAACCCTCATGTCCAAGTGTGTGTGTATTCTGTCACATCACCAATATGAATCTTTGTTCTACATGCTTCTTCCACCTAACGAGAGGTAGTAACATCACTTTTTACTACTGAAACAAAAGAAGAGGAAACGTTGTCAGAATGCTTATATCTACAGGAAGATTGAGCAAGTGACGTCAGGAAATAGCCCAAATTTTGCATGAGAAATTCTTAGTAGGACAATGAATTTGGGCATTTTGAATATATTCTGATGTTCTGTACAAAACAGAAGGGTAAGCGTGAGGAAGGCCAACTGGCTAATTAACTCTACTTCATCTCCAGCTCTGATCTCCTGACCAAATTTCAAGTCAACAACAAATTTCTAGATAAAGATTTCTGTGACAAGTGATTTAAACTACATCAAGTAACACAGAGTGAGCACAGGACTGAGAAAAATAAGATCTACTTTGATACAAACTCTCTATGTGTCCTCGAAAAATAATAACTGCAATTACAATTGTTATTTTTTGTTGAATGACCACTAGGCTCAGTATCTCAAAAGAATCTTATAAAACAAGTATTATTAGTCTCATTTTACAGATAAGAAAACTGAGGCTGAGTCATTAAGTCAATTGCCCAAGGTCACCTTCCTAATAAGTGATGAAATGCAGATTAATTCAGTTCCAAGGACCGTACTCTTATTATGATAAAAAATTTGTTTCCTCTCTGCTCCTTAGTTTCCGTATCTATAAAATGAGAAGAATATATTAAATTCACTTTAAGACTCTGTCAGCAAAATAAATTCTGTTGATCATGAAATCCTTAAAAAATTCTATTTGGTGACCTAGTAAAGCATTAGATATGTATTTTCTACAGGCTAAAAAAAAATCCGCATAGGTCCTGGGGAAACTACGGTAACCCAGACAGACATTGTTGCTGCTTCTGTGGAACTTTCGGTCTGGTCCAAACTGGGTTTCTCTCTATGTATTGGATTAGAATTTCAGATAATTCTTCTGGAGTAAATCAAATAGAAAGAAGATATTTATCTGAAAACAAATAAAAACATTCCTGTAAAGAGAGATTATGCCAAAATTCTTCTCATTCTCACTAAAAGGGTGTGCTCGATGCTGTGTGTTTCCTGACTTCCATTTGGGTATTATGCCAGATAGAATCCACATCCTGCTGGGAACACAGAGAACTGGAGACAAGGAAGGGAGGGGCCAGAGAGGAAATGAGAAGAAAAGCAATGGTACTGAGGCCCAGGGAAGGAGCTGGCCATGGAAAGCCAAGCCTACAGGGGCATACTCGGGTGAAGAAAAAAATCTCTAATTTTTTTAAAAGATGTATTATTCATTTATTTATCTATTCAATAAACATTTAGTTCAACTTCTAGTAAGTGTCAGATACATGCCTAGGAACAGAATATGTTGTTTTATAAAGCACGCTTCAGGCATTATTACATTTTATTTGGAGGAGAGGGTTGTATGGTTATTTTAACTTCCAATACATATTTGTTGGATTGCTGCTGTGTCTGATAAACTATAAACTCTGAATCTGGAAAGACAGTCTTGTTTTACCCTTCCTATCTTTTCACTGAAACAAGCTTTAAAATAAAAAAAGCAAGTTATAATCTCTCTGGAGATAGTAAAATTGGTACATGCTCTTGTACTAAAGATTTGAGGTACAGCAACTTACGCATGCAGACACAGAGGAAACTTTAATTACTCCCAATGTGCATTCCATCCTGAGACATGGAGCTTTTATCAACCAGAGGCCGGAAGACATGCCTCTAATGTAAAGCTACTGCTTCTGCAGTGACCAGGGCCTTTTCAGTCTTTCACACTCTCCTAACCATACCTGCATTCCTCAACTAGTCTGGAAATTAGTCTCTCTTTCTGAGCACATTCTTTCTGGAAATCAAATTCCCAGTAATGGTCAACATGGGAAGTAAACAAATGGGATGTCTTGCATCTTGGAATACTAAGATATAATAAAAATTGGTAGAGATAGAAACAATAATGGAAGAGATACATATTTGAGATTATAGTTTTTCATTTCTGTATCTTACAAGAAAAAAAATTAGACAATGTTTTAATTTTACAGATATAAATTCAACTTTCTACAGGCAGATAACTGTAGAGTATGCACACATGAATCTCACTGTAAACAACACTGTTGAATAGACCTTTCTGCAATGATGGAAATGTTTTATGTCTCTACTCGGTGGCTATTAAATCCTGGAAATGTGGCTAGTACAGGTGAGGAACCACATTTTTAAGTTTACTTTATTTTAATTAATCTATAGCTGCTTGTGGCTAGTGGCTACTATATTAAACAATGCAGGTACAGAGGGTACACATTAGATAAACACATACTAGGCACCAAAACTTTGGCTGAGGCTTCTAAACATCAATATATCCTTCCGCTTGAGATATAACACACAACTCAAATAGATAAAAGCAAGGGAGCTAAGAAATTTCATTCTTTTTGAGGGCAAACAATAGTCCCTAAAAGCTCTTGTCCCATTTAAGAATGAGTAGCAATAAAAAGAAAATAAACATTTGACCCAATAATATATTTTGAGGCATAAAAGCATAAACATACATTTTTCATTATTTAGTGCAGGGAACAAAAATATATTTTGATATCTATTACTTCAAGTTGTTTAAATTCTTAATAATATTCAAGAATAAGAACACAGTCTAAAAGAGAAGTTGAAAGATTAGCTGTTGAAACAATGAATTGATATGGAAAAATAGCTGAAAATCAGGAAGAGACAAAAAAAGTTGTTAAATGAAATAAATAAATATTATAGATAATTGATATGCAATCATAGAACTGCAATCTGCATTAAAAGTTGCAAAAGATAGTATAATATTGTAAAAATAACAATCAAAAGAGCAAACTCTGGAAGATGAGTTTTCAAAGTCCTATTTGACTACAGATAAAAAAAATGTAGTGATACAAATGAATCAATGGAACAGAAGCAATAATCAAACATAATCAGAGAAAAACATTCATGAATATAAAGACAGACCCAAATAAGAAGATAGTCACCAATTATACAACTGATAAGAGATTAATATCCAAAATTTATAAAGAACTCACACAACTGAACAACATCAAAACAACTAACAATTCTACTAAAAAATGGCCAGCGGACCTGAATAGATATTTCTCCAAAGAGGGCAGACACACAGATGGCCAATAGACATATGAAAAGGTATTAAACGTAATTAATTATCAGAGAAATGCTAATTAAAACCACAATGAGATATCACCTCATATCTGTTAGAATGGCCATCATCAATAAATCAACAAAAAACAAGTGTTGGTGAGAATGTGAAGAAAAGGGAACCCTTGTGCACTGTTAGTGGGATTGGAAATTGGTGCAACCACTATGGAAAACAGTATGAAAATTCCTCAAAAAATTAAAATAGAATGACTTTATGACCCAGCAATTCCACTTCTGGATATTTATCTGAAGAAATCCAAAACTCTAATTTGAAAAGATATATGTGCCATTATGTTCACTGCAGTGTTATTTACAGAAGCCACGATATGTAAGCAACACGATATGTAAGTGCCCATCGATAGATGATTGGATAAAGAAGTGGTACATTTGTGATAACATGAATGTACCTGGAAGGTATTATGCTAAGTTAAATAAGTCAAACAAAAAAAAGACAAACACCATATGATCTTATTTATATGTAGAATCTAAAGATCAAAACAAACAAACAAAATAGAAACTGACTCATAGATACAGAGAACAAACTGATGGTTGTTGGATGGAATGAGGGTTGGAAAGATAGGTGAAGAGATTAAACAGTAAAAATTGGTAGTTATGCAATAGTCATGGGGATATAAAGTACACCATAGGGAATATAGTCAATAATATTGTCATAACTATGTATAGTGTCAGGTGGCTACTAGACTAATTGGGGGGATCACTTCACAAATTATACAAATATCTAACCACTATGCCAGGTTCTTATATCTTAATAAAAGTTTTGCATTTCGAGAGTTATTTAAAACTTTGAAGAGTTTTCAGACAAACCTATCTGTCTTCACCCAAGCTCCCCCCCAAAAAAGTGGATAAAATATGAAGGAATAACAAAGGTTAATATTTCTGTAAAGCACCCTGGTACCGCACTTGATAGTCAGCTGTGTGCATGCATATTCCAGCTGCAGAGTTTTCAGTCACTTTGTCTTTTACTAGGTATACAGAACAGAGTTATTCTTAAAATAATAAAAATGTTTTAAAATGAATAATTTAATACGATAATCAAAATATTGATATGTTTAAAAAGAAGTCAATGTTTTTTTCTCAGTATTCAGAATTCTATCAGTAATAACAGTTTTTTCCACGTTGAAATGTGAATAATACTGCCTCTGTAGCATTTTTTTCCCAGATTACACAGGGTAATTACATTTTGAAACTTTCATAAAACTACATTTAAAAAAAATTCATAAATTGGCTTAAAGTAGGCTATAATTTTTCATAATTAGATCTCTTATGACTGTTAAAACGGTTAAACTTTTATGTATCATGATGAAACTAGATCAGAAGGTGCTTAAGGTCAAACCCTTCACTTTAAGCTGGCTTAGAGTCCACACTGTGCTTTGTACTTAGTAGGAACTTAATAATAATTTTTATATTCCTTAATAACCTGCATCTTCAAGGTCACAATGCACTACAATATGTTGAATTTTATTTTCCAATAAATATCTCTTTTCTGGAAATTCCAAAAGTTCTGGTACAGCATCTTCTTGACAATAGCAACAATCTCTAAGCACTGTTTTAAGCTGTCTTTATGATTTGCCCAGTCTCCTTCATCCCACAGACCTCACCTCCTACCCACAGATAGGAGTGAGCAGAGCCAGGTTGGGCCCATCCTCCCTGAGACTGTTTATAAAAGTATAAAATGGGCAAGAAATTCTGGTGGGGCTCCCAAAGGCCAACTTCTCTTCCAGTTTCCATGAAGAGACCCCTTCTGAGGTATGAAACAAGCAAAGAGGGATACTGATGATGAAAGCAGAGAGTGTGGAGTGCAGGCTCTCTGGGCCCAGACACTGCAGCTTCTCCTGAGCCTCCTTGTGCCCTCGGAATTCCTTCTCAGTCCTGAAGCCCAAGTTCTCTTTTTGTTTATACTGATTTGAATTAGCTTTCTGCCACCTGCCACTGAAAAACACCTGACTAATAATTACGTAAGTGAAATTGAAAAAAAGTTTACATAAATATAGATTTTTAAGCTTTTTGTTAGTTGATTAGAAAGAGGTGCCAATTATTACAGTTATTTAATTTATTATCTACCTGGCACCACATTTTTATATTATTTTATAATTGTTTATTTATACAGGTATCTCTCTTATTAATTCATTTCTGTATAGCAAATTATTTTAATACTAAGGGGCTTAAAATAATCATTTTATTTCATCTCACATTATAATGGGTCAGAAATTCAGACAGGGCTTGCTGAGCAAATCCTTTGCTCCATGATGTATCCACAGGGTCACCTGGTAGTATTCTGCTGAAAACTGGATTGTCCTGGCAAGTCCAGACAGTTTCATTCACATGTCTGAGTTCGGTGGGGCCAATTGGAAGGCTGGGCTTAGCTGGGTGCCTCTGTCTCCCCATGTGGCTTCACAGCCTCTCCATGCAGAGTACTTTGTTTTCAGAGTACTCTCCAGTAGAGTAGTAAACTCCTTACATTGTGGCCCAGGTTTCAGCGAAAGGAAGTGAAAACTGCCAGTCAGTAAGACCTGGACCCCAAACTGGCACTGCCTCGTGATTACCATATTCTAGTGGTCAAAGCCAGTCCAGATTCAAGAAGAGGGACAATATCAAAGAATTGTGACCTTTTTTTATCCTCTGTTTTTAAGTAACTACCTTGAAAACAAGAAATGTGCCTTATTGATCTATGTAACACTAGATCAAAAATCATGCCAGAAACATAAGTATGAAAGCTAAAGAAGACTTTCTTGAAAACATCTGTGAATAACTATACTAGCCTTGGATTGCTCACCTTTCAATTTCTTGTTATATGAAAAAAACAAATGAACAAGCAAACAAACAAACAAAAACTATGTGTTTAAACTACTGTCAGCAAAAGTTAGACCAGACTTATCTTCCTCTACCTTAGATCTCAGAATACAACTGAACAATGCTCACAGTAAGGTTTTCTTGTATGGGGGCTAAGAGGATGGAACAGTTTTGATCTAAACCATGCTGATTTCTTAAATTCACATTAGGAGAGATTAAACAGTGCTTAACTTTTTAACATTAAAAAATAAGAAAATCTAGTTTTATATATATTCTTAAAAAACTTTAAAGTAACCATTATACAAGTTAAGTTTTATTTAAATTACAAATTACTAGAGGAAAAGAATGCAAACACAGTACATATGAGTCAGAGAATACAAAAGAAACAGGAAAGAAACACTTCACATTTGCCTCTATTTGGTCAGCTCACGAGATGGGTAAGAGTCCTTGGAGAACTCAATATAAACGCAGGAAAGTGCTACAGAAACAATGCTGTGCAAGCCCCTGGTAGCCCACTGCTCTAAGGCCAGTATGAGCTGAGTAGTTCACCTTCTACACTTTAGGATTGTCAACACATTCAGTGTGTACAAAGTTGCTGTATCCTCAGATAAGCTGACGGATATAATGTGCACATAAGCAAGGGGGAGATTTCTCTGCTGATGTTTAACCTCTGAAGGGTGGTTTCTCTCTCTCTCTCTTTTGTGGAAAATAAACCTAGGGCTGCAAGTTAAACCCTTTCATCATTAGTTAAGGATTACAAACATTTTGGAGCCTCTATATTCTTCTGGATTTCTCTTTGGGACTTGTTTCGCAAGTTCTTAAACCTCAGCGGCACATAAAACATTCTGAGGGCCTAACTTGGCAAAGTCTTGTTCCTTTGCCTCATTTTACTCAGCTGTAGAGTGTAGGCACACTCTAAGAACTCTACAGCTGTATGGAAGTCGGGTTGTCACAAAGACCTGGTCTTAGAGAAGGATGCTGCAGTCTGAAGGTGAGCACGTGTCTGCCAGCAAGCCTCCCTATCTCTCTAATTCATTTTTAACAGACTCTGACCAAATTCAGTGGGCACGTGTTAGTTATGGTTTTGCTAATTACTTCTCACCATCTACCATCTGTATTCCATGTCTGATCCTTCCTGTTTCCAAGACGACAATGACTCCAACAACAAATAGATGGAAATAACCAGTTTTCTGCCATCAGCCCCCTCATAGAAGTAATGTTAGTTACTTTTAGAGGAGGATTAATGAGGTCTATCTAATTTTCTTTGCTAAAGTTACTATATTTAACAGACTTTCCTCATTCAAAGAGCACATGGATTATCTGCAGCTTTCTGCAAATGTGTGAAGAACTAACTCATTGTTCCATATATTCCAAAAAATTATTAAAGCCTTAAGATACTTAGGGTATTACTGATTTATATTAATGGCTTGGAATGTTTCACAAACTACCAGAAAAAATTAACATGACAAGTTATTACTATTATTTTTTGTGAACAGCAGAACACACTGGTTTTCCATCAAATAGAAAGCATTTCATTTACATATTCAAGAGCTTCATATTACTCTAGCACAGTTCTGTTGGCCCCTCAGTACAATAAGCAGTTACATTTTTCTATGAATATAAATTCAAATACCAATTATGTGATTAGCAAATGCATTTTTAATTAGAACTTTAAGTTTGTAACAGTCAAACCCATCTTTCTTCTTAACCTGTGACGATGTTGGTATACTGTATTCTATTTAGCCTCTGAAATGCATTGAAATAAGACTTATAATAGCACAGAATGTTATCCACAAAATAGGCCTATCTTTTGTGTGTTAATTTGAGGTTGAACAAAAGAGCCTAAGCTGTACTTAGCACCTGCAGGAAGCCATTACCCACCTGTCCCTCTCAGCTACACTAA
Source organism: Eidolon dupreanum (assembly GCA_028627145.1). NCBI lineage: Eukaryota > Metazoa > Chordata > Mammalia > Chiroptera > Pteropodidae > Eidolon > Eidolon dupreanum. Next base: position 47,021,109 of record CM053508.1, on the reverse strand, counting down.
TTCCCCAGGGCAGCCCCTTGCTGTTTATCGCCAGCTTCCTGCCCAATGAGGCAGACCCTGCAGTACCTGCGTCATCTGAACGTCCCGGCTTCTGAACACCTTGGCTAAGCTGACCGCCCTGCCAATGTGGACTGGAGCAGACATCTACCATTTACCCTGTCACAAGCAGTTGCCAGCAGATGCCCTCTAAATCCCAGAAGCAAAACTGCTGAGAAACACGCAGAGAAATCTGAAGTAAAGTTAGAGTGGCATTTGACTCTCTGGCAGAATTTTGAGGGTGTTTTCAGAACCTGGCTCCACTCTTGGAACCCCGGCTCTAGGGTGGCTTGCTTCTTCTCTTTGACACTGCCTCTTGGTGCCTCCCACGAGGTATTTCTGTGCTCCATTTGGTTTTCTGACTTCCTGCTCTGTATTGTCTCTTCCTCTGTGTCCAGTTGTGGTGCAGCCTTGCCCAGCTCCTGCGCAGTCTGGGGCTGGTAGGTCATAGTCACCTAGTCCCTGCTGCCTGCTCCAGGTTCACCCAAACGGGGCTCCCTTTTGGGTGCTCCCCCCCAAGCACCAGCTGAGGAGCCAGGCCAACCCCAGACAGCTTACCTGGGTGGCTGGATCCACACCCCTCTCTTTCCAGCCTGGCAACTTTCCTGCCACGTGGTATTTTTCACATACCCATGATCAGACTATGATCCACTACTGAATAGAAATATCTTTCCCTGACACCTGAGTTTGCAAGATTGTCTGAAAATTGTGCAATAGCTCTTTAAGCAATTCTTGTTGTGGCAAGCCCTTGTCATTGAGTCAGTCTTACGTGGTCTCTGCTCAGACTCATCTACTTCCTTGTTGCTGCTAAGATGTGATGCTGAGGTCTCTGGGTGCCTCTCTTGAGACGGTACCTGAGATGCGATGATTCTCATCATGCCAAGACAAGGCCTATTGCATTATTATCTGCAATAGGTTTCCATCGCAGACCAGCAATGTTAGTGACCAAAATGTTCCCTCAGCATTTCCTTTTCTAAAAAGGCTTATGTGGATAAAGTGTGTACACTTGGGACAGAATGTTAGGCTTAAGTAGAGTGAGCCAACACTCTTCGTTTTGCAGAGAAGGCGGAGCTACATTTGATACTGTTTTGACACATTCAGTGAATAGTAAGTAGCAGGGGCTGGAATGAACTGACCAGAACAGGAATCTTATGAATCATTTCATACCAATCTTACTTTGAACAGGCAAAGAGAGCGAGGCTCAGAGAAGGCCTTTCCCAGGATCTCAGAGCTAGTGGCAGAACTGAGATGAGAATATTGGTGCTTAACTCTTTAAAAGACCTTGGGGACAGGGAATACCTGGGAGGATGACCCACAGGCACTGTGCAATCTATTGGCCAGTCCCCACTGTAGATGACACTGAGAAAGTTCAGTGTTCAATTTGTCATCTTTAGATTAGTATAAAATGCTAAAGAAATTTCTGAAAACTTATACTTTGATCTTTCCTGAAGCTCTGATTTTGCCTGAATTCTACTTTCTCATCCCCCTTCTTTTCCTGCCCTGATTCCCAGCAGTAGAACCTTTGCATAGCAATAGCAGTTTTGCAAAAGCCAGTCCTCCCCTCCTCCCTCCTGCTCAGGAAGTAGAAACTAATATAGTGTCTTAATATTCCTAAGCAACATTATTATCATTTGATATGCCAATGTGATAACGGGCAGTTTGCCAATCTTGTCATTTTAGAAGCAAATTGGCTTAAGTAATCACCTGAAATATCCTCTTCCAAGGGACTTTTTTCCTCCACAAAAGAGATGGCACCTATTATTTCCAACTGTGAGGAACAGAGAAAATATTTCCCCTACTAAGTGATACAGGGATTTGTTTGAAGCTTTTGCAGGCCTACCATTTAAATAGAGCTCTTTTTTAAAATATAAATATTCAATGCACGCTCACAGGATTTCAGTGTTGTCAAATATTCAATTTAAACTCTCCCTGTTATTTACATTCTCCGTCCTAACAACCATTATTACACAAGAGATTTTTTCCCCCACAGAGAGTATTCACGTGATGTGGTGCTGGTGTTATTACCAGAGCAATTCTTGTCTCCTCTATGCTGTGTTCCAAAGCCTCGTCTCCATTGTTCCCTTTGTCCCATCCAGCGCTGAGTGGGCGTTCTCCACGACAGCAGACAGCGATTTTGTGTCTCGCAATAGTCAGTCTGATTCCATCAGGATTTAATGGAAGGAGCCAGAGCCTGAAAGCCTACTGCAGCTTCTGCTATGGCAAGTGACCATTCCTGCCTCTTCTGTTTCTCATATGGACATTTCCTAGCATGTCTAAAACCAGGCTAAAGAATGCTGCTTTGTTTCTTCTCAAAGGGCTCTCTGGTGGGTGCTGTTTCTCTCTGACTCCAGCCAGGGAGTAGTAACAGAACATTCTGTTGGGGCTGCAGCAGGCAGTAACGGGATGACTCTTGAAAATGATGGATGGCAGCTACACATCTGCATTTTTGACAGCACCGAGGCAGCAGAATTGTCTGATTGTCACTGTGCCTGGAATGAGACTTTGTCTTCTGCTGCCCTTGAGCTGCATGTTTATTTGATCCTGGTTTAAATGCTCTTTCTTCAGATGTTTTAACTCTTTAAATCATTTGACATATTTAGTAATAAAATCAAAGTGGCTTTTTTGGTGTAAGCTGAGACCAGGGATTTATTGGACAATTGCACAATCACGAAAATGAAAAAACATGAGTGAGAGCCATATCATATGAGAGGTAAATGGAGAGGGCACCAGGGCATCATCCACTTACTGCCAAGGACACCGAGCAAAATGCTAGAAACCCTCTGAACATCTTTGTGAGTTTATGATAGTATAATATTCTGGATAAAGAAGTTGCGAATTCCATTTAGTGATGCAGGTGATATCAGTGTCACCCTTATATGATCTGGTCACATTAATTTTTCTGAGTTGCTTTAATTCACATTCCTGAAAACTAAATTAATCTTAAAGAAGGAGGTATCACTTCATGATAATGTGCAAGAATAAAAATGCATAGTCACTTTAATATTCCATTGACTTCCTATTTTAAACAGTAAATGGAACTATCTAGTCCATACACACCTCTCTGTTCTACTGAAGAGAGCTGGGCCCAGAGAGTGGAAAGTAGCTTGTTTTATAAAAGACCAAATTTCTCTCCTGGCAGAGCATGGCTAAACCTCAATCTTCCTAAATTTCTACTCCCTTCTTGCTACTGCAACTTGATAACTCCTAATTCATAAATTAGTTTCAAATTACACCCATGATTATTTCTATAAGTGATTTCTTTAACTTCTTCAGATAATTGAACCAGCAAAATTATATATATATATATATATATATATATATATATATATATACACATACATACACACATTTTAAATGTGTGCAGACAATATAAACAGATCTCCTTTTATTCCTATTTGTCAGGACCATCAAGGTCTCATTCACTGATGAAGAATAGCAGGAAGAGGGTTTTAACCTAAGAATGGCTGACTCAGAGAGCTAACCAGGAGTATACAGGACCCATCTCTTCAAGGGAGGAGTCAGTGGCGTGCATCATCAAGACTGAAAGTGCTGGTGAAATAAACATGACTTCTATGTAGGGGCCGGGCTCCAGGGATGGGGCCAACAAGCTGGGTTCTGGGTAGAGCAGTTGGCAACTAGACTCACACTGAGGGATGTACAGAGAGATTGCAGCCTCATATTGTTTGACTAACTGGTGCAAATAACTCAGGTCCACCAGTTCACTCTTTGCCAGACAGGGCTCTCGTTAGCTTGGGGATTGGATCAGATGGGACTCCTAAACTTGTCATGTCCCTAACAGGACCAGACAGAAGTAAGCCAGCTTCAACTCCACAGGAATTCGCTCATCCGCCCCCAGTGATGAGGCTTCTGGCTATGTACCAACACATCGCCTGCTTCTCTAGCACCTATGACTTGGAGAACATGAACCATAGGGCCAACTTCTGAGCAAACACATAAGGAATTCTAATCAGCTAACAATGAAGGAAATTTTGGGTGCCAAGGGGCAGATGTATTTAGAGAGTTGAGTTCTTTGGTCTTCATGTCCCTTTGTAGTCAGCCAACTTTCTGGAGTTGGGGGCTCATTTGTGGTAAGCTGATTTATGTAGTGGGTTTGGCTCAAACTCACAATGTTTATGACTCAGCAATGTCTCTCTGACATTTATTACCACTCAAACAGACTGGCAGTCATAAATCTAGCTTCATTTTTACAGTTAAATGGCTCCTATCATGAAACAAAGGAACAAAGAGGAATAATCCACAGCTGTGCTATTTATCCTGCATCTTAACAAAAAATAGAAAAAGTGTACGAATAAATAGGTCATATTGTAATAGATTCATAGTTATATGAATGCATACATGGACACTATGTACATATACCATATAAAAACGTATGCTAAACTCTCCCCTGCCTCTGGAAATATTTTGAGGAGTCCCACATCATATCCTTCCATGTTAGAGCAAAACCAATCCTGAGCTCTCCTTGCTGCCTGCAAGTTTGGGTCCTTGTACTGAGTAAAAGCCCAATAGGCTGATTGAGCTACTGGAGCAGAGATGCCTGGGGCAGGGGGAGTTGGCAGAGATGCTTGAGGCTGGGGTAGAAATAGGTGCAGCTGAAGTGACATGGAGACAGATAAAGGTCTTGCTGGGGAATTCACACTGATAGCTGTTGGAACACTCTGGGCTCTGATATTCTGGGAAGCTATTGGAGTTATACTAGCAGCGACCTTCTCCCAGGTAAGTTTCTACCTCATCACATAATTTTAAAAATGAGAAAGATAAAAATGAGAAAGATGGGCAAGATAGTCTTAAAGGTCTCTTCTAGTTCTCACATTGAATGGTTCTATTTTACTTTGAACAATTATTAGCTAGTTGGGTGGTTGAAAAGAAGGGAGAAGAAATACATAAGTTAATTTATTTAATGTTTACAACTCTTTAAGAAATATATCATTAACCCCACTTTAAATATTGAGAAACTGAAGTTTGAAAAACTTATATAACTTGCGCAAAATCATAGAGCAAATAAATGACAGAACCATATTCTAAACCTAGGTTTTATTTTCTTATAGTATACCTTTTGTCTGGAACTTTGTATTCAATAAATAACCATCGATTAATTAATACATGCATATATTATAAACATAACACATACAACCTCTTTAGAACTTGTTATAAACTGTATTACCAGTATTTACAAAAAAGATAGATAGGTATTGGTTTTGGTTTTTCCTTCTCAGGGGTACCCACTTCTATTTTCAGATGAACTTTGGCTAAAGAAGTAATTACAAAGGGAAATGATTTGTTCTCTTCAAATCCCAGCAATAAGTCAGATAATATCAGACATTTCCTAAGTATAGGAGCTGTATTCTGTCTTGCACTCACCACCTATAGAGTTAAGGCCCTATAGTAACCACGACATGTATTACTACATAAAAATGGGTAAGGATTGAGTTCAAGTTCACTCAGAGAGGGATTCACCATTCATTGAGAAGATGGGCAATTTCTGAACCAGTGAGTAACTGGAAAAAGACCTCAAGTATTTAGTTCATTTATACCACTATCAAGAAAGTAAGTGGCTGATACAGTCACCCACATGGAACACCCACTTTTACTGCACACCCCTGTGGGTACCTTGCAAAGGGTACTTGATTAATTTTCATCATAATTAAACTCTATACCTAAAGAACACAAAGAGATGGTAGCTAATGTAAAGAGGTAGGAGATGGGCTTGTAATTAGTCTTAAATTAAGTGGTGAAGAGGATAATAAAGACAGAGGCTTTAAAAAATATATCTGGTCAAAAGTAGAAACTTGTTGGCTTTTTAAAAAATATGTCTCCAAAATAGCTAATATCTCTATAAATAAACTGTATTTTCCTGTTACTAATTACTTTTTTACTAGTAGCATGCTCTAGCAAATGAGTAGTGGAGAAAAGGACAAACTACTCCAAAGTTCTGAATATGTGGTCCTCACAGGTGATCATGAAAGCCACAAAGTAGACCTAATAAGTGACAAGAAGAATTAATTCAGAAGACAGGAGGGAAAATTTAAGTCATTTATTAATGCTGTTAACACCCACTGTGGACATTTAGATGGCAGGAGTTGTCTGTTCTCTACTGGATGTGCTCCCCCGATGCTCTGACAGTTCTGTCGAGAATAAGAATTGCTGTCAATTGCTCTCCTTGCACGATGACCACCTTCATTCCATTATTCTCAAGCTTAGAGATTATATTTTTGGAAAAACTAGAAAAACATTTCTATTACTTTGCTTACATATATGCAGCATTAATACTTTCCTTGGAATCAATGTTAGGAAGGCTAATCACGTCCTCTCATTCTGAGCTTCTTGGACACCATTTACAGCCCAAGTAGTGAACCAATGGGACACGGCGTTGACCATACCTGGCACCTCTTTGGACTCTCAGTAATAAAGTCTTTAGCAGTAATGTTGTTATGCAAACCCCATCAGCTACAAAGACAATTTCAAGAAATATGAGAATATACAATAAGAAATTGATTTTAAAATAGAACATTTAGTCACTGAGTTGGCCAACACATGGAAACCTATCTTGCTCATCATTGCTGGTCTTAGAGTCAGAACTTTTAATTATTTGAAGAGCAACAATTCAAGTAGAAAAAGTGCCGAGAGTTCTCAAAATAGGATGAAAAAGGGGAATTCATTATTGCGTATAGCAATTTCACTTTTTCCATTAAAAAATGTATAAATTTAGCAGCCAAATGTACTACATTGTACATTACTTCAGCTTTCTGAAGCTGAATCAGTCCTGGATGATCCTAATGACCGTCTGTAGAAGGAGGGACCTTGAACCTGGACTTCAAACAACCACAGCTAATGTGAAAGTTTGGCACATGACAGAGCTTGACTATTCTTCAGAAACAATGTAACCTGTTAATGATAGTTGGAGCTGAGGGGACATGTAAAATTAGATTTTTTTCCCTTTTTACCCATATAATTTGAAGATTATAAAATGTGATTTTTAAAGGTCAGAATAAATTGCTAATTAAATCTAGGCATTTGAAATTAGCAAATAAAACTGCTACTCAGAATCGTGACTAAGGAGTAATTAATCACATGGAAAAAATGGCAGCGATGTAGAGCAGCAGTAAAATTACTTCTTAACTAGTTGCTGTAGAGCCTTCACATGCATTGCTAGTAAACTATTAGATGTTAATTCTGTTCCCTTCTCTAAGCTGTATCTTTAAAAAACAATAATAACAACAATGTTCAGCACTTTTCTAGGAAGACACAAATCAAAGCAGACACAACCTCTCTTGCAAGTATTCGGAAAGATATGGACTAGCTATGACTCTTGCCTCTACCTTTTACTCAACATGTGAAGGTACTGAGGTTTACAGTATCACAGGCATAACCTTAAATATATTCTAATTAATTTTCAAATATAAATTGCTACCAAATTTTGGCATTTTAACTATTATATTGCAAAATTACTTAACAAACTCTTTTAAATCAGTGATGACAGCCCCCCCTCCCCACTCCCACCACCACCTTTGAGAAGCTTTAAAATCTTCTTAAGAAAATATTCTGTTTTTGCTTCTAGGTGTTTTCTGTTTCCTTAGGTGCTACATTTGATATTCTCAATCCATGCTGGGATACTCAAGATTTCATTTCATTTCATAAAGATATTTGTATATTAAATTTAAAGCCAAATGTGTCAACACAGATATTATAATGCAATATCCAGATAGTTAATTTGACATGCATATCTTAAACTAGAAAAAAAAGCAGCATTTATATAGAGATTTATATTTTTAAGCACTTGTCATTTATTAGTTAGCCAATCCACACCACAAATCTATGAGGTAGTTTAGCATGACTTTAGCATAAGTAAATTAAGAGAAGCAAAAAAAGAAAAGACCTATCACACAATAACATGTTGATCAGACTTTCTCATTCTGGTCACAGAAGAACAACAATCAATTCTTTGTATAAGCTGGTCAAATGAGAAATGAATATTTAACTTGGATGGAATGAGCAGAGAGTATTTTATTACCTGACAGTTTAGAAAGGTTATTTTCTCATTGGAGTTCTAATATGTTGTGCTCACAGTGCCCTGTCAGAAATACCTCACTCAATGATCAGCTCTGGAAGAGGTGTACCCCTTTCCCCATCTCCTCCAGGGCTCAAATTTTCTTATGGAAGTATTAGCATTTTTCATCTATCTCATATTTTTCTTCTCTTGGTCTGACTGGTCTAATAAACTCAGTTCAATAGAAAGGTATAAAGACTCTTGCAGCTTCAATTTATGTTTATATGTCATCTAAGAGGCAGAGGAAAAACAAATCCTATTGGTCTTTGTAGTCGAGTAATTGCAGATGAGAGTTTTATTACCACTTTTATCAGCAAGAGGGATCACTGTAGTCCTCTCCACTTAGCAGATTGTTTTATGATCATATTTATTAGTGCGCTTGGCTGTGAAGACTATATATAATGAAAGCTCATTAATTTGGGTTTCACTACATGGCATTTGCGGCCACTGGCACAGTGCTAGCCGAAAGCTTACCTCTGTACTTAAGGAAGAAAAACTTTGCAAAGTAAGTGAATGGCATGACTAGGACTGTAGGAGTATTTTATCTCTATAAGAAGACAAAGACTATTTCAACCACTTAGCAAGTATCTTTTTAAATACAAAAATTTTACTCTAATATAAGGATGCTATTAGGCTTGTGTGTGATGCTAATTTTAAATAATTTTTCCCTCATTGGAGCAAAACTTTGAATGGGCAGTAGTTGGTTAGTTAAGTTGACATTACTACAAGTACTCTGGAACTGTGGAAGCACTTTAAATGTTAATAACTTGGATAGTCTTACTCTTTCAAATATATAAAGTTCTCACCTAGTTCCTCTGAATTGAGATTTTACAGGAAATCCCTGGACTTATTCTCATCTCTCCCAGAATCTCTGCTATAATCAGATGGCCTTATCAGAGCAGCTCCACAATGGGCAAGTCTACATGGGTCTCTTCCTCTCTGCCAGAATTAATTTTGTTATTTGAAATTATTTACTTTACTTCTCATTCCCATTTGTTCATAATGAAACCGAGATGTAAGACATAACCTAATTAAACAAATATAACCATACTAAAAAAAAGAAAGAAAGAAAGAAAAATGAAAACCACAACAACAAACAGCAAGCTTCCCAATCAGGGATGTTTCCATTTAAGACTTCTCCAAATATTAATAACTTCATAGGCGCTTCTAGTTTAAAGCTGAATATGATATCCCGTGGTACACCAGGATGATAATTTCCCTTATCCGTATAAGCAAAAACAAGTAAAGAAATTTGAAAAGAAACAAAACCTCTGGCAGGATATTCACTTTCATTTGACAGGTTGCCAAGGAACAATGGTACTTAGATGAGGAATTCTGAAATAATCAGATTATTATATCTGGAAGCTTATTTATAGAGATTGGCACAGCCTCTCTGCAAAGCAAAAGAGATCTATGTTCATAGGCTCGTCTATACTATATTAGGTTATTTAAATAAGACAAAAACTTGAGGGTATGAGATTACTTACTAAACACAAACAGAAACAAAGACTTTTTTCTTTTTCTTTTTCTTTTTTTTCCATTTTTTTTTAACTTGGACAGTGCTTATTTTACAGCAGAATTGACAAATAAAGCCTTATTTTACACATTTTAACTAAAGTCATCATTGAGGTTTGTAGCCCTGTTGTGTGCTTTCCAAAACAGCAAAATAGATTGCTTTCCATCAAATCCTCCTTCCTTCCCACAGGACAGTGTGTGGCTGGTGTGGCTACTTCTATCTACAGGCTCGGAAATTGGCCACCCTGGTCCCTCCTAGGTGGCCCCTCTTCAAGTGAATATGCCAAAAAGGTTCAAACACCTTAATAACAACACTGTGCATTCCTAAGTCATTTCATTTATTGCTCACTGAGTTGTAACCACCTCATCTCACCTTCATCTGCAGAAAAACAACAGATGACTAGAAAACTCTGGCACAGAAGATCAATTGCCTGTGGTCATGATGTACAAAGGGCAACCCCAGCCAGAGCACTGAGAAGCATCATGAATACAGGCTGAATGTCTGGCTTTGCAGCCAGTCTGCAGGACACCAAATCCAGTCATGATGGAGAAGAATTAGACTTAGAGAAACTGCTTTACGATTTACACTCAGAGAAGTCCACCATCAGAGAGTAACAGTGCTCTAGTCTGCCATACTGGCCACTGATATTCTTTCCAAAGTGACTGAATCTTGGTTCAGCAAAGGACTGCAGTGAGAAACAGAGGAGTAGGGGACCTCTCCACACCCAAGGCTGTCATTCTTCAGAATTTACTCACTGGTTTCCAAATCATCAGCAGCCCACATTAAAGCCCACAGGTCAGGTCAACTGCCTAAGGAATATTCATTTATTTCTCTCTCATTCTGGGGTTTATAATTCTTCTTTCAATGCCTTTGGGAAAACATTTCACCAAGGTCAACTGCTGTGAAGACATTTTTGCCTAAGAGGATCATCATGCAGACAGACTAATTCTTTTCCTAAGCTATTATTTTGGCAGCTTGCAAAGAGGACTTGGCTTAACCTTGAGAAACTGTTCTTTGAATGATCAGAAAAAAAAGATGAAGATTCTTCTTTTATTTATCCTCTTCATTCTTGTTGTTCAGATGGCAAATCTGGCTCACATTTTTGAAGGTGAAATGAGAAGGTGAAAGAGTGTGTTTGTCCATTATATATCTTCTATTAATAGTGATTCTTTCTGGTTCTGTGCATGTTGCCACATTCATGTTCAACATGATGAAAAAATAATGTTTATTTCTTGATAGAGGTGGTTTAAATCTCAATCATCAAGGATTTAATATGATTTTATATGCTAAAGAAATCTAGAATAAACTGGAGATTTAGGTTTTTTTGTTCTTTAAGTTGTGAATGATGCTCCCACTGTTTGCTATAGGATTATAATTTAGAATATGTGCTAAATATATTATCAGGAAAGAATTAAAAAATCCATCCAAATATCACAACTTACCACAAAATTAAAAAAAAGAAAGAAAGAAAGAAAGAAAGAAAGAAAGAAAGAAAGAAAGAAAGAAAGAAAGAAAGCTCATTTACTCTCCAAAACTGAGATTAGTCATATGTTAATCTGTGAATCCTCGTAAGAAATGTTTATTGTTCAAGAAAGAATCCTCCTCTGGTGGTTGATAAGCAATTCTCCATGGCAGAGAAATCCTGACATTTTTTCTCATCTCTTGATTGATGTTTTCACTACTTATTCTTCAGGCTATAAAACAGAAGGGAACACAGTCTTACCTTCTTTCATAATGACATAGTCCAGTCTCTCTTCCCCTCTCTCTCTCCTTTCTCCTCCCAATCTCTCCCCACTCCAACATCACTTTATCCATCAAATTAAAATAAAGCTAAATTTATACAATAAATATTTTAAATTCTAAATAATCTGAGTATATAATAACTCAATTACCAACATCATCTCCACATATGTAAAAGAAAAGATGTATCTTTACACTGTCAATCCAGACACTAAGTTCATTCAGAAAGTTCTTAAAGTAAAAATAATGAATTGATTTTTATTTATAGCATACTGCATATACTCATCTTTAAGTTTCAGTTATAACTACTTGTAGAAACCTCTTGTTGAGAGGGGAGAGAAGATTATAGCATTTCTAATTCAAATTTTATAAACTTCATTCTCAATTCATTCAGAATTTTCTGTTAGAAAAATAGGAAAAATTGTTTTCTGGTTTTACTCTCAAAAAGTATTGATTTAAATCAAATAGATTACTAATTTTTAAAGGGTTTCTAGTTTTGTTTTTCTTTATGGTAAGCAGATACTAACATCTATTGCATGTCTACTATGTGTCAAGAATTTCACATTTGTTTTACATGATAATTCAATCCCAAAACCACCTTCATGTGGATGTCATTTCTTCCCTTTTTAAAGGTGAGAACACTGAGGCTTAAACTGGCTATGTTAATGGCATAAGGTTATACTGCTATTGAGGGGAATTCTCAGAATGAGAAGGCAAAAAGAGCTGGTGGACATTATGTGCAGGGGATTTCTTTCATGCTATTGAAGATACCCTCTGGCTGCATTGAGGCGGCCAAAACAGTATTTTTTAATACTTGACTATTAACCTAAAGCTATATTTTAGAAAGGAGGGCAGCAGCAGAGCTGGAGTAGGTTAGAATTCTTGCATAGATTTTTCCTACTCCTCATTAATAAGATTTAAATATCTTGGTGGAAAACTGACAAATGAAAATCCATGAGCTATAAAGGAAAATTCTATCACCCACCTAGAAACACACAGCACACCTTGAAATTTTATTCCCCATCCCACCCCCCAAAAAAGCTGTATAGTCTAGATTTTAAGAATAAAATATCCAAATATTTAAGAATATTTTATTCTTAAGATCCAAATAAAAATTTGTTGGTAAATGAAGACCGAAAGGAAATGGAAACTACATGCATTTTTTTTTTTTTTTTTTTTTTAGTAAAAATAGCTTTGAAAATTTGCCTTGGAATGACCCTGGAAGGGTCACGGCCTAAGGAAATTCTACAGTTGTTGTCATCTGCATGAATTCATGTGACATAAAGGTAAGAAGTTCTTAGTAAGCAAATAAGTATGATCTCATTTTTATAAACTGAAAAGATGAATATTTTTTTAATTAAAATGAGTTCGAAGTGCAGCATCCCCAAATAATGGTGAGAAGACCAAACATATCTGCAGCTGAGCAGCCTTCAGTCATGATTACATCGTTAGAGGAAACCAGAGGGAGTTGTTTTTTTTTAACTTATAGTAACAGTGGTATATTAAGAACTTAATCCCATAATGAAAAAAAAATATCACTCTTCCTTTTTATAGTAAAATAATTATTCAGATCCTTTCTGAACACACAGAAGTAATGACAAATTAAAATGCCTTTCAATTCCATATAGCTTTTATAATTATTCATCTGTTACTGTTATTATTGCCGGAAAAGCTCCTTCATATTACAGTCTGCATCCCATTTGATACAAAAGAACATGGAAAGTTTTATTGCTATTAATAAATATGCAGCCATCCAATCCAAAAAGAAAATTCTTTTTCATCTCAGAGATAAGCTGCATAATTCATGCATTTTCAGAAATTTCTTTAAATAGAAAATTGAAGAAAGACATAGAGAAAAAAGAATTCATTACATAGTTTCCATTTGTGGTGAAGAACAATCTTTGTTCTCAGAGAGCCTTAAATATGATTTGAGTTGAAGAGACAATTTCCACTGCATTGTACACATACCAAGTGTACTCACAGAGCTCACTTTATTTTCAACATGTATCATAATAAAAATGAGAACAACATAGCCTCCATTTCACTTTCTAAAAAAAAAAAAGTAACTGAAGGTTACTAGTGACTTTAATTGGGGTCTTGGAATGCAGTTAGTGGAACTTAGGCCAACTGGGAATGGGTGCCTCCATCTTCCAACAGGAGACGTTTTCATGCCAGCAAACTGCAAGGCTCTGTCTAATTTCTGTGAGCTCTGGGCTGTCAGAGCGCCTGCCACACAGAGGAGCACAATGGCTTTGCTGTGCAAGCCTTGCATTCCAAGACCCCAAGCCAGATAAGCATCACATTTGCAGGAACAGTTAAATAAAAATGTTTCCCTTTCTTCTAGTCAGTCTTTTACCATTCTGACCTGGAAGGTTCAGAGAGGAAGGATGCTCTAAACTGGGTATGAGATATTAGTCTTATATAGACTGGTAAGAAATTTCTTAAAACCCGAAAAGGAGTCTTAAATACTGAAATGAAACTGTTCTCACCATTAAAAATGACTAGAAATATATGCAGTCTTTCTGAAATATTATCAAGATTGGGGAGAGAAGTGGCGAAGGCACTCTGACCAGGTGTGTTTGAAGGTGGTGACTAAAGAGAAATTTATTGCTTCATTGGTCCCATGTTAAATTTAAACCATTTGATTCACCAATTAAAAAACAAAACAGAACATCTTCAGCCATTACCAAGCATAGTTTCTCATAGCCATGAACCAAGTTTACAGTGATGTGAAAGATGGAATTGTTTATATAAAATGATACTGCCAGAATTTGTTAGATGAGTTATGTCCCAGACATTTTCCACAAACATAGTACTGAAGAGTCATGACTTTGAACTTGTTTAACCTACTACCTGAGATGTGCCATGAATGACATCCAAGGACTTGTCACCTTTGCTCAATTTATTAAGATAGTACAATATGAAACTGAATTAAATTTCTAAAATTGAACATCTCCCAATTCTCATTCTTTTGTTTCTTGCATTTCCTAACTTGGCAAATAAGGATTTAAGGTAGAAATTCAGTGTTTTCCTAGGCTTCCTTTCTTCTCCCTCACGTCGTAACCAATCAACCACGAATCTTATTGGCTTCCTATTTCACTCTTGAATATGTTGTTTCCTCTGCTTCCTTTGTCCATGCCCTATTCCAGGCCCTTGACACTGCATTAGTCTTCTATCTGGCATCTTTGCAACCAGCTCTGCTGCCCATCACATTGATGTTGTAGTGCTTCTCTAAGTCTCCATCACCTACTGCAACAAAGTAAAATACACCAAGATCATTTGTGGTGTGATTGCTGTCTTCTCCTCCAGTGCCATCTGTCAGTCATCACCCCACTCCCAGCCATTCTAAACTCCAATCACAGAGAATTACTTGAGGTTTTGTCACACTCTCACATGCTTCTATGGTTTGCACAGCCTCTTCCTTCTGCCTCGGAACCCATCCCTCACCCCTTTACTTGCCTGGATTTCACATCCCCCTCAATGGAAGCATGCTTCCTTATGATATCCTTTCTCAAACTTCCCCCCCAAAAGTGTATTTGGAATATTTTGAGTAGCCACATGGAAGTAGAAAACAAAACCAAAAGAATATGCTTAAGCTATAGGAAGTGATCAGTAAAGTGCAATGTGTCAGACAAGGGGAGAATGTGTTTTGCTTCTGAGAAGGGTGAATGGTAGGGGAAGAATTGGGGTTGGAGGAAGAAAAGGTAGAAGAGAAAGAGAATGTGAGAACAGAGGATGAAGCATGGAGACAGAGAAACCAGAAAGATGGCTTTGTTCTATGCATGGTGCTATTTCCATATGATGCCTAAATCTTCATTAGTGGTTTAAACGAATAAAATATTTGCAAAATGCTATTAGTGGTGGTCTATGTAGTCTAATGAAAAAGAAAAGAAGCAGGGAAGCACATAAAATTACAGGGGGAGAAAGATGAAGAAAGATCACAGGACACTGGGAGTTAAAAGCATAGGCAGGGCTTTGGATCCCAAAAGACTATTACAAGTAGGATGGGGTTTAGCCATTATCTCTGACATCTGCGTAACACAAGATGAATTTATTCAAATCCTTCTTGAGAAAACAAATCCTGTCTATTCATTATGGGATTTGAATAAAGAAATAATTTAAGAAAATTCAGGATAATTCAAAGAAAAGTCAGATACTATAAACATTTAACTGTGAATATTCATAAGTATAGAATATTTAAAATGAATGCAGGTATATCACTTCCTAATATATAGAGAGTAGCAAAACTTACAAGAATGATTTGTAATTAACTTATCAAAACACCTAAGAAAACAAGTCTCCTCTGCTTATATAGAATTTGCATTGTTTATATGCAAATTAATGCTCCTGATGTGCTTGAGAACAATTCAGTCCGTTAAGAAGACAAACATTCTCTTTATAATCTTGTTTACACTATTCATTTGCTTTGCAAAACATTTTTCATAAAATCACAAGATAATGCAATGTTAGAGGCATAAAGGACCCCAGGGATCACAGAAAGTCCAAAGTCCTCATTTTACAAAAAGGAAATTTGATGGAGCCCCTGACTCATCCATATACCCTCAGCACTCCTGAGGTCTGCGCACTTACTGCCCATTTATCTCGGGGGCTCCATTCCTGCTACACTGGGGGTTCTAGGCACAGCTGAGGCAAATGCAAACACAGCAAGGAAACTACAAAGTGCTAGGCTTTGGAGAATCACCAGGATTTACTGGGCTCCTAAACTTATGCGACAAAGTCTAGTACCCCTGTTCTATTCACTTATAAAACTTGAGGCCTGTCTAATTTCTATTTATTTCTAAGCTTCAGCTCCTACTTCATCTCTTGTAGGAATCTTTCTTGACTCTCTCTTCCCCCTACCTTGTCTTAAGTGTCCATTTTAAGTACGGTCCTCTATTGTTTATTTAACCACATTATATTGCCATCTTTTGTTTACTGTCTGCCTCCCCTTCAAAGAAGCCTGAGACTGTGTCTTTGTCTGTGTTTTCAATACTTGGATAAGGCCTGACACGGAATCAATGCATAACCTTCTCTAAATAGACACATGAGGAAAACTAGAGAGGGAATCTATTGCCACATTAGAAAAAAGCCTAAATCCCAGATATTCACAGTCCTCACTTCCTGTCTTATCCTGGGCAAGTCCATTCTCATTCTGAACTTTCAGAGAAGAAAAACATTTAAGTTTTCAAAACATCTCAATCTCTATTATTATCTTCTACTATTCTTTGAATAGGTTCAAAGGGTTTATGATATAAAGTTAGAGAACTTGGTTTTAAACTCTGACACCGATTGCTACTAGTTGGTTATTCATGCAAAATATTTTTAACTTTATTTAGTCTCAGTTTAACCACGTATAAAATAGACATTAATAATATCTTCTACAAAGGAGTGGCATGAGTATTAAATGAGATAATGTACATGAATGTGTCCAGTAACCACTAAAAACTTAGAGATTCCTATGTCCTTGTTCCTAATCACCTGAAAGAAAAAAAAAATTGATGTAGCTGCTATATAATGAAGAATTTATCTGGTTTTTGTCCCAGGTTCTTGGGGTGGAGGTCCTAAATCCTTGGAATTTTTTGATTGATGGGAATATTTTTGTTATTCATGGTGGGCCCTGATAATTTATGTTAATGAGGTGACTCATGGTGAGTCCCTAGATAATATCAGTATGGGACTGGCCACGCTGGAAAGACCAACCATGTAATTAGAGGGTTGAGCCTTTAGCCACATGATATTACCCAATCTCAGGCGAGGGGAAGAAGGCTGGAGATTGAGCTCAGTCACATGGCCAATGATTCGACTGATCAAGACTAAGTAACAAAACCCCAATAAAAACTCGACACTGAAGCTCAGTTGAGCTTCCGGCTTGCTGAACACATTATTGTGCTGGAAGGGTGAATGGTGCTTCCTGATTCCCCAAGGAGAGGACACCAGAAACTCTGCATTTGGGACCCTCCCAGGCCTCACCCTGTGTGTCTCTTCTGGTCCTGATTTCTATCTTTTATACTAAAACTATTCCTAAGTCTAGCATTATCCTAAGTGTTATGATTCCTTCTAGTGAATTGTTGAACATGAGGAGGTAGTGGAATACCTGGATTTGTAGCCACTTGGTCAGAAGTGTAGACAGCCTGGGATCCCCAAAGCTTGCAGCTGGTATCTGAAGTGAAGGTGATCTTGTGGAGGACTGTGCCCTTATCTTTTAAAGTCTTTGATAACTGCAGGCAGTTAGTGCCAAAATTGCACTGTATTATTGCAGTAGTGAACCTATCTGATTCCCCTTCCTGTGTTTTGGCAGAAAGAGCCCAACCCCACTTTCATGTGGGGCAGGCACTGAGCAGGTTCAAGGTGCTAGACCAGTGGAGCATATGGCAGGAGCAGTTCAGCAGTTGTCAGAGAGCAAGCTCTACCATCAAATGCTAGACCTCAAATCTCAGATCTAGCACTTACTGTTCTGTGTCCTTTACCTCAGTTTCCTGAGTCATAAGATGGGGGTGATATAATAAAAGTACAGGCCTCGAAAGGCTGCTATGAAATTAAATGAGTTAATAGATGAAAGTATTATATGCCTTGTACATGTAGAAAAACAAATAAATGCTGTCTTTAATCATTATTAGTATTAAGATTATTTATTCTGCTACATGGCCCCTTGCTTTAGGCAAAGTCGATTATTATATTTGGTATTCCAACTGGCCTGCTGGTGGTAAAAATAGTACTAACATAACAATGCAATTTTTTATAACAAATTATTTGATAATTATTATATTTTTATCAAACTCCCAAACATTATATGATGTGATGGAACAAGTGAACTCAGAAAGAGCATTAAATTAAGACTTAGTCCTGGCTTTACCGCTAAATGGCAACATTGCAAGTATCATTTAATTTCTCCAAGCCTTAATTTTAGCTATTCAATGAAGAAATAGACCAAGTCATTTTATATATCCCTTCACCTCTGACATGCTAAAACTAAAACTATGTGGCTGGGCCAAAGTCACTACAGCAGAGATAGACTCAATCTTTTAAGTTATTCGATTCCAAATTAGCAGTTTTCTGTCACCCTCATCTATATGATCACAAACTCCAAAATGACAAATCCAAAGGTAGAGAGGATTCTATTTCTTTTTTTCTTTTTTCCTTCAAGTTCAGAGTTTATTTGCTAACTAACTACAAACACAGCCAAACCTTTCAGCAGATGTCCAAATCCACTACTGAAAGCTACCAGTACATTCTTCAAACAGAGCCAAACTCTATCTTATTAATGTGTTGAGGGGTCAAGGAAAGGACCAAGAAAAACAGCATGTGCTCATGGGGACTTTCTAGAAGATAGTAGTCTGGTGCAGTGTCCTTCAGGGAATCTAAGTATGGACAAAAACAAAACAAAAAACAAGTGTTGGCGAGGATGTGTAGAAAAGGGAACCCTAAAACATTGTTGGTGGGATTGCAAATTGGTACAGTTGCTATGGAAAACAGTATGGAGGTTTCTCAAAACATTATAAATGGATATATCTTTTGATCCAGCAATTGCATTTCTGGGTATTTATCCAAAGAAAACCAAAACAATAATTTGTAAAGATCTATGCATTCCAATATTCATGGCAGCACAATTTAGAATAGCCAAAATATGGAAGCAACCTAAATGCCCATTGATAGACGATTGGATAAAAAAATTATGGTTCATATATACAATGGAACATTACTCAGCCATTAAAAAATGAAATCCTACCATTTGCAATGACATGGGTGGACCTAGAGGTTATTATGCTGAGTGAAATAAGTCAGGCAGAGAAAGATGAATACCATATGATTTCACTTTTATGCAGAATCTAAGGAACAAAAAGAACAAACTAATTGAAAACACATTCACAAATATAGAGGACAATCTGGTGATGGCCAGAAGGGAAGGGATTTGAGAGGTTGGGAGAAAGGGGTGAAGGGTTAAAGAAGTGCATATTAGTAGTTGATAGACAGTCACGGGGATGGGGAGCATGGCAGAGGGAATGCAGTTAGCATTAATATGATGGCTAGGTGGAGGGTCAGCAGAGGGAGGGAGCAATTGAGGGGATCATTTTATGAACTATATAGTGTCTAACCAATGTACTGTATACTTGAAACTAATTTAAATAAATAATTTTTTGAAAGTTATACTACAAAGGGCAGCTGTGTCCATAGTGTCTGTAGTAGACAGATTCAATCATATGCAGACAAATCAGTCACATTTAGTAATCATCCTAGTAAAAATCCACCATGATCTCCCACCCTAAAAACCTATACACTCCATGTTGCCCCAATAGGACATCTATGATGCAGAGTGGGGTACACTGGTATGGAGCCTGGAATCCTGGTGCCAGGTGACACCATCTGAGTCATATAAGTAACAGCAAATGATTTTACCTCTCTGAGCTCCAGTTCCCTAATCTCTAATTTGGGGACAAAACGTCTGCTGCATAGGACTTTTGTCAGGAATAAATGGGTTGATGAAACACTTTCTAAATGGTAAAACTAGTGGTAAAGCTATTCAAACATAAATCATTAGGACAATAACTTTACATAAAAATGTGACTTCATTAATCTTTAAAGACTATTTTATATATTTTAATTGAGATAATGTAGTAGAAATAACATATTAGCTAATGACAGCATTATCAATGGTTTGCTTATATGATGACTCTCTATCACCATGGACTTCCAAGTGCCCAAGGACTTGACTCTAATATACTTAAGCTATTAGATATAAGACATTTATCAGGTTGAGGGGTGCTGAAACTTCAGCCTAAGCAGTCAGGAACTGTAAAGAGCGATGAAGCCAATGATGGAGAGGGATTTGCATTTATGTACAGGAGGGGCTGTTAAAATACATTTCCATCTCATAACTTGGTCTTGACCAGCACCAATGAACTTGGCAATTCAGCTTAGGAGATTTTCAAGCTGAGTTGAAGATATCGTCCTGGTTTTTCTTGCTGTTTATAGTAAACTGCGAGAGTGTTAAACTGAAGGAAGACTGTTAACAAAGAATGAAGATTTGATGTTTTTTAAAATTCTCAGCCTCTCTGGCCAGCAAAAGATGCTAAAACTAAAAAACGATTCCAAGCAGTCAGGAAAATATGCTCTGGAGATAAAGCTGAAGGAGACTGCATCACCCTTGGTTAAGACTTCAAAGAGGTGAAAGGATCAGATGTTACTTGGTCTCACACAGTTATCTTTAAAGAGATTAAGGGTGTGCCTTACAGGTTGTCTCAGTGGAACAATAGGGCCACTGGGAAATACAAGGGCTTTGTTTCTCAGCCTTCTTAACAAGACCCAGAACAAGAACAAGGCTTTTCTCAAAGGAATTTGTGGGTATGACTTTTTTCCTAGTACAGCGAACCCCAATAAGATTCACAGAAATCCCACAGAGTTTTTGAGAAAATGATTATCAGCAGAAACACTATCATTTCAGACTGAAAGGAATAGAGACAGTACAAAATGAAAAGACACCAGCAGGCCCAGAAATTCTGTCAGGAAGCAAGACAAGCAAACATATACTGGCTTTCGTGAAAAGGGAAAGATGACTCAGAGGGCAGACCAAAGTGAGCAGCCTTCGAAGTGGTTTCCAAAAACCGGTGCATCCTGGTATCTGTGTCCTGGGGTGCTGCCTTCTCCTTAAGTGAGGGCTGAGTCTGGTGACTTGTTGCTAACAAATGCAATGCAAAACAGGATTATTGCAAGACTCGGTTATAAAAGACTATGATGTCCATTTTGTTCCCACACTCTCTCTGGACCTCCTGCTCGCTTACTCAGATCATTGTGAGCTGCCCATGCCTAGAAATGCCTCTAGCCAGTAATTTGTGAGGAAAGAAGACTCTCATTCCAACAATTCACAAGGGACCAGATTCTGCCAACAACCATCTGAGTAAAACTAGAAGCAAATTCACCCCTAGTATAGCCTTGATCAGAGCCAGACAATGTAGTTGAGTCATGTCTGAATTCTCAACCTATGATAACTGTGAGATCATAAATGTTGGTGTTTTCAACCATTAAATTTAGGGGTAATTTGTTAAGCAAAAATAGCTAACTAGTGGTCAGCGTTATAAATTGAACTGTGTCCCACCCTACGCCTACAATCCATATGTTGAAGTTCTAATCTCTAATACTTCAGAATGTGACCCTATTGGAAATAGAGTCTTTGCAGATGTAATTAGTTAAGATAAGGTCATACTACAGTAGGGTGAGCCTCTAATCCAATATGACCAGTGTCCTTATAAAAAGGGAGATTTAGACACAGATATATATATACTGGGAAAATGCCATGTGAAGATTGGAATTATGCTACGACACGCCAAGGAACTATCAGAAGTTAGTAGCGAGGCCAGGAACAGAGGCTTCCCTGACATCTTCAGAGGGAGCATGGTCCTGCTGACACTTTGATCTTAGTCTCCAGAACAATTAGACAACAAATTTCTATTGTTTAAGCCACTCAGTTTGTGATACTTTATTATAGCAGCCTAAGAAAACTAACAGTTATTAAATGGAAGGAAAAGTGCAATTATGGTGTATGTAAAGTAGGACAAAAACAACCAAAGAATGATTTGCTCTGATCAGCAGTCCTCTGAAATGCTGACACCTCCATCCCCAAAGCCAAGGGGGAAAAAAAATCTGTGCATTCCTATTCAAATGCCATCAACACGGGGTCTTCTGATCACAGAAGTTACAGGGCCAATGCAATGAATCACTCATGCCCTTTGTATCATGACCTCCTTAACACACCTCAAGGAAGTAAGTTGGGTAGAGTAGCTGAAGGAAAACAAAGCAGAGCAAACCCTGAAGTACAGTAAAAAGAAAGGCCAATGGAAGGAGAATCTGTGTGTGTATCTCACTTCCTCTATAGTTCCTAAAAAAAAATTTGACTCCCTTTTGTGTGAATTAATTTATAGCACTAGCTGACCCATTTAAAGAACCACAGGGTGAATCATTTTAACAAGAAAAAATCATCTTCAAATATACCTCTTGCATAAGGTTAGGCTCAATGGAGAAACACACCCCAGCGCAGCTCCAAATGTGACTTAGTGGTCTCCCAGGCATCAAGATCCATCAATTTTCAAATTTTATACATATTCACTTTTAATTAATAGACAAAGAGTAATTGATTATGGGAAATTTAGGGCTGAAAAACAGACACTCTGATTAAAATTCATGCTGACTGCTCTCATCCAGTGCTGGCAAGTCCTGGTGGAGAAGAAAATCCTTTTTTGTTGACTTTTTTAATACTTGAGAAGAAAGACTGAAGAAATGAATTACATTCCAATGGTCCTCAGAGGGAAGCACCGATTCCTGAAGCAGCATAATTATCAGCTTCCGGCTCATGACCTTTACTCCTTGATAACTGATAGAGAGGTAAGGAAGAAGGGGGCCAGGCTCTCCAAGACTCCCGGTGAGCTGCAAGTGCTAGGAAGTACTCTGCTCCTGATTGCTACAGAAATATAGGTTGTGTGTAGTGCATAAAGCTGGCTCAATACAGCTTTCACCAGATATTCAGAACCGACTCAGACGCATACCACCACCAAGGGCTAGTTTGAGTACAGTATAATTTTTGAAAGCATTTCACACACACACACATACACACACACACACAACTAAACTAACGTGGAAAAATATGGAAATGCAATCATGATAAAAAGTGACATTTCTCAAGGTGCATCATTTGCAATATTTTGATTAACTCCCATTTCTGAATGACAAAGTAGCTTATGTTAATAAACAGCAAACTCCAGTTAGACATCTGTGCATGCCATCTAAATGGAAGTCTTGGCTGGCTCATATGTGTCACCGGTTTTCCCACAGTTTGTGGGTGTGATCTAGCCTGGGTGTCCGGAAGACAGTTTCCAATGAAGCACCTGGCATTTAACTCCTGTGAGTGTATAAATCCCCACAGTTTTGTTGTTGATCTCATTTCTTTCCTTTCTTTGCCTCTCACACAGATTCCTCACAGTTGGACTCCCTGACCAAAATTTAGAGTTTAGAAAGCAGAAATTCCCTGTATGGAAGCCACCCCCTGATTACATGAAAGTTTATAGCTGGTTATTTGAAAAGAGAGGAAAGTACAGTGCAGTGAAAAGGACATGGACCTTGGGGCCAGACAGATTTAGATTGGAACTTATGCCTTGCCATTTACTAATTATGTGACTTGAGGAAATTGTTTCAGCTTCATCAAGGCAGTCACCCCATCTACGACTGGGAATGTTAATATTCACCCCCTTAGAGCCAGGCACTGCTGTAATGTGCTGAGGATAGAGCAGAAAATCAAAGTGGCAAAATCCATGCCTTATATTTCAGTACAGAGAAACCAGCAACGAATGAAAATAAGTAAATTATATATGGTATATTGGAAGGTGACAAGGGCTATGAAGTAAAAAAGGCAGAGCAGGGGATATGGAGAATGTGGGAACAGGAGCTGCAGTTTTTAAGAGTGGTCAGAGAAATTGCCATTTGTATGTGCTGGGAAATTGCCAGTTGACACATGGTTGTTGGGAAAAAAAGCTGCCGGAGGGATCAATAAGTGCAAAAGCTCTGAGGCAAGAACCTTTTGAGGTCTCCAAGGAGCAGCAAAGAGTCAGTGTGGCTGGAGCCAAGGCAAGGAGGCTGAGGAGTAGGAGAAGAGCAAAAAGATAACTGGAGTGGGAAGGTTTAGGAGTGGGTAGGGCCAGGCAGGTGACTGTATGGGATTAGGCCTTTATGATGAACAAGAGGGAAAACCATTAGTGTGTTTTGAACCACGGAGTGGCCTGAACATTAAGGATTTGGTGAATTAAAAGAAAATGAAAACAAAGATGAAGAAGAAGGGAAGAGCACGGAGGATGAGGAGAGAAAGAAGAAAGGGAAAAGACAGGAGAAATGATATAAAGTACTTAGCACATCTCCTGAGATAGGTAGATTCTTTAAAAATGCTATTTTGAAGCCCTCTTTGCGCTCAGAGAATCGTACAATCTTTCTTTCTCTTTCCGTTTGTCCGACGACTGTGTGATTTATACATACAATTTTGTTTGGAAATTTTCTGTTGCCTGAATTAATGTCATGAACCCTAAATAATAGAGATGAAGTTTAAAATCAAAGAATGTTGTTTTCTTAGAGATTTTGAGTATTTCTTCAGGTGATTCCTTTCTTGCTGGGTTAGAGAAAGTCAGATAATGTTTCGCCGTCCATCCATCATCACTTGTCCAGAGATAAGGGTGCTCTTGACTAGTGTCTGCAGAGTCACTCTACGACATCTGTCTAGAGAATGCAAGGATGTATTCTCCCAAAACAAATGGAGAACGACAAAGACGGGGATGAGGCTGATAGAGTACCTTGTCCATTTGGTGAGAAATTCATTTTGCAATTTCATGATCTGATAGTCATTACATTAATCTATGGTAGTTTTTTTCTTTGCTGATTTCTGCTACGTAGACAAAGGTCAAAAGAGATACAGAGATGCAAGAGAAGTGAGTTCACTGACACTCTCTCCCTTTAGGTGGTTGGCTGATGGCAATGTTGTTAAAATGTCTCCTGAGAAAGAAATGTTTACCAATCCCAGGTTTGCATCAGGGCCACCAAAGTCACAGTGAGGCCAGCACCCCAGGCTGAAAGGACAGATTAAAAACAGGATTTGCTTAAAGCAGTTTGGTGCATTTTAGAACTACAAGCTCGATATGGATGAAGTATTAGGTTATTTTGTGTTTGGGGTAATGGGGTAAAAAAAGGGCAGGCATTGAAAAATAATACTAGAGAAGTTCAGTAGCCAAATCAAAGCCTAATGTATAAATCTAAGGATATGGGCAATGAGAAGACAGTGGAGAATTTAATTAAAGAAAGGAACTAATCAGGTTATTTTCCTCCAAATAAATCAATGGATGGATTTAAAGATGTAATAAGAAACAGAGAGAGAAGTTCAAACAGCTTATCTTCTGAACTATTGTAATAACACTGGAAACGCAGCTCAGAAAGGTGTTTGAAAAGTAGCATTAATATCAATTAATGATCAGTCATGAGGAGTCTTTGATTCCCAAGTTTCTGGCTTGCACACTAGACAGCAGAAAAATTGCTTAAGCTAAGGATTGCATAAAGAGACATTGGTTTGGGGAAAAAATAAGTTTTTGCACTTTATACAAGTTTCCTTCCTCTCCTTCACTCAGAGTTAGATGTGTGCTCTGACAGCTTCCTCAGTTTCTCCTGGATCACTACAATTGCTCTCACAATTTGCCCTAATAATGTTCTTACACACTTACTCCTCTCTTTGCACCTTCTTCTCAGAGGACCTGGTCCCAGACTAATGCAATAACCATTCAGTGAAAGCTTACATTTTATCTAACATGTCACTCCTCCACAAGGTATCTTGTGACCCCTCAGTAAAACGATATATCGTGTATGATAACAGTATATTATACATTACAATTAACAATAGCACTGTTAATATTAGAGTTGTTAACATTCATATGTCTCTATTGTATCCTATATAAAATGCCATCATACCTTCTATTATATTGCATTTGCTCTCTATCATGATAGTGTTCTCCATAACATCTCTGCACCCATAGATCTGAGCACACTGGTTGGCTCACAACCAAATATACTTCATCAGTGACTAGAAAAGTGCTTAACACATAGTGGATGCTCAATAAATATGTGTTGAAAGTGTGAATGAATGATGTTTATTGATTAAATTAATTAACACATGAATGAATGGCACACATGCCTGGAGAGCAGGGGTATAAATCAAAGATCATAGAGAAACACAAGGGAGAAAGAGAAAATATGTTTTTTCCTTGAAGAAATAATGGAGAATGAGCAAATTCTAACAGAAAAGGATTGTAAGTAAGATACTGAGTCGTCTTATAGACATTATAATTTTATGTTGTACTGTTTTGGTGGTTATGCAATAGAAGATGCATTGAGTATAGCCTGGATGTCCAAAAAAGGTGGGAAATTTATGGTGGAGAATATACAACTTCATCTCTGGGAAAAGTGTGAATTTGCAGAAGAGACTCTAAAAGAAAACCATCACTCCCATTTTGAATGTTATTGCAGTAAAACTGCATTGTCAAGAGCAAAGTACTTTTCATGGAATCAGCTAGGCCTATAGCTTACCCTATGCCAGTCTTTTATTTAAGGAGATGCTATATTTTAAGAAATGTTAGTTAAACCATGATGTGACTGCATGTGAAATTTCTGATTTTAAGATATGAAAGCTGTGATATAATAAAATTTAAAAACCTGAATCCAATCCTAGTTTTTCCCTTTGCAAACTCTGTGACAATGAACAAGGAACATAACCTCCCAGAGCAGAGAACTCCTAAAAAAGGAGAATAATAATACAATTGCCCATACAGTGTTTGTGAGGACTGAATGAGATAATAAATGTGCATGCCATGAGAACAGTGGCTGACACACAATTGCTGTTCAATAAATGCTGGCTGAATCGACAGCCGGGGCTGTAGTAGCATCTAATGCATTTTAAATGTCTGAGATGAATTTACAACTTGGTATTTTTCCAAAATTAAAATCTACTTGGAAAAGTTTCTCATAGTAACCCTCTCTTATTCTTGCTAAACCTACTCATTCTTTCAGGCTGTACTCCCTACTCCACTTTGGAGGTGTGCTCTTCTACAGCGCCTGGAAATTTCTCCATTGTAGTGCCCACTCTTCATCTTATCTTGCTGCCAATCAAGCTGCTGCCCTCCTGCCACTTTGCAGAGACTTAGTTCACCTTCTGGCCTCACCGTCTAGCAGTCTGTAAACACGACTGTAAACCTGTGCAGAGAGCTTAATCCTCTGTCCTTTATCCACTTTGCCTTCTTCCTCATCTGTGTTTTTACTCTCCTGATCCTCACATCTTCTCCCTTTTCAGCTTACCAAAATCTGTCCCATACAAAGGATCTGAAAAACTATTTGTATTCAGAATCTTTCAATAAGCAGAACTAATATTTATGGAACCCCTACTTGTTTCTAGGCACTGTGTTTCGTCTTGCCAGAGATGTTATATTTTTTTAAAAGACAGTGGATTAGGCTATATAAATAAACATAAATGAAACTCTATTGGAAGAACTTGAGCAAGCAGATTGACTTGGTCTTATGGAGGGATGATGAGTCACCCCAGGCCAAGTGTATCACCAGCACAGGCAGCCACACACTATGCAGATGTTCAAGAAGACTCCAAGGGACCACGCCTTGACTTTAATTATAGAGAAATGTAGAGACTTTAAAATATGTCTACATGTTCTTTCACACACCTCCTTTTAAAAGGAGGAGACTAGTCTTCACTGAAACCCCTCTTTCATGTGGCTGGATTTGACTCACTTCTAATGAACAGAAAAACAGTAGAATTAACAGTGTGTGACTTTGGAGATTTAGTCATACCAGACACTATATCTTCATCCTTGCTCTTTCTCTTGGATTTATCACTCTAGAAGAAGTTAGCTGCCATCTTATGAGGATAGAACCATGTAATGAGAAACAGAGGCCTCCCACCAATAGTCATTTACATGCACCATTGTGAAAGAATATCCTTTAGCCCCAGTCAAGCCTTTGAATGACTACAGCCCCAGACCATGTCTTGGCAACATTCCTGATTCACAGAAACTATGAAATAGCAATTATTTGTGTTGTAAGCTACTTAATTTTGAGATAATCTGTTATTTAGCAACAGATAGTTCATTCAGAGGGAATCTATACATTATGATATTTTAGAGTTACTTAGAAGTAGTAGGGGACAGATTATGTTTAAAGGTAGCTGCTGGGTTTGTTGTGTCATTGACTTTGGAGTAGGAAAATGTTAAAAAATTGCAAAGCCATGGTTGACTCTCATCCCAGGATAGTAGGATGGGATGTTTGTCTTGGCCACAGGTAGCTTTGAGGACAAAAATAATGGTACTCTACATTCATATAGCATTTCATGCCTAACATCCCTTGATCCTCACAACAATCTCATTGGGGAAGTAGGAAAATTATTATTCTGTATTTTATAGATGATATGAAATGAATTGCCTAAGACTTCATAGAAAATTATATGGATGGTAAGAGAAGTGAGGACCCCTAAATTTCAATTTAACATAATTTATTTTTTATTGTACTCTCTACATGAATCTATTCCCAAACCAATGACAGTTAACAGGGGAGATAAAAGAAAGAAACATTTACTGATTATTCATTTTGTGCCAAGAAGGACACCAGTTATTTTATATACTTTATTTCATTTAATCATTATACCCAATGGCGTAGCTCTTGTTGATATGTTTCAGATGAGGACTCTTGAGAATGAGGGAAAATAACAAGAAAATTGCCGATGACCACTTTGCCACTTAAGAGTAGAGGTATTATAGGTATTATCTATGTATATAAAAGTCACTATCATTCAATCTTAGTATTTCTGTTCCTAAATTCCTGCAGCTACAACTCGGCATACTGTAAGGTGGGATCATTCCTAATACCTGCCTGTACTATCTTAATAATTTCTCATTTGTTATCCCTGTTTCTAGACTTGTCCAATCTGCTGCCAGAGTGAAAGTTCTAAAACTACTTCAGTATGAATCTACTACCTGTAAGATAAGTACTCTCTGTCTTTAATAACATTTAAAACTTCTAACTATAGCTTCTAACTCCTGCTAATGTCTCATGCTTATTTCTCTCAATATATAGTCCAGGCTCTTTTCTAATGATATAGATCAGCCTTTATTAATGGTGGTGTCACCTTCTAGACCAACCTCATTACTTTTTCTGTACATCTTCTCATCAACTCCTCAAGTCGAGTACCATTTCTTCCAGGAAGTCTTCTTGCAGGCTAAGTTGGCTGCCCCTCTTTCATTTTCCCATAACACTCTACTTTCCCCTGTCATGGCATTTCCTATCTTATATTAAAATTATCTGTCTCTGACTGTCTTTGATATTAGAAAGCAGTGCATGTCTTCTGTGTGCTGGCTCCTTCTAGGCACTGGAGATACAACAGTGAGCAAGACTGTCCTTGCTCAGAAAATCCTTGCCTCACTGGAAGTTTTATTCTATTTATGAATGCACAGATGCATAAATGGATGGATGGATAGATAGATAGATAGATAATAGATAGACAGACATTTAAAAATGTGAAAGAGAAATAAGTGCTAGGTAGAGAATTAAAACAGGACAATAATAATATCTAGGAAACATTTGAATGTTGGTTGACAAAAAGAAGTTAGCCATATGATGACTGGTGGAAAAAATAAAATCAGGAAGAGATTCCAGGTAGTGCAGGGAACAAAGGTTAAGGCAGAAAAATGTTGGGCTGTTTGAAAACCAGAACAAATGTCAGTCAGTATTGTTGGAACACAGTGGGCAGGGAGAGATTGGTATGAGCTGACACAGAAAGGTTGGTAGACATCTGATCTCACGGGGCTCTGTGAACCAGCACAAGGAGTTTGGATTCTCTTCTAAGCACAATGGGAAGCTTTCAGAGGATTTTCAGTGGAGGAGAATAAAATCTGGGGTACAGTTTCAGAGGCTCATTCTGGCTTCTGTGTGAGGGATGGTGTATAGACAGGCAAATGTGCCCACAGGGAGTAAGTGAGGAGGCTATTGCAGGGAGTCTAGAAAAGATAGAGACTGGAAACATGGACTAGGGTGTTAATAGTGGAGATGGAGAGATGAAGACAGATTTGAGGTATGTAGAGGCAGAGTCATGGGACTTACTGATAGATTAGATGTGGAAATGAATGGAAGGAAAGGAATCGAAGTTAACTTCTGGACTTTGCTTTGAGCATTTGGATAAATGATAGTGCTATTTAAAGATATGGGAGATTCGGGGAGGACGGGGCAGAAGGTCTTGGAGAGAAACCAAATGTTCTCTTCTTAATCATGTTAAATTGGAGATGCCTGTTGGACATCTGAATAGGCAGTCTGGAATCCTACGGGGAATGATCAGGGTTGAATTTAATGTTATACATATGTAGGTAAGTATAAATGTATAGATATATTGATGGTTGATAGATAATGCGTGTGTATATAGATGTGTATGTACACACACACACACACACACACACACACACACACACACACTTGCACTAGATATCTTCCAGAAAGTGTGCTGATAGAAAAGACTAGAGCACCCAGGAATGATCCTTAAAAGCCCCTTGTGACCAATCTTTTGTAATAATCTTCCCCAGGCAGATATTGTACAGGTGGTATTGGGACTGGGCAAGGACTTCATGTTTGTTTTAAGTTTTATATAGTTTTGTTCTCTGAGGTCTGTCCCACTCTCCAACTAACTTGTCCTAGTGTCAGCTTCGGTAGATGGCTTTCTGCCACTGCCAACATTTGTGCCACGTAATGTTTCCAGCTCCACCCATTAACAAAGTGGCTGAGCTATTTTCTTTGGAATGCTTTCATAATCCTGTCACACTTTAAATATACATGTACATATATATAAAGTAAAATAGACAATTTCACCATGGGAAATTGGACATTTTATTATAGCTTGTTGTCTTGAACAAATTATATAAATAATAATACTTCTGATCACAGATGGTCCATTTTCCATGACAGCTCTGCAATAAATCCCTAAGCCATAGCACCAGCAGAATATTTTTTCTTTTTTTGCTCATTAATAAGAAAATAAATTTTATCTTTCCCCTCAAATTAATCTGAGTATGTAGATAAAACCATGTAATTTACAGATCATATTTTAATTCTTTAATTTTCTGGACATAATTCATTCCTAGGTGGATATTAATTATCTTACACATGTGAGCCTTGAACATTTTCATTAAAGGCATACGGCTCAGTTAAAAAAAGAAATGGTCTTTATAATTTTTTACATGTACCTAAAGCAAAGAGATTCAGAATGCCATTCATTAATAAAACAAGTTCAGATTCCATCTGAGAAAATTAGAAATCTCTGAAGTCACTCTATCTTTGACTTGTTAAATTTTTTCAAAGAGAGACAAAAAATGACTCAGCACTTAATGCTCTAGTCTTTCATTAGGCATTGAACTATTCTGCCTTATATTGTTATTTAGCAGCTTCACTGGTGTCCTGTGGTGGTTCTGTAGTATGCTAATGTGGCTAGCCTGAACATTTCCTAGAATTCTCTGCCCTATCTGGTTTTGTCTTTTTACACTAGGAAGGTCAGCACTTTTGTTCCTTACACATAGCACCATATTCCCCCATAGAAAACTCACTTCCACTGAGGCTGAAGGTAGTGAGCACTAACAGAGGTATTCATTATCCTTACAGGTTCCAGCTCGCACTCATGAATTTGAGTTTGTCCTTGCTCTTCCAGGCTTTATATCCATTTACCTCTATAATGGCCTGTCCTGTGTATTTCAAGCTCCAGCATCAGATGCAAAGCCAACAGCCTTTAGAGAGTGCTTAACCAGCACCTACAAATGCCTAAGGTCAAAGCTCTGTTACAAATCCATGGTGGGTGGTGGGGGAGGAGGAGTGGAGAGAGGAGAGAGAGAGATGGAGAGAGGGACAGAGTGAGATCTTGATAGACTTGGTAATGGTTTCCTGGCAGAGTCAAAGCCCAAGCTGCTGCTCTTTCTCTCTGCCCATTTCCCTACTTTAGAGGATACATCTAGTCTTAAGGCTTCCACTTCTACCTATCTAGCTGGCTCAAAACAATCTTCATTTTAACCCATGGCTTGTATCTGCATTCCAGGCTTGTTTCCAACTACCTAAAGTACATCCAATGGCACTTGGCTAAAGTGCCATTACTTCAAAAGCAATGGTCTAAAACTCGATTTACTAAAGACCCTGCTAGTCTCATCTCCACCAAGGTTCCTTTCATCTCCCAGGCTGGAAAAAGGAGGAACACTTGACTCTTTGCTCTTTTGTCCTATCACCAGTGATGATCAAATGGTTCCTCAGAGTTCTAGAGAAGAGCAGGGACAGGGAGGAAGTTCACTGGGTGGCATTCAACTGTGTTTTTATGAAATTTCACCTACTATTTATTTTAAAAGAAGGTACTGTTGTTTAATTTTGAATTTTCTTTCAAAACCCTTTCCTCTCTGCACACCATACATCACCCTCTGGCCTTCTTGTTGCTATCGTCTGTGGGGTCAATGGCACTCTTC
Organism: Eidolon dupreanum; assembly: GCA_028627145.1. NCBI lineage: Eukaryota > Metazoa > Chordata > Mammalia > Chiroptera > Pteropodidae > Eidolon > Eidolon dupreanum. The sequence continues at coordinate 46,988,699 of CM053508.1, read as the reverse complement.
CTTATCCTGGGAGAACACCAGTAAGAAACTCACTCACTTCATTCTTACCCCAGACATTGTAGTCATACTGTTCTTGAAACTTCAGCAAAAATGCTCCTAGCCAAAATCAACCATGACTTCTAATTGACAAGCCCTCTGGTTTTTTAAAGCCCTTCTCCAACTGACTCTGGTATTTTGTTACTCTGTTCGGTGCCTTCCTTCTTGAAAAGTTTTTCTTCCTTAGCTTCTAATCTGTCTTATTCTCCTCCTACGTAGAAAAAATATATAAAATGTGTCATTATGGGCAAAAGTTCTGACTTCTCTTCCTTTGTTACCATGTGTATGTGCATGAATATGTGTTTATCTCATTCTTCCCTATATGCCTTCCTTGAATTATGTCTGCTACCTATGGATTTTGACAGCAGATGGAGTTATAATTTCTTGGCATGTTTCTACCTCATCAACTTTAATCATTTCCTGTGAGCTTATGACTCCTGAAACTCATCTCTATCCATCACCTCTTTTCTGAACTCCAGATCTGTAGACTTAAATGCCCACTGGGACCACTACCTGAATGTTTCTAGACCCCAGAAACTCAGCTTGCTTCAAACTGAATCCATCCTTGTTTCCCAGCCCAGGTTCATTTCATCTAAGCACATTTCTCTCATTATGCATGTCAGTACTAATCTTTTCCTTTTTTCAATTTTTTTGTATGATGTTATATAAAATCGCTTGCGTATATTAGCATTTAAACGTTCTATTATGTTAGTCTCTTAATTTAGTCTCCTCAGTTAAACTCTAGGCTTCTCGAAGGTAGGGATCACACTCTTGGCTGGTCCTATATCCTTGCAATATATGGACTTTAGCTAGATGCAGAATGGAATTGAATCATTCTCAAGTATTGGGGCTCTACAAAAAGAGGAACATGCCAGGAAATCAGTACTCCATCTGCTGTCTAAATCCAAAGGTAACAGACATAATTCATCTTTCTCTTTAAGCTCTACTAGGAGAAATAATTTTAAAGTGAAAAATCTATAATAAAAAGCAATGTTCTAAACTAGATTTTAAAGTTTACTTAGAACTATGTCTAGAAACATTTTCACCTGCATGGCTCTGCATGACTTGATAATGTATCTCTCTCCACTTCCAACTCTCTGATTGGATCAATGTATATGAGGCCAGATGCTAAAGACATGACATATTACACTACAGTGGCTTTGTCTTTAAAGATAGTCCCTTGACTCTGAAAACCAGTCAGAAACTGGAGTAATGGAAGAGGTTGGGAAGCAGAAGTGGGGTTTTCTGTTCCTACTTTTGCTCACCATGGTCAGGCCCCCCAAAGAGGCAGCTGTTGGCTTTCTACTCAGCAGTCAAGGGAGGAGAAGTCCTCTCAACTTTCTCACCCCAGGCTCTCCAACTCTCAGAGGCTACACAACTTATATCTACTAAATTTTCTCTAAAAATCATAATGAAGCTACTTATTCCCTGTCTGTCCTCCAAAAGGATAAAAGTGGGTGAGTCATGAGGTCAATACATTTACAGTTGTTAGAGAATATTTGAAATCATTGCTTTAAGAGCACTAAGCTAAAGAAACCAAAGGAAACTATAGTGGACAAAACTACGATGGTAAGGGAAACTAGAAATATTTTTGGGTAGGAAAAATATTTAACTTATTGAGTTTTATATTTCTCGTTTGTTTTTTTTATAAGTCCAGAGTATATGGAAACAGGTATTATTTCTTCAAACTTGTCTCGCTCTGGGCCCAAAGAGGCCAAGCTTGACCTTGCCAGTCCCAGCCTCCCCTTTCTGCCTTCTCTAGCCCATTTAATGATGTCCTTTATAATTCTATCTCAGGGCTTCTCATCTAAACTTCTCACAGGTAAGAGTCTGATATTTTTCATTTACATATACCATTGTGCAATTATCTCTGAAACTTCCATGGGAAAGTAGACAAAAGTGACTTTTTTCTCTGTGAAAGAAAATCATTTATTATTTTTATTTATTTATTTATTTATTTATTTATTTATTTATTTTTAAATTTAATTAAATTTATTGGGGTGACATTGGTTAATAAGATTATGTAGTTTTCAAGTGTACAATTCTGTAATATATCATCTATATATTGCATTGCGTGTTCACCACCCAAAGTTACATCTCCTTTCATTACCATATATTTGACTCCCTTTCCCCTTTCTACCTCTTCAGAATCCCCCTTCCCTCTGGTAACCACTAAACTGTTGTCTGTGTCTATGAGGTTTTTGTTTGTTTGTTTGTCTAATTTGGAATAGAGCTAACATATGACCCAGTGATTCCTCTTCTGAGTACCCCCAAAATTTGAAAACATTTATTTGTAAAGATATATGTACCCCTATATTCACTGCAATATTATGCACATGCCCAAGGCATGGAAACAATCTAAGTGTCCTTCAATGGATGATTAGATCAAGAAGATGCGGTACATATACAATGCAATACTGCTCGGCCATAAGAAAAAATGAAATATTGTCACTGCGACAACATGGATGAATCTTGAGATTATCATGTTATGTGAAATAAGTCAGACTGAACAAAGTCAAGAACCTTATGATTTCACTCATATGTGAGATGTAAAACAGAAAGCAAAAACTAAAAGACCATTTCGACAATTAGCCAGCAGGTGTGTATGGGGGGAAGGATATCACTTTGAGAGAAGAAAGCAATTCCCTGAAATCACATTATAAGGTCAGTGTTACAGCTTGTCACATCCTCTCAAAGAAATGGAGAAATCACTCACAATTACCAGAGAACATTTTGGAATGATATTCACGATTTTCATTAACTTTAGTCATTCAAATCCTGTATTGGCCTCAACCCTAATTAAACATTGGATAAAAGAAAGAATGTTAATTGTTGAGCATCCCATGGGCACAAGATGAGATATTTTAATCAAAAGATCCAGGAATAATTCTACTTTAAGGTTAAAAGAAAAATTATCTGTATGGATAGTAAAAGAAAATCTGCTTTAGAACAATAAAACCATTCTTACTATGAATACCTGACTCAGTTTTACTCTTTTATCTCTGTACTATTTTAGGGAACAAATCTTTTGCTATCAATTCCTAGAACCATACACTAAAGAAAGTATTATAAGCATGAAGAGAGAGAAAGTGATTTTCAACCAAAGTTGGACAGAAAAACATCTCTAACCATCATTCTTTGACCACAAATGTCACTTATTTTTAATGTAATTTTCATTCCTAGTTTCTTCTCTCACTTAATAGCAATGAAATATCCTATCAGGTGTTATAAGATTTAAATCATCATCTATAAGTAATAAGGGCTCTTCAAAGAAAACCCAGAACATATAACGTTTTGCTTAAATAAAGTAGTTTCCTTTGGGTAAGGCCTTAGAAGGCAGAGCTTCTATAACTGCCCATAAAAAAAAACAGCCAGCACTTCTTAGGTGCCTCATCCTGTTTATGCCTGACTTCCTCCTGGATCCTGAGTTATCTTCCTTCCTCAATTTCCAAATCAGGTTTCAGGCTACTGTAGGCACTATAAGCTGTACCTAAAGCCCATATTCCTAGTGACCACATCATTACTGAAGGCGCAGAAGGTCCGTTTGTGCCTTCACCGAGCCCCACATTGCTGAGAGATGTTCAGAGTGCTTACTGACCTTCATCATCGAGTGGAACCACTAGCACTCTCTCCCGCAATTTAAATGTACCCAAGAATTTAAGGGTCTTTCTCTGGAATCATAAAGATTTAGTGTTTAGGCATTTTAAAAAATTACATGAGTATTTGAAGGACAGGAAATATAACATTAATTTGTCATTCTCTACTAAGTGATTTAGAATCTAGAACATACTGGATCACTTAGTAATTATTTGCTAAACTATTGACCCAGTCAATGAGTATTCTGGTGTTCCTTCACCATGACATGTTTGTTGTCTCACTGAAAACCTCCAGGCAAATTCTATCCACTGACAAGAACTGTTTAGATTTACTACAGAAATGTCACTCACATGTTCTAGAAGGTTGTCTAAATAGTTACTTGCTACTGGGTTTCTTAAGAGTTAAATTTGAAATGAAAGATGCCTCTCCAGTGTATACATGTATTGAAAAGCATTGATAAAAGGCATTGGTAAATCTTTTACTTGTACTGATGTTTTCCTGACATACCAGGATGAGAGAGCTTGACTCCTTTCCCATCACCCTTAGAAGGGGAACAACAGATAGATGTTGGCCACTAAATTTCCTGGCTGCAGTGAATCTTTCGGGTTACATTTTGACCTGGTCTCTCTTTTCCATGAGAGACATATTTTTACCTTCAAGACTCTTATATACTATGGAATAACAAAATTATGACATCTGGTTCTAAGACTAAGAAATAGAAATTATATAATTGGCTTATAGTTGGCTTTCAAATTTTCTAAGTAAGAAGGCTGTTGAAAAATCTAAAGATCCCCCTACTCAATTGCCCTCAGTAGCAACTCTGCTAACCTAAAGCTAGATTTAAAATGAGAAAGTTTAGAACACTCCATGAAACTCATCTATAACATGCCCTTTCTCATATAGATACTCAAGGACAATAGGTCTAATTTAGTAAGTTGTCTGCCCATGAAAATCTTGACTATTACTAAGTTTATCTTATTTAACACTGGAAAAATGTTATAAAACCGAATCTGTTATTCGAACCTTATCCATTATCAAGGAAATAAAATCAGGGGTCTGAAACTCATCTATTTAAGGCTTTTATAAGATCTTTCTGTTATAGCAGAAGTAAATTTGGTGGTGACGGTTTTAGAAATCAAAAAAAGTAAAGTGCACATGTTATCCTGTTGGTGTCTTTAGAAGAAAGGGCACTTAAATAAGGAAAGAGAAAGGACAGATATATCTCTGGAGAATATAATAGCACTAGAGGCTATGAGTAGAACTTTGAACTAATTGTGTCTTGAGCTTGATATATCACTCACATTTCTGAAAGCTAGCTTTATAGATTTTGATTTGTATTTGACTACTCAGCATGAAATAGACTGAGATTTTTCTGTGACCCTATAAGTTATAGAAAAAATACACAATTCTTATTTGCTATAAAAGACTATTAAGAGTGACAAATGTATATGATTGTAATAATGTTTTTACAAATTTATATTCTGACTGAGGTCCAGATCCTGGTTGCATCTGGCTAGTCTTAACACAATACAGAATGATCTACATAATCCTAACTCAAAGAAGAAAAAAATGAAAATCTTCAAAATGATTGTCATTAAGTTATATCTGAAATAAAAGTGGTTAATATTTAAAGAGATGTCATCCTTATAAGTGGAGAACATTTGTTTTTTGAGAAAATCCTTCCAATTAAAGACAGAGCATTTATCGAACATTGTGGCTCAAAGCTGGATTTAATCAGTTCATACTAAGATTAGTAAGAATCTAGTATAACCAGAAATATACAGATACCTGAGTAAAGGGGATAGGTATATTTTTTAAATGGTAGAGTGAAAAATGCAAATCGGTAAGAAAAATGAGCTCCATATAATAAGAATGGTAAAGAAACTCTATCCATATAATAAGAATGGTAAAGAAACTCTATCCAAACTCTATTCAAAGACTAGAGGGAGAATAATTTTAGAAAATTCAACCAGGAGCATAGTTCAATTCATTTTTTAATTTCCAGGTTTATACACCATGGTCTTTGGAGAATGTGCTAATTACAGATGACTGACAAAATGCAACAAGTAATCAGATGGATAAAGTGGGAAGCCTAGGCAGGAATCAGGATGTAAAGACCACATATATTTGGGAGCATTTGGGAAGTGTTTATTCTGGTATTGTGAGATTAAATATCAAGCTTGAAACTATTATATAATAAAATGAAGACTTGGAGCAGATAGAAAGCATAAGACCACATGAAACTCAGAGTGAGGATAATCTTGGAGGTCTGTCATAGAGTACTCTTAATATGTCACTGTCTGGTTAAGGCCACTTTGGGTTCTAAATACTGAGCAGGGCTGAGATTGTGAGAGTCCAGAAGCCCCAACTTTGGGCAAAAAAAAACAGAGTTTGCCATGAAGAATTCTGGAGCAATCTTATAGAAGAAGTACTGAGTGTTACCTCAACATTCCTCTACCTACTCCTCAAGGTCCTTTCAAATGTAATTTCATTAATACAGGGTGATAATTAACACTTCATGTCAAGTACTATCTAAGTAGTTTAGTATTTTGTTGTTCTTAAAACTCACTCCTCACCACAATCAGTTTAGGTAAACATTTGTATAATCTGTTATACTTTATTAATGTCAAAGCTAAATCACAGAGAGGTTTTTAAGTAACATGCTCAAGGACACAGAGTTAGTAAAAGACAGAGTCAGGATTGAACCCTGATGATCTCATTCCCAAATCACTTTAGTGAAACTACTTTACCATACTCACTTCCCAATAACCTTTCCTGATGGCTCCCAACCAGACACGATTTCTTCTTCCTTTGAATTTCAGCAGTATTTTGTACTTCTTGTAGTTAGCATATCCTATGTTGTTTTTAACTATAATTACTTGACTACCTATTGGCATCCCCTCAACTAGATTATAAACTCGTTGAGAGTTATAAATATCTCTGTATCTCCTACTATTATCTCTAAGGCCTATTTTAATGTTCTATACACAGCAGGTGCCCAATAGATTTTAGTTGTGAGATTGAATTACATGGAGTGAGGGGATGATCTGCCCAAGCACTCACAACACCACTTCATCCACACTATGAAAACCCCAGTCAAAATGGACTCACTCAATCTCCTCTACCCCAAAAAGAGGTGATAGAGAGCTAGACTCAGTAACACAACCCAGGGGATGTTTTCATTCCCTTCTTATCTCCTCCCCCTACTTCCCCAAGAAAATTTACCTATATGAAGTGAAGCACTTAATTTATTTAATTCAATTCCCTGGCATTCCATGTTCCATGACAATTTTTGAGAGATTAGGCGAATGTTGGCCAAATTCAATATTCTACTAAAGTTTGGTTCTACTAAAAATCGATGGCAGCTAAATATAGTTTACAAATAAACATACTCTAATTTCTAATGAATTTTGCTGACATGTGTAGGAAAGGATTAGCTTGGACTGTTCAGGCGAAGGACCAACGTCTTGTTTAGAACCTTCCTGCCTCCGTCTTACCTTAATCTTGGTTGTCTGCGAAGCCACCAGAATTTGTGATCTATATTTACAGCATGAAATAAGGTTAAAATAAGCTTTTTATCTGTACTTTCTCCTAATATAACCAATTTTATCCTATTTGCCCCAAGTAGTAAGCAATTGGAAAGCCCCTGGCTTTTTGCTTAAGGACAATATCAGGCCTCCAGGATCCCTTTCTTCTCATAAAACCTAACTCCTAAGGATTTGGTCAACTCTGGGTCACTGGCAGTAGAGAAGTAAAGACTAACGAATTATTTTATAGCTCATCTTTTGCCAGCTGAAAATTATATATAAGTTAAAGAAGCTAAATCTCAAAGTTGTAAAATAAGAGAATATTAGAATTGATAGAGACCTTGACTACTTCATATTCCACTCCCCTCAGATTTCAAATGAAGACACTGAAGCACAGTGAGGAAATATGATTTGTTCAAAGCCACACACAGAAAGAATGAACTACTGATATGTGCAACACTGTGAATGAATCTCAAAAACATGTTGGGCAAAAGAAGTCAGAAAGAGAGGAAAACATACTATATTATTGCATTAAGTTCTAGTATAGGCAAAACTAAGCTATGGTGACAGAAATGAAAAAGCATTTGGCTGGAGTGGAGTATTGGCTGAAAAGGGATTATGAAAATGTTCTATATCTTGACTGGGCTGGTAGTTACACAGTAAAGTGTCAAAATCCACTATTACTCTCTATAACTAAAATCTATGCATTTTATTGTATGTAGATTGCATCTCAATAGCTCTATTTAAAAATAAGTTGTTAAAAGCCACACAGGTGAGAAGCATCATTGACACTGGGACTTTGGTTATCTGCCTCCCAGCCTCCTTCCAGTTTTTCTCTTTCTTTCTTGATTCACTTTGCAGAACCAAGTCAAGTTGGTGATTGGTACTGGATGACTATCTGAAGCAGCATGACAAAAAACAGGAGAAGTTTCAATGGAGTCCACAATTAAATGTGAGACATTAAATCGTCAGCTCAGAACCACTCTGGAGATAGCCATGACTCATGCAAATTTCAAGCAAGACAAAATAATGAAATAATGATTATAAGTCTCTCAAGAAGGAGGTAGGTAGGAAATAGGTGAGCTAAGGAATATTAGGTGTCATCGGTAATTCTAGAAGTACTATGAAAGAATGAAAGTGCTCCCCATTTAGTTCTTTCCAAGCCTGCAAAAGGCCTAATCTATTCACATACTGTAATTATAATGTATCCCTAGGTATGGCATATATAGCCAAAGCGTGCAAGTGAGACTGGAAAAACAGAGCTGGTAGAATTTCTTGTGCATTAATGCTACAGAGAGAGAGAAAGATAATTTTTTGGTTTAAAAAAAATTTTTTCTAACTAATCTGGAATTCTTCTCTCTATAGGATACTGTCTTCCACTTGAGAAGCTGAATTCTGTTTCGTCAGAGACCTTCCTCTGAGAAGGGAGAGCTCTTGGTGATAGTGGACTAGAATGTTTTGTCTATTAAAAACAGAGCCAAAAGAATGCCCTCTGACACTCAGGCCTTGCCGCATCCTCATCCTTGTGCTGCAGGAGGCATCCTATTTACAGTGTCCAGTGGGCTAGAAAGATTCGGTGACACTCCATAAGCTCTGCTTCCTAGAAGAGCTGTTTTGCACAGCCAGAATCATAAAATAAGACAAGCATAGAAACTGCCTTGGGTTCTAGATTTTGTTCTTTATTCCAAGCCTTTCTAAGCAGCTTACAAATGACTATCAGCTAAAGAGAAATATCTGGACACTCTTTGGGAAAGGACAACTCCACTTTCAATAGTGTCTACACCCAGCTCATCTCAGAACTTTATTGATGACATGTATTTTATACTTTTTAGAAAAGAAAACTTTCTCATGGAAAATGTAGCACAATATCAAATCTCAGGCCCCTTAGTTAATGGAATTCTTCATTAATGCCAGTAAACCACATTGAAAATCCCACAAAGAATATCTATATTTTTAGCCTTTGAAGAAGTTCATGCATTGATTTGATGTTGATTTACTTGCTTGTTTCCAAAGAGAACATCTTCTTGGGGTTTTATGCAACTTTTATTTATCATACGTATAGAAGGTCCTTAATGATTGGCATATCTTGCAAAACTAGCTTACTTATTTTCGTGCACCCTCAGATAATGAAGTACTATCCTGAATGCCAGAAATGAATTCCAAGATATTTAAAGCAAACATATTACAACTCTGAAAATTAGTCTAAATATCCACTCAATCACTTCACAGATAAATGAATACAATGGGAAACTAATATAAAGGCTTTGTCTGGAGTATTTATCTCATTTGGAAAAACTGCAGAAAATGAAATGGATATCATCATTTAAGGCTTCTCAAATGAAAAAAAAATTTTGAAATTGCTACTAAGTTTTTGTCAGTCTGATTTATTTTCTTAGACACTTGTGTCTCATTTTCAACTGACTGAATTATCAAAGCAAGTAATGACAATTTTTATATCCTTTGCTTCTAGGTAATATACTGTCCTAAGGCTTGAAATGTTCCCTAAAGTCAAATTTAAGCACGCTACAGGGAAATTGTTCATTAGTTTATACTATGTACTCATCTGCCTTTAAATATCATTTTAATTATTTGTACTAATTGACAGACTAGATCCCCTGGAAACCATGAAAAATCTACTAGTGCGATCGTTAGTATTTCTAAACCTTTAATCTCATTAGATACTTAATATTTCTCTTGTTATTTAAGAAGGGAGCAAAATTGGTTGCCATTTTGCTGTTTATAACATTTGTCCTCCCCCAAATCCTCATTATCATTAGTAAAGAGCAATGCGATAACAATATTATTTAAGTATTATTATAACAGTAATAGTAATGATGGCTGATAACCTGACTTCTACTCTTGGCTCTGTCAATCGATTATTTTGGGGGCCTTGGACAAGTTACTTAACTTCTCTGAGACTCAATTTTCTAACCTATAAACTGGAGATGTGAACATCTGGTCAATTACAGGGAGGCTGTGCAAATTAGATAACACTTTCAAAGCATTTTAATGTGTTGCTGTATTCTTGTTGCAAAGAAGTCTTACTCCACTTATCAGTGGTGGTCTCATTACCACCATCACCATCTTCATCATCATCATCACCATCAGCAGCAGCAGCAGCAGCAGCAGCAGCAGCAGCATTTTTATTGGAACAGGCATAGTAAAAAGCTGCCCAGAAAAATGTGACAGAAGGTATACTTGTGGAATAAGGCAAGTAGGCTTCACATTGTATTAATTTCCTATGGCTGCCCTAAAAAATATATCACAAACTGTGTAGCTTATAGAAACAAACAAACAAAAAAAAAACAAAAAACAAATTTATTCTCTCACAGTTCTAGAGACCAGAAGTCCGAGATCAAGGCATCAACAAGGACATACTGCCCCCAAAAGCTCTAGAGGAAAATCTTCCCTTGCCTCTTCTAGACCCTCTCAGCTTCTGGTACTTATTATTTGGTGGAAACATAACCCCAACCCCTGTCTTCACATGGCCTTCTTCACTGGGTGTCCAAATTCCACTTTCCTTTCTCTCTTAAAGACAGCAGGCATTGGATTTAGGGCCAAACCTAAATTCAGAGTGATTTCATCTTGAGATTCTTAACTATTTACATCTTCAAAGATTCTATTTACAAATAAGGTCACATTCTGAGGTTCTGTGTGGTCACAATTTGGGGGGCACATTGCTAACTCCAATAAAATGGTAAAGGCTAACTGGGGACCTGTTTTAAGAATTTTAAGGCTGAAATCAGGGTCATTAGGAAAAAGTACCAGGATCACGAGAGTGGCATGGAAAGTGGATGCACGTTTGTTGTATTCTTGTCATCATTAATCACTTATCTATGAGGGAACTGAGACTTGAAGATTTTTCAGTGCCCAAGATCACTCAGTGGCAAAGTTGTAGTAGAAATAAAATCTCTTGACTAAAAATTCAGTGTTCTTTCACTATACAATTTAATAATCTTTACTCACCTCAGCACTTTTCTAGAAATTATTAGTAAAAATATAAATATAAGACCTTGAAAACTGCTGATACCTTAATACTTATGTTGTTTTAATTGGTCAGATTAGAATAGTTAAGATGCATTTGGCTGACTTTCATTTGCAGCTCTGACAGAGTAATTGGCATAACATTAACCTTTCACCTGAGAACAAAAAAAGCTAGCTACAATTTAAAGGGAAGACTTTTGAAATCTTTGAAGAGTTGCTGTAGCTGATGTTGGTATATTTTAAGGAAAGTATTACTAGTAAACAAAGAAGGACATTTCATGTTGACAAAAGGTGATAAAAAGTACAAATTCAATAAGAATACATAAAAGCACCCTAAATTTATAAGCATCTAAAAATATACTTTTAATGTAAATTTTTTAAAAAGATAGAATTAACAAGTTACATAGGAAAATCAATATTTATAGTTAGAGGTTTTTAACTAGCTCTATTTCTCATGAAAATCATAAGCAAACAAAAAAAATCACTAAAGGGATACCATATCTGAATAATTAAGAAATCTAACATAACTAATGTACCCAATTACTGAAAAAGACATGTTCTTTTCAAGTGAACATGGCATATTACCAAAATTAACCATTTGCCTATGGTGCAGAGCTGGTCTACTCAAATTTCAAGGGATTGAAGTCATTTAGAGTATGTCCTCTGACCAAAGTAGAATCACGCACAAATTAATCACAAAATGTATATAAATATTGGATTTCAAGCAAAACACTTCTAAATTAACCATGAGTAAATGAGTAAGGAAGAAATTACAGTAAAAATTAGAAAATATTTTAAAAGAAATAATAATGAGGATATCCCATATTAAAACTTCTGGAATGCAAAAAATAATAATAATAACTTGCAGAATATAGCTAAAACAATCTGTTGTGGCACATTCTGAGCCTTAAATGCACATATTAGAAAGAAAGGAACACTGAAAAATTAATAATCCATACTTTGATATTAAGAAGCTAGGTGGAAAATGCAAATTAAATCCAAAGGGGGTAGAAAGAAGGAAATACTTTTTTAAAAAGTAAAAACAACTGAACATAGAGAAAATCAATAAACTCCAAACATTTGTCCATCAAAAAAAGCTAATGAAGATTGATAAACTTCTAACAAAATTGATTTAAAAAACAACAACAACAAAAAGAAGAGACAGAAATAAACAATAACAGGAATGAAAAACATCCTACAACATTAACAATAAACTTAGGGGATATCATGCACAGCTTTATACCAATGCATTTAAAACTAAAGATAAAATGGGCAAATTCACTAAAAAACAACTTTTTAAAACTGATATGAGAAGAAACAAAAAAAATGAACAGTGCCCTATTAAAGACATTAAATTTCTAATAAAAGTATCCTCACAGTATAATCTTCAGGCCAGATAGCAACATCAATAAGTTCTTCCTAATATTTAAGTAATAAGTCATAGCAGTTTACTACAAATTCATTCAGGGATTAGAAAAAGAGGGAAGACTTTTCAGCTTGTTTGATGAGGCCAGCATAAACTTGATGCCAAAACTGACAAGGATATTACAAAAAAATTATGGAACAATCTCAAACAGACACACACACACATACACATGTGCATGCACACACACACACACACACACACACACACACTTTTCAAACTAGGCATAAGGGTAGATGAAACAGGCATGTGGGACCAGGCTATTATCATTATTTTCTCCACATGTCCTTCATTTCAGTCTTCAGAACAACCTTGTGCTTCTGAGATAGAAAAGGAGTGTGTCTTTTTTATTGGAAAGAAGGCAACACAATGGGAGACGTACCCTTCTTAAGTCATGTATATTTATTAAATCCCACCAGAGAAGTGATGCTCTCTTTTTCAAAATTCATCATAGTACTCTCCACTAGTAGTCTTCCCTTCCATGCCTGTGTATGGTAACTGAGTGAAATGGGAAAAGTAGAAGAAGCATGACTCAGACACTGCTAGGTTCAGTCCCAGCTCTGCCATTTATTGGCAAGGTGATGTTGGGTAAGTTACTTCTCTCTGAGCCTTAGTTTTCTCATATAAATAAAATAATTCATCAATAGTATTTATCTTGAAGTAGGGAAGGGGATTAAATGAGATAATAGATATGAAAATGCCTAGCACAAATTCTGGCACATAAAGATTTATACGTGCACATAGAAAGACAGAGATTTTCCTGAAGTTGGAGATACTGTCTACATTAGTTATTTACATGGTTATGCCACTTAAAGTAACTATTGACTACCTTTTTCTATGTACTAAGAGAAATAAATGTACACCCCTAAAAGATTATTATTTATCGTTGTAGCTTCTTGTAATGTGTCTGTGTGCACATCAGATGCATTTTAATTAGAATGTATATGCTGCTTCTTACAACATACTAGTTAGAGAGATGATGAACAGACTACTTCTGGGGTCAGGGGGCAGCAATGTCGACTAATCAATACAAGCACTCTAGGTACTTCATAACAAATCAGAAAAAATCTTTTTGAAGAATTACCTTGTTAAAAAATTGCTCTGGGGTATATCAGAGTAAAGTAAGTCATGAAAGTTTCTTTGACTCATGAAATGGCACAATATGGATGAAAAGGAAGAGTCAGTAACAAACTCT
>CM053508.1:46895181-46974437 GCA_028627145.1 Eidolon dupreanum | reverse complement strand
GCTGACCACTGCCCAATGGTTGGTTACAATGTTCTTATTTTCAGTAAGAATTTAATCACCAAACCCACAGGAAGGCTCCTAATATTGGCCATTCTGACCTACTATCAGCACTTTGAACTCGGCCAAACCACACATATTGACAAAATGGCAATCAGATTTTTTTCTGGATTCTTCACAATTTTCTTCTTACCCTCACTTTCTGAACTCCTGATAGATAATTGATTCAAGACCTTTTGGTCTGTCACTCCTCCAAAATTTTCTTATAGTTTTATACCTTAGCTTCCCTCAAGTTTCAACACTTTCAGTTCACTCATTTATCTTTGAAGAGACACTCCATGTTCCAGCTGAAGCCAGAGGCCTGATTAGAGGGGATGCAGGTCACAAAATCTGCTGTGCCAGTGGCCAAATCTAAGCCCTGGTCCCTTTATTCTATCCTGACACAGTTTGCCAGTTCCAAAGTAAGGCAGCATCTCTAACCTATATAGTTGTTAGAACATTAACTAGTGCAAAGCAATTTTAACAAATTCTAATTGGTGAACTCTATGGAGTTTATTTAAAGAATGAAGATCAAAAAAAAGTGCCTTCCAAAAATGCCAATCCTTGAAAACAACAACAACAAAAAAGGTACAAAGAATCTACCAATAAATCTCCACTAATTATTGAATCCAGAGCTTAGAAAGCTTCTAATAAATCTCAAAAACTGAGAAATTATCCACAGAAGTACACGTGAATAAATTTAAAGAATACTAAAAATGTTTTTCACATGCACAAAGAATATCTGGGTATATACTTGTATTTTATCTTAGATCAAACAGACAAACCTTCGTAAGCACATCACGCTTTAGGTAGATACAGTATTACAAAGCAAAAATGGGTCATATGAGGCAGCTATGTAGGGCCAGAATTCATCCTATAAGGGGATATCCAAAGAAAATTACACAAAAATATACTAATCAAGTGGATGATGTACCAAATCATATACATTTTTTTCATTGCATCTGTCTGGAAAGCTTGATTGCCAGTTGAAACACTTAAGGCAAAATGAGTCGTCTGCCTCATTTGGATGAAAGCAGGAACAATTTCTTTCATAAATGGCATGAATATAATTTAATTCTGTTATCTGTTCTGCTTAGCAAAAGTGCCTGGATTTCACCCAGAAATAAGAATTTGATGTTTGTATATTTGCCATGTTTTCCTTGAGACTGTAAATAAGAAAGAGATGGTGCCTCATGCACTTCTAAATCTCTGGATATGTCTGATTGAAATTTGCAGGCTCTGTAAACAGCAAAGAGGAGTGACAAGAAGTGTGTAACAGAGAAGGCAAGCTGTGTGTAAAACCAGGGTGGTTCTAGACTAAACTTTCTCCTCTTCTCAAACTGAATAACCAGATTTACCTTTTTGTATTATTCAGCTGGTCTTAGCTCATGAGTGTGATGATAGATAGAGATTTCTTTTTATTGCCATATAGCAAATACACAATTATCATTTTTAAAAAGACCCAATGTGGCATTTGCAATCTCTTTTGAGTTCTGAGAATAGTGGTCTGTACTTAATTGAAAAGTTCCTTTTGCAAATGCAAAAGTTGTGCAAGCTTTTGCTATAGAGAGACACTTAAAAGTAATTTTAATGGACCATGTAATAGCTTATTTGACTGTGCTCTTTTATTTTAGCATAAAAGCATAAACATTCCATTCAAATATTGAAAACTATTCAAGGTAAAAATACAGGCCCAGCATATCAGTGACAATATAACTTGGGTTGTGGTCCATTTAAAATACAACAATGTGTCATCATTAATTGTGTCTGCTTAGAACTTTTACATATTATCTGTGGATTTGTTTGATTTCTGAAGTTCACACTTTAACTTATTGTCTGGGGCATGTAATTACATTTAGAAAAATATTATTCTGTCCTACACCATATAAATGTAGGGTTTCCTTCTGGAAAATACATTCGTATGAGCTTCATTATTCTGAGCACTAGTAATGGAGATCAGTAAAGATGAAAAGTAAAAGTTTGAAGGGTTCAAATCATTTTTCAAGAGAGGATAAAAATAAAATTTTACTATCATATATTTTAGTTTTGCAGGCGAGCAGTTTAAATGCAGCACTAAACTAGAAGAAGTAGGGTCTGGAACTCTCCCTGCTCAATAGAGAACTGGTTTTTCAGCAAGAATTGTTATGGTCAGACCCCCACTGTCATGGTTGAAAAGCAGAGGTAATTTAGTAAAAGGGAAGTACCTGGGCTTTGGGTTTAAACAAACCTGAGGTAAACAAACCCGAGGCTCCATTCCAAGCACCATTACTTATGTCATAAGGCACTGAGGTCCAATTTCCTATGTTGCAGGAATAAAGATAACACCATTCACTTCACAGGGTTATTATGAAGGAATATAGTCAGTAATATATGCAAAGTACTCAGCACAATTCATAATATTCTCTCTTTTTCTCTCTTGTGAGTATATGCATGCTAAATGATAGCCACTACTGTTCTGGGCAATATTACAGACCCAAAGCCTCGTCTGTGTGGTAACACAAATAGGAGCAAGAAATGCAGGTTCTATGCCAAATAAGTTACTAGTAACACCCATAAAAATTGTCTAATTCCATATCTCTGGCTATTCTGTTTCCCTTATTGCCACCTCTCCACCTCCCCCCGCCTGCCAAACACACACACACACACACACACACACACACACACACACACACACACAATATCTGTTCCTCATACACTGATATTAACTTCAGTTCCTGTGCTTGGCCCACTTTTTTCTTGCTTTTTTTAAATCACCAATCTTATCCACTTAAGTACTTCACGCTGATGGTCCACATGCCCAGTCTTGGCTACACTTCTAAGCTCCAGACTTACATATATTTTAGTTTTGCAGGTGAGCTGTTTAAATGCAGCACTAAACTAGAAGACTGGCATATTCACCTGAGTGACCTACAGGTACCACAAACTTAACATGTCCCAAAAATGTCTTCATCACCTCAATCCACTCAATCCTCTTATCTCCCCCAAAATGTTTCTTTTATTTTCTATGTTCTGGTTAATTGTATTTCTACCCACACATTCTCTAAGATAGCAATTCACTTGCTAATTTAAATTGGTTAAACAAGCTATGCCCTTTTCCCAATATTCTTATATTCAGTATTCTATTCAGCTATAGATTTTCATTCCTTCTTGCCTTCTTCTTACTCTAAACTTTAACCTGCTCTTCACTTTTTCATCTACTTGCATATCAATTTCAAATCTTATCTGTCATCTTGGATTTCCTCAGCTGGCCAGTTTCCTGGATGTCACCCCCAGGAGCCAGTAAGTCACTTGGCCTTACTGAATGAAGTTCTAGGCCAGGCACATGCACTGAAGTACTGCTCTTTCAACCACTTCCAGACTTGACTAAAATACCACTCTGTAGAGCATGGGATCTAATAACCCAAGCAACTTCCAAAGGTGTAGATGGCACAACCTGAAAGTATGGAAGAGTTAGCTTTCCATGGAGCCAATGTTGCCCCAAAGAAAACTAGAGATAGGATAGATCTGGACAAAGGAATTCCCCCTTGTTCCACCTTCTTATGGGCTCATTTAAGGTAGGTCTCCTCAATACAGACCGGCCAGAGGCATTCCACATACTGAGTGACAGCCCTGTTGAGTCACCATGTGTGTCTCTTCACAGCTCATGGTGAAGCAGCAACCCACACAGTAATGCATTGCTTTTTGATGCTTCATATCCCTCTTTGCATCCCTCTCATTTTTCCTCACTTCTGTTAGCCTGGGTTTGCACCTAGCAAACAAAGCATCAACATTTAATCCTTGTTTCAAGTTCTATTTCCTAGGAAATTTAGAATGAAGAAAACTTCAAAAAAATTTTACGCAACTTTAAATAAAAGTCTTTTTACAATAAGATAAGAACCCTTGGCTTGTTTTCCTTTCCTTGCATCGAGTATTAAAGGAAAAGAAAAATAAATATTCATAGTTTAAAAGCCTGTTGGGAGTAAGCTACAGTGGTTGTTTTAAAGTTTGCTTTAGGTTTTCTAGGAGCCAGAGTAAAGAAGGAAACATAATAGTTCTCACAAGTGAGTAATAATTAGAAGTAAATTTATCAAGAAAAAATATCTTAACTATTACTAGATCCTGAGCTTTGGGAGCAATTTGTCATGATGCCATTATGAACTTTACACAAGGGTCATAAAACAATGTAATAGATCATGTCCTTTATACTACATATATTTCCAGAAATTTTTTAAAAATACACAGAGTGCTCCTCACATGGATTTTTCTTACACTAGTATTTAAGAAAAGGCAATAGTAAGATTTTTGGACAGTAGTTGTAAAATCCTGATGTATACAAGAACTTTTTTGAAAATAAACATTTCAGAGTCCCATTCCAGACTCATGGATCAGGATTTCCAGGGATAGGGTCTAAGCATGTGTATTTAGGACATGGCAAAACTAGTGTATACCGAAGATTGAATATTGGTAATTTCTAACAGTTCAACCTAAATATTATCTAGAAAATTGTTATAGTTTTTGTAGCAGAGGCAGCTCTAAGTAAGAATACATTCTAAGTATTACCATAGAATGCTGGATCGCTACAGAAATTAACACCATTATTTGTATTTTAGGAATAATAAAATGTATATAAAGCTAAAATGAAATGGAAAATTATGGATCAGTTGAATATTATTTGAGCAAATATTTGGGGAAACACCCTCTTTGGGTAGAAAGTTGTAGTTAAGTGAACAGCATAGGATGTGACATATGGAATACTGAAAAGTTGACACAGGTTCCTAAATATCATCAATAAGGTTACAGTATAATTCAGAAGAAAAGCCACACTACAAAAGATTCTATCACTAGGGCAAAATGCTATGCTATGAACTATGCACACAGATACAATCTGCTACCTGAATATTTAATTCACTGAGGAAGCCCAAGATCGGCTGTTTGTCTTTTCGAAAAAGAAGCTGTCCTCTTATAGATAGTTTTGCTGTAGACAATTGTGAGACAGACTGAAAATAAGACAAATGAGGCATGCGGAACAGGTCAGACCAATGGAATGTTTTCTCAAACTCTGCCCATTCCCCACCTTTAGAGGGGTGCACTTGAGAATGGCTGGATGTTTAGAGATGAATCCCTCACTGCCTTCTACACATTAACCCTTGGGCACCAGGTTTCCACGATCTGTGTGAGTTGTAACAAGCCTAACAACCATTAGGAACAGCACCATCTTAATATGACTTTACAGATTCAATATTTTGATACATTTTTAAATATCGCTTTAATTATAGCAACAAGAAAAAAATTCTTTAACCTGGGGTATCCAGGACAAAGGCATATGAGACCACGCTTTCCTTTGTACAAAGTACTGCAGGAGCCACGGGTATTTATCTTCCGTATCACTGCTCTAAGAGGCTAACTGCACACAAACAATGCTGTCAGAGGCCTGGGAAAAAAGCGAGTATAAATAATACTTCCTGACACCAAAAATATTTCATAGTGTCTAACCAATGTTCCAGATTTAAAAAAATGAAACCATGGTTTAAATATCTTTTAAGAGGACACAGTTTATGTTGACAGAAAATCAGATACTAGTTAGAACAAGGTTTTTAATTGTCCTTTGATATTTTAAAATCCAAGCTATGAATTCATTTGTTTAATGTAAAAATTAAAATTGTGTAATCATTTTTATTGAGCATATTATATTTGTCTTGCAACTAGAAAAAGAAAAAATATACTTATAGTTTTTAAAGGTCAGATCACACTAAAGATGGAAGAAAAGAATCAGGGGTCTGGCTCACTCAGGCTGACCATGCACTAGCCTGAAAGCACAGCTTCCTACCTCATGTCTGTACTTGCTATTGTTTGGGTGGTGTCTTTGTTTGGCTCTCTCCAGATATGACTGATTCAAGAAATTGAATGTGAGAGGTTTATTCTGGAGGCAGTTTCAGGAAACACTAACAAGGGAGTGGGAGAATTAGACAGGTAAGGGAAACAGCTAATGAAAGGTTTATTTTCCAGCAGGTGAGCTTTATGAATAAGGGTGAATACCACTGGGGACTCTGGAAGTGAATGGAGAGTGTGCAGAGTGTCACAGAGTAATCCCATCTGAGGGGCGAGGGAGCAAGACTTTAATACAACAACTCACAGCCAGTCATTGAGGGTGGGTTGCTGGGGGAAAGTGCAGGGTATGAATGCTCTGATGCTTCCAGCCTGCCACAGGGAAAGCAAAGTGAGCTCTGGTGACCAAAGTAAACCCTCAGACAAAGAGATGCTGGTGATGACAGTGTTAAGTCAAGTTGACATACACTGAGGAATTGTAAGTGGGGGTAATATGGGCAGACCACCAACAGAGCTGGCCCCAAGTGAACTTGGGCTTGTATTCCCACTCAAACTCTTTGTAGTCTTCCTAGTTCAGGAAGATGCTTGGGGGTGAAGAAGAAAAGGTAAAAAATGAAATAAAATAAAAGCACAAACAATTTGGACTTCTCTCCTTGGATGGAGCACACTTGACACCTTCAACACTTATGCTGTGCTGGGTGGGACTCAGGCTGGAAGGGTGGGATTCAAGCAGAACTAGAGCTCACAGCAGTGCCTGTAAGTCCAGATGGGAACAGAAAGAAGGGGCAAACAGGAAGGGAAGCAGCAACTGAACCTTTTGCTCAGTCACTGGGGTAACAGAAGAGGGTGATCATTTAGCCAGCAGGAACAAGGTCCAAATAGGCAGGTACCAGAGTGGAGCAGGGACCCGGAGATAGTCAGAAACATCTAGTGAATAGTGCTTGCCAGACAACAGTTTTACATCACCCATTTCTTAGCATCACCTATGCACTTCTGTCATTTAAACCAGAGGCATGGAAGGTGAATCGGGCATTTCTACACTCCCTGAGTAAAGAAGCGCACTCCGCTAAGAATTTCGCTGGATCAACATAGACCTCGTCTACCCCAAAAAGTCCAAGTGCATGTCCTTTAGTCATGGTCAATAGTGTCTTTTTTAGACTTGAAGCACAGTCTATTACCAGTGGCTCAAGATACTTCAATCCATTTCTCTAAGCAAATCATTTATTCACAAAGAAAATGTACAACAGAAACTTCCAACTCTGTAAACATTAGGTTATCAGCCAAACAAAATCCCAGCGTTTGGAGAGGATTTGACAAGAAATATAAACCTAGATTTTTCTCACTAGCCATATAGAGTTCTGAGGGATCCTAAAATATGAAAGCATCTGGGCTCATTTAGGAATGTAGCAGGCTACAAATCGCTACAAGGCCAGAGCACTGATCCATCTTGTGATAATTTCACCTCTACCACTCTTGATCCTAAAGGGTCACAGCAGAGGCAAATTTTAAAATGAAAAATAAAATTCTGGGCATTTGGAACAACAAGAGAGTCAATGCTGGAGCAAAGGTTGATATGGGAAACATGTCTGAGTGCTCCATACTTCTCTATCCTTCTCCAGAGCAAGGCAGGGTTAATGGCCTCAGGGCACAGAACCAGGAAAAGTGAGGTCTATTCTTCCCAGGGCTAGGTGATCTGCTACCAGATCAACATAGCTGTTATTCCTCTGTTAAAGAACAATTTTGTAGTTCTGGAGCTTTCCTAGAAGACCTAGGAATTCCATTTAACAGCAAAGCAAGGATTTTGTTCAAAGGGAGACAGACCAATTTCAGATTTGAGATGCTCCCAATATGAAATCTAACGTACATTATTATAACATAAATTATCCAAGCAACGATTCCTCACTCTCAATTGCTTGTTTACAGATTTTATTAAGTTCTTGATCTAGCCACTTGGTTTTCTATTGCTTCTATTTGAGTCATCCTATTACAAATGGCCTTGATAGGTTATAATTCTGCAGTACAGTGCCTAATACAATCTGTATGCGAGCAGGCACAAAAATGTTGAGAAAAATCTGTTTATATTTTAGTGGAATTCTCAGACAAGCCTTTTTATTGCTCAAGCTCCTTTTAAGCCTGCACTGTACATATTTCAGCAGAGACATTTGATTATATATACCTTGCCGCTTATTCATTTCCAATGTCTCATAGACCATTTGGAATATCAGCAAAGTTTTGATGGAATTATTTATATTCTAATATGTATTAGCAATGTTCCACAAAATTGAGGCCTGAGACATTTTACTTAAGAAAAGATATCTACCATTTCTGGTCTCAGTGATTCTAGGCTAATAAGGGTAGGTGACACACTGCAAAGGATAATGAGCTAGGTGGGAGGTGAGACATAAGGATTCCAGTCTCAGCCCTACCAGAGAAGTACCAGGGCCAATTACTCAGCGCCAGACACATAGTTTGTGCTTGTGAGACAAGTCAGCATACACCAAGACCACCTGTCCAGGAAAACCCACTAGGCAGAGATGGGAAGATGTCAGAACACTTAGGTAAGGCCAAATTTTGCTTTACTAAAGGGAGAATACAGACATAAGAGACTAAAGATAGTCCCAAACCAATACATAAATCTGGAGGGAGATATCTAGAAGTGAGATATAATTTCACTAGCTGGTACTTTGAAGTGAGTCAAAACCTGAACAGCTATAATTTAAGGATTCAGGGGTTCAGAGTTGAAGAAGATAATGAGGACAGGGGAAAGCAGAGACGCTCACCTTGTTGGTACTAAGCTGGCCTGTGAATTTAAAGTCCCAAAGTTAGAGTTGAAAGAATCAGCAACAGTGACATAATGTAACGTAAGCTAATGATGTCAACTCTTTGGGCCCTTTGGTACCACATCTGTAAGTGGTCCAGTGGCCTCAGCCTCCAGGTCACTGAGAAATGGGGTGGGAAATTAGGAAACTATTACATGTCTCCTCTTTGGATTTTCCCCTGTGTAAAATGAACAACTTGGACCAGATCTCGAAGCATCACTCAAGGTCTAAGATCTAATTATTATAATGATTCTTTGATACCACCTATGATTATCCAAGGAAGGTCAAATCATATTTTGAAAAAGCTTACCCATGGCTCAGTTATGTCAGAGCTAACACACCAGTTACGGTGGTTACAGAATTTATTAAAAAGGCATTGTATATATTGACTCTTTCAATTAATATAGGCAAAAATAGAAACTCCGCTTCCATTTATCAGAATAACAGTTCTCATAAGCTTAGTAGTAAGAGTCAGTTCAAAGTATTTAATATATTTAAATGGTATGTCAATAAGACATGAAAACATAACATAAAGCTCAATTGATAAATGATCTTATAATTATTTCTACTAACCAATTACTATGGCTTATAATTTAAACATATGAAACATAAAGGGAAAAATAATTTATTTCAGACATCTAGAGTTTATACTCATATCTACCCAAAGAAAAGAGTGAAGAGACTGAATATGCATGTGGCACACCATTGAAACATACTGGGAAGGTCCTTTGGCCCAAATACCTGTCTTCTCAAACCCTAAGAGAAGGCCTTTCTGAGGCTGAGGCTATAAACTTCCAAGAATCTGGCAAGGCTAATGTAGGGTTATGAAGAAGAAAGAATGATGGACTAAAAATCAGTTCTACTTTAAACAATGGCACTAACTGGGCAACCGCGCACACATCCCTTGCCTTCTCTGAGTTTTGTGCCTCATTTGCTAGATAGAGTATATAAGGCCAGCTCAGTGTTACGATTCCAAGAGGTTATATAGCATAACAGTTCATTTAACAAACATTTATTGCCTCCTTCTTATGATTCAAATTCTGTGTTAAGGCCTGGGACACCAAGACAAATAAGACAGCATCTGAGGCCTCAGGGAGCCTTCCATCTAGCTGGGGAAATAACAATGATGCTGCTTACCACTGAGCAGAATGAAGACTGGAGAAGGCAGCACAGGATGGGGAAGGGTCATTCAACAGGGGAAGACAGGGGAAGGGTCATTCAACATAACTGAAGAGGGTAGCCAGAGATTAGTGCTGGTCATCTGAGTACATGGCCTCAAAGTGGGCACCGTGGCGGAGTATGTGACATGGTGTGGTGCAAGAATGCAGACTCAGAGCCTGCTCTAGTGAACAACATGCTACTCCAAGCATTCTTCTGTTGTTATTACGTGTATATGTACACAGAGGCGCATAATAATCTAGTTCACATTTTAGAAGTTTGACTCTGACTGTCGTGAGGAAGAGGAAGAACATTAAGGAGTCCATGGCAGTGGTCTGAGAGAGAACTGAAGTGACTGAGACTAGAGGAGTCATGGTAGAATTGGTTAAAATGGCCAGATTATGGGTATATTTTTTGGAATAGAAAAAATTTAACTTATGGATGGATTAAATGTGGCACTGAAGGACAGAAAGGAATCGGTAATGACTCTATCAAGGTTTGAATAACTACATGGATGTGGCACCACTTTATAGCAACAAAGTGAGAAGCAAGGCTGGCAGTGGTGGCAGGGAGATGGTTGATTCATGTGAGACATTTAAGGTTGAAATACATATTAGACACTAAGTGCAGATGTAGAATAGGCAGCTAGATAAATCGCTCTAGACCTTAGGGAAGAAATCAGAGCTAGATAAATAATCTGTTAGTCATCAGCAAAAAGACAATATTTGAAGCCATGGGCCTGGCTAAGTGCACTGAGGGACAATATATAAATGGAAAAACAGTAGATGGTAAGGATAAGGTGCTGGGGCATTTCACTATCTGGAATCAGATGTGAAGAAGAAGCTAGTCAGGAAGCCTTAAAAAGTGTGGCTGGTGAGGACAAAAACCAGGTAAGTGTGATGTCTCAGAAACTAATAGGGAATAACAACATTTTCCAGTTGAGTAAAATGAAGATTCTGACAAAATAGGAATTTGTATAGCTGCTTTCTAAGAATAGTGACATTAGAAGAAACTCTAGACTTCAAATGAGGAAACTGAGAAAGAATAATTCCCCAAGGATATACAACTCATCTGTGTAAAGGGCCAAGACCAAGACCAAACTAGCCTGTTGTCAGTCCTGCATGCTTGATCTATCTCACCATGTCACCTTCCACGCCACCATGTCATGAGCAGTAAACATGCAGGACATTTGGGGAATGGCAAAGTTGGTTGTTTAAGGGCCTATTTGTGAGTGACCTCTGTACAGCACATTGTCTTAGAGAACAGACAGATTTTTATCCTGCTGGTATGACATTAAGCCTCCATGACTAAAGGAAAATGCTCCTGTGTCTTTAGAGTTAAGACAACTAAGTTGCAGACTGCTAATGGAAGATGGGTAGACAGGAACCAATTAGGATTCAACTGGGGAGATAAAAGAAAGTCCAGAGAAGATGTGAGGTAGGCTGCACAGAGCCATTTACAACTGCAGCCCCCTTCACAGAGAGGCCACAAGGACTGGGTTTAGAATTTTGGTAAAAAGAGGACAAAATGAGGGGCTATGGAATTGTCCATTTGATGAACTAAAATTTTAAATCAAAGTTTAGGATATATGACCCTGTGAAGCTTTTCTTGACAACCCTACTCTGAAGTATTTGTTCCTTCTGCAGTTTCCCAAATAACTGTTTATAAAATTGCATTGTTCTTATCTACCTTTGCACCTATCTTCCCCACTAAACCTTGCCTTGTCTAGAAGATATACAATAAGTGATTATTTAACCAATCAATAATCCAAAAATAATGGGTGAGGAGGTATGAAATTTGGTTTGTCCTTGAAAATCTGAGACATGTATTCCTCTTAATAATACTGCTATGGAATATTCTGTCAGAGAGGCTGAGATTTTCAAGGGCATTAAGCACACTAAGAATGCATCATGCATTATATAACTAGAGCATTTTAGAAGTAGATATATCTGTAGCATTGTCAAACATTAAAATCTAGTATTTAGATAAAAGATAAGTACATACATATACACATATGCACACATACACAAAGTGTATATATAATACATATGAGTGTGTTTATAGATTTACATATATGTGTTTATATCCATCTATGTCTGCGTGTATACACATACAAACATAAATATACAAACTATACAAATATATATATATATATATATAGAGAGAGAGAGAGAGAGAGAGAGAGAGAGAGAGAGAGAGAGAGCACAAGAGAGAAAGAGAGAGAGAGAATTCATTGTTTTACTGTCTTCATGAACCAGGAATACAATATATGCTCCTAAAATTAATACTAAATAACATTTATTAATTATATTATATTTAAATTTATCATTTGAATTATGATTTTTCTATCATTTCAAACATTTCAACTATGTATAAGCAGGGAATATAACTAAAATATCTTATACCTGTGAGATTTAAATACTTTCAAATCTGGTTTTTTGTATTTAAATTATTCCAACTTGCTCAGATTTTAAACCCATGAGAGAAGCATCTTTTTTTTTTTGTTATAAAGCAATGAGCACTCTGTGTGTTCAATGAATAGGTCTGTTGATAAGACTTTGCCATTGCAATAACCTTATTTCTTAGGGAATACTTTGAGAGGATGGGGATGGAGATAAAGGTAAACCCTTAGGTACTGAGTCAGGAGGCCTGAGAATTAAGTGTTTGAAGGGCTCAATTTTGTCTCTGCAGTAGGAGGGGAAGCCACCCATGGAGACAGAATGTGATGGAGGTTAGGAGAAGTTTTCAAACAAATGTCAGCTTTGAACTGGTCTGTTCTTAGAGAATCGGAAAGAATTGCCATTACTTAGAATCTAAATATATAATTATAAAGATATTCTAGACAATGGAAATAAAGATTGAATTTCTATGGAAGATCACGTGTAGATATCCTACAATGTTTACATGAGAAAGTTCTACTCTCAGTCTTCCTTTTCAAACTTAATTCTCTCTACTTACCCTCAGAAATCTTATTTTCAACACCTACTTAAGATTCACTGCTCCATCTGAAAAGTTTCATATGAATCATGTTGGTTCCTTTACTTGGAATGGCCAACCCTCAACTACATTTATGCAAATTTTTTCTTGTCTGGACCAAATTTTGCATTGGACACAAAGTTCTTCTTTCTTCTTAAACACAAGTACATGTTACTTTTATTTGTACTTGAAAGGCCTATCCTGCCTCTCACAGTTACATCCATAATTAAAAAAAAATAGCTCACATTCACTGAGAACATACTCCCTGCCAGGCTTAGAACCTATTCTTTTAAGTGGATTATCTTCTCTAAAACTCACACCTAGCTTGTTAGAAGATAATTGGTATCTGTTCCATTTTATAAATGAAGAAACCGAGGTTCTAAGAGGTTAAGTTACTTGTCCGAGCTCCACAACCAAATAATAGGAGACCCAGTATTCAAACATAGGTATTGTGACACCTACAATCAATCTGTTCTCAACCCCTGCACTATACTACATTTTCAAATTTACATTCCATAAATTTTATGTATTTCCTAAACAGTAAATACATACATTGTGCATATGCAAGTATTTATATGCATATACATGCTAATTAAAAGCACACATGGTGCATGATCACTATATATAACTCTGGACATTTGGACCTTAGTCTCAAAACTGTTTTTCAGAGATGTTATAGAACAGCAGTGGAAAACAGAAATATAATGTAAGCCACGTATGTAATTTAAATTTTCTAGAAGTCACAGTAAAAAAAAAAAAGCAAAATAGGTGAAATAATTTTAATAGATTTTATTTTACCTAATATATTCACAACACTATCATTTCAACATATAATCAATATAAAAATATCAATGAGAAATGTACAATTTTTTATGTTAAATGTTTAAAATCTGTTATGTATTTTACACTGATAGCTCCTCTTCGTTAAGACTAGTCACATTTCAAATGCTCAATAGCCACATGTGGTTAATGGCTATCATTTAAGACAGTAACATAATGGAATGTTAGACCTGGAAATTCTCTTAAGATTATGCACTTCAATGCCATTCTTTTACAGATTAGACCCTACACCTCAGAAATTTTGCATGATTTGTTTAATTCCACTCAGTTCTTATACAAGATATTTTCGGTTCCCCTTCCTGGAACCGAAGTTTCATTTCTGATAGAGTTACAAGGAGATAGGCTGCAACAGAGTCAAATCATAGTCTTAAACTTCTTGACGTAGAAGGAACATAATGATACCATGTAGTCCAAACCTCTCATTTCACAATGAAGAAACTGAGAAAGAGGAATGGAGTTAGGTATTTTGAGAGGGTTTCATGCTCCAAGCTTTGGGATGAGAAATCTGAGGCTTGTGTCTGGAGCTAGTTCTGGAATCAAAGAATAAGCTGGCATCCTATTCCTGAGGTTATGGCAATTAATTTCTCAGTTCGCATGAATCCTCCATCTTCAAATAAACAGAATAAACCTCTTAAGTCAATATTGCCCTGCAGATATTTTGTGTCTACACATTAGAACTAAACTATTCCTTCTGGAACTAGATTTCTGTTCACATCCAGTTCTTTCCAAGTTAAACAAACACAGAGAAAACTTTTTTGACTCATGCAACTAGTTAAGTGGAATCAGGAGTTTCTATGACTGTCTAGCGGTTGTCTAGGTTGGGCTGCAAATTCCTAGGTGGGAAGATTTGGTCCCTAATGTCTTGAATATCAACTTTACACACCTCAGTTTTAGAGGCAAGAATTGCTTTAAAAAACAAATTTATTCTCTTGCAGTTTGGAGGCTAGAAGTCACAAATCAAAGCGTCGACAGAGTCCCACTCCTCTGAAAGCTCTAAAGGAGGATTCTTCCTTACCTTTTTCAGTTTCTTGAGGCTCCTGACATTCCTTGGCTGTGGCTTTCATAACTCCAACCTCTGCCTTCTCCTCACATGGCGTTCTTCTCTGTTTCTGTTTTTGGGATTTTTTTTTTGTCTCTTATAAGGACATTCATCATTAAATTTAGGGCCCATCCTAATCTAGGATGATTTCATCTCAAAGTCTTACCTTAACTACATCTGCAAAGACCCTTATTCCAAATAAGGTCACAGGTCTGAGGTTCTCATTAGACATATCTTTCAGAACCACTATTCAATCCACTACAGTGATGTGTTTTTCTCTTTTACTGTTTCTTATTTTCGTGATAGTATTGTTTTTACATTATCAGTTGGTAATAAGCAGGAGAGAAAATAGCTTGCTTTTAAAAAATCTATAAAACTCTTGGCTAGGATGATTTAAGTACTCTATAGATGGAGTGTTATTTAAAAGGTTGTTTAAATATCAGATAAAATTAAGATTTAAATGCCATTGGACTGAATAAAGTTAATTTCTAATTTGGCTCACAGTAGTTAGAGATGCATAAAAAAAAGACCTTATAGATTTAGACAAACAAACAAGCTTCTTTCCCCTATGCACCTAAGCACTGTGCAAATGAATTTGTGTTTACCCCAGGTTTGTCCCCTTAAGTACCTGGGAAGAAATGTTTTCTATTTGCTGCATCCTCTAAAGAATTATATTTCACAGCCCAGAAACACTTCTAATAACATCAATACTACTGAAATAAAACTTCCCAAACCTTTAGTTTCACCCAGAAATTTAAAAGTAAGCCAAGGCAATAATGTTATGCATCAAGCAGTCATTTTACATGTAATTAAGAGGTTTTAGAAGTTCTAATTCTGTACGCAGGGAGTTGGGCAGGAAATGTGCAGTTTGCAGGTAAAGGTTCCCTGTCTAGGGGAATCATTCAGCATGTGATCTTTAGTTCAACTACCTTCTTTACATTCATTGTTACCTCTGATAACTTTACAAAAAAACATCTCAAACATCAATAATATCACAGAATTTACTTGTGCATTAAAGGTTTCTAAGGTATAGAGCCATCCACACAGTTACAGAAAAGATACCATGATTTATTTTGCAATCTAGTTTTTTTGCAGATTCTAATGAGTCCATTACCCACATCCCTTCAGCACCTTGCACATCATCTGTAGTATTTTAATTTGTACACACTTATAGGGACTTCCTAGTGATATTTCTGGAGTCCAGTAATATGTCTTTACTGCCTCCCCAATTAGATGGTGGATGATCTCAAAGGCATGGGCAGGAATTTCCCAGTGGTCCTTGTGTAAATTGCTCAGCTGCTGATACAGATAACTTAATTCCAAAAAACTCTGATGAACAACAGATAATGTATCTAGGAGTTCCCTCCCAAACATGCATGAAGCATTTCTATTCATATGATTTCTGAGAGGTCCACTTAGCCAAGGCACCAACAAACAAAAGGTAGCTTGAGAAATCAATCAGTCTTGGTCACTGCTTTTACCGCAATACAAAACAATTGTGAACACAAGTGGTGAGGATGACTTGAGAAAATTTCATCGCTATTCCTTCTCTCTTATTTTCTGCATTGATTCCTTTCCCCTAACAATCCCCTGCTGTCTTCTGTGCTCTCTGTGACTCCTTTCACTTTAAAGAACACCTCCATCCCACCCCACAAACACACTCACACACACTTCAGCCCTGCATCCAGGCATACTTAGTCAGTAGCTCAGTTCCAAGATATCTCATTCTCTGGCTTAAGCAATCAAAACCCTCATTCCATGGCAGTAAAAGTACACTAAATATTTATTTTAAGTAATATCCACTGAGAGAGTGGCTGCAGTGTTCCAGAAAGAACACCAGACTTCAGTTTGGAAGTCCTGGGTTTGCATCCCTGCATTATGATTTACTAATTCTGTAGCCTTGAAAAATCACTCTGCATTTTTTAGTGACCTCCTCATTAATGGTGACACCATAGCAATGAAAAGGCCTTTGAAAATATTTACTACTGTAGAGTAGATGACTAAGAAACATAGCCCTTGTGCACGTATTCGGAAAAGCAATATTTTAAAAGGAAACTTCTTTATGTGAAATAAACTGTAATCTAATTAGTAAAAGTTTGAGAAAAGATTGAGTTCTGAAACATTTTGAGGGTCCCCATCACTGCACACCAGAAAAAGTGTCAGTGACTCAGGACCTTTTCTAAAGGTTACAGACTTGTAAGCTTTTTTTTTTTTTTTTTTTTTTTTGAGTAAACTTATTAGCTGGCTACTCTAAGATGCATTGTACAGAATAGTGAGAAAGTTCAGCAATCAAAATTGAGGAAATTTCCACAAAAGTCTATATTATTCAAATGCCCTTCTCAATGTGTCATTGTTTTCTCATTTAATGGGCCTGAGAACATTCTTAGTAGAAATTTGAGTGTGCAAATACATACACTTACTTATACACATTCACAAATGTTATATGCCTTTTCTTTTTGAGAAACAGGCTTGCAATCACAGAACTGATTGCAATGGAAAAACTGACTCTGCCAAGCAGTAGGGGTTGCAGTATGGTTCACAAAAGCTTATGGTTTGAGAGAAAACAGCATCTCTGACATAAAGTCAAACAGTTGCCTTAAGTCCTGCACATAGCCATCATTTTTTTAAAGCCAGTGTTCAATTAATTTTGACAGACACAATCAAAACTGCCTATGATTTGTTGTTGTTGTTTTTCTGGTGTTCAGGTCAGTTTTAAATGCCTTCACATTTCTTCATCTATCATTCTTTCAGGAAAATAAACAACTTAGAAAACAAGGATAATTTGCTATGCCTTCTACAGCTTCTGGGGCTATAAGAAGAAAAAAACAGGGATGGGGCAATCACAAATAACATAGCCTAGAGGAGCTCATAATTAAATTGTGGAGCTTTGAGTACCAACAAGAAACCAGAAACAATGGATCAATGGGTAAGGAAGAGTTTGTGTCTCAGACAATCAAGTAACAGTCTAACAGGCACATTTGGGGCATTGAAGAATCTTTATGAGGGATTGGGGCCCTAGGATCAATTTTAATTTCACTAAATTCAGAAGATGCATTTGCCAAGTTTTTTAATGAAAACCTTTCATCTTTTTAACAAACACCTCCCTCCAGAGGGAGTCACAGTACTTTTTTTCTGATCTGAGAGCTGCCAAATGCAGAACTAGGTATCCTTAAAAAGTAATTGCTTCTTTAGCTGAGGCTCAAATGTGTAGTTCTCGAAAAAATAACCACCTTCAAAAGTTTCAAGAAAAGGAAAGGAAGACAGTCTGAATCTCAAATATATATATAAAAAATAATAATAAACCAGCTTTACAAAAATAATTCTGCAATTCCCATGAGGATACACAGAACTCATGAAACATCTTCTCTGTCTTGAAGCTACATTTCTCAGCCAAATTGCAAGTGCTAAAGAAGAGGTCAGAGAGAACACTACAGTAATATGACCAAAAAACATAACATAAAATTATTTTCAGATTATTTTCACAATGGAACCAATTTCAGAGAGACAATAAAAGTCAATAGTTATCATGGGAATTGCTGAGCACCAAATCAGAATTAATGACTATGAGGCTGACTCAGACTTGAAGAGGTTGACATCCAGTAAGTGTGTGATTTCTACACTCAAGTCTCTGAATCAGCCAAGGTCTGGATAAAGTGACTTAAAACAGGTGTTAACATTCAATTCCTTAAAGTTATGCACCCATCGCTTCCTGTCTCCCCACAAAGAGGAAGAGATTAATGAGACTCAGTCACAGAACTCTTAAAATTAAGTTTTATAAACATAAATCTTCCCAATGCTATATTAAAATAAGTATAGTGTGGATTATTTGCTGAAATAGAAGCTATGTATAGAAATAGCCACTGATACAATTCAGGCCATGATGACATCCTGGGCAAATTACTGCTTTTAAGAACACCTGAACCACTCATGTGACTGTTAGATGGAGAGATCCTTTCTTTCCAGACTCCCCATGATACTATGTACCAACCCCTGGGAGGCCAGTGAGCAGAGTTGTACATATGCTATGATGCTGTAATTTAGCATCTGTGGAGAACACATTCATGCAACTACAACAACAAGTCTTCAATGTGTATTTATACTTATTTAATGGAAGATAGATACTTTCATTGCACAGCTGAAGTAGAGTTAAAAAGCACTTCAGTTAGGAGAGAAAACACATTGAGTCCCATCTACAGTAAAAGTAACTGCTTATCAGACATGAGAACATGAATATTATAAGGAATAAAGGGTAGAGAGAGGCCAAGAGAGAGGTACTATAGTAAAGGCTCTGTCAGGGAAGAAAAAGCATCAGAAGAAACAAGTGAGAGCATTAAAATCAAACTCTACCCACTTCTCAATTTTGCATTTTCAGGCTGTGCCTGGATATAAAGGCCTCAGAAAAAAACTTCTAGTGCTTTGGATAAAATAGAACATAAACAAGAAGGTCAAGCAATGAATATATACATTGTTTGAATTTCTATTAAATAGGGAAACAGTGAGTAAATGTATAAGGTTGTATTTGGAGTAAAAAATGGTAATGAATAGAAGGCACATTACAAATATTAAGTGCAACAGAAAAGTTTTGATGAGTTCAGTCTATTATACAGCTCTGATCACTCCAAAACATAACTGTTAAATCATTGTATAATAATGAAATACCTACTCTGAGTCATAATAAGCTCACCACGCTCCTGTAGCTCACTCTGTGCCAGAAGACTATAGGACACCCCCTCCTGCCACCCAACTCTCATGCCTAAGACAGGTGCCTGGCCCTGCCACTTCTTAAGCTGAGCAAAGACGACAGTTGGTAACATGGACTGGCCACCTTTAAC
Source organism: Eidolon dupreanum (assembly GCA_028627145.1). Taxonomy (NCBI): domain Eukaryota; kingdom Metazoa; phylum Chordata; class Mammalia; order Chiroptera; family Pteropodidae; genus Eidolon; species Eidolon dupreanum. The sequence continues at coordinate 46,954,932 of CM053508.1, read as the reverse complement.
AGGAATTCATGAATTCACTTTACTATTGTGTTTAACTGTATCTCCTGTCTGTGATGGCTTAGATCTAGATGTGAAAATTGAGGATATGCAAATTGTACTCTGGTAAAGTTTCCTATGGGTTTTTGAGTGAGAATGGAAGTAGTCTGTGAGGCGGCAAGGCCCACCAGGGCTAATGCACCCAGGCAGGCTCTGCATCCTCAGGCCTACACAAGGATCCCATGCTTACCCAGGAACCCAGCTTGGGCAGTGATTGTAGAGCTTTGGAATTTCCATCATTCTAGGTCATGAGAGTTGTTCTAACAACCCTTGATAGAGGTGGAATGAAAAGACAAAACTCTGTTTCTCTGAGGTTCAGACAAGGTAAAGCTGGATTTTCCCAAATAAATTTTCCTACAGAAAATAAAGAGGGGGAGGGGAAGAGTGAGAGAAGGCAAAATACACAAACAGACACACACACATACATACACACAAACACACACGCACATACATACACACAAATATACATGCACATTGATAAAATCACAAAAAATCCTGTGTCTGAGTTCCTGCTTGCCTGGATCTAACCCTCATAGCTTTGAGGGTGGGTACTTGTCTCAAACTGACAAAAAGACTTTTTAATATAATATGTTAAATACCTTTATATTATATTATACTTTGATATGATATAATGCAAATACATTATTATACAATAGAAAGATCCAGAAGAGGACTCAAGTGCCCAGTAATTGCCCAGTAATTTCAAAAATATATCAAAGGTGTGACTTGGTAGTTTGGGGAAGTTCTTGTTTGGAAAAAAAGAATTAGTTTTTGTCAACTTAGTACACTTAAAAAAAAAAAAAGGATAGCACATATTGTAGCAGCAACAGCAGAGTACATACGACTTGGTTGAAAACTCATAAACTTTTCAAATCAAACTTTTAAAATACTTTTTAAATGACTAACAGCTCACTTCCAATAACAATCACTCTATAAATGTGTTAAATATTGCCAGTGTATCTAGAGATGTGTGTCTAGATGGCAGATAAAATAACCTGAGGAAAAAAGTAAAGCAAAGGTTAGTATTGAACAAAACTGATATTAAAAAGCCCTTCAAAAGAAAAGAAGAAATAGTTGAGACTTTGATGTCATAATATAATGGAAAAGAAATGTTGAAAACAACACAACAGGCCCCAAATCAATTTGTTTGTGTTGTGCCCCATGTCACCAAACCAAAACTTAACTTAAATACAGTTTTGGCTCCCCGAGAAATGGAATCTTAGTCCATCAGGAATAGCCTGATCATCACTAACTAGTTAGGTAATCTGCCCGAGAAACCTCTGCCATTCCCTAAAGGAAAGTGACATTGCAATAATTAATCACCCCTCTTTTTTCTGCCAAGTATAACTTTCTGTTCCTGCTCCCTCCTGCTAATAAAATCTCTTGCCTTATATAGCTTTCTGGAGTTTCTTTCTATCTGCTAGATTGGATGCTGCCCGATTCATGAATTATTAAATAAAGCCAATAAGATCTTTAAAATTTACTCAGTTGAATTTTGTTTTTAATCAAAGCCAAACTTTATATGGAAAAACATTCATATTTATTTTGCTTAGGTGAGTTTTAAAATCTTGCTAAGGAATAGAAATGAGGTAAAAGCTTAGAAATTTTCACATACTTTAAATGTCAATAATTTGTACAAAAATAAATATTTTCTAAGGCAGTGTTTATGACTTTATTTTTTTAATGACTTTGCATATTTAGGATCCCGGATAGCCAATGCTAATGTTATAACAGTGAAGTAAACCTACTTTCTCCTCCTAAGATAGTCTTCTGCTCTTTCTTTGATTGAAATTTAACCTTTAAAGATATTTAGGCCTGAAAAATTAGGCATGATATTAACCTGGCCAGATTTAGCAAATAAAAATTCAAGATGCCTAGTTAAATTTCAATTTTTGATTAAAAAACTTTTTAGTGTAACTATGTCCCAAATATGGCATACTTCCATATTTATATTAAGAAATATGTGTTGTTATCTGAACTTCAGACTTAACTGATGATGCTAAATTTTATCTGACATTCCTATTGGCCATAAAAAACATACCTGCATCATATGATCCATTGTTTTAGTGGATGAGCATTGAATAATATAGGGTATTAAAAAAGATTACCCTGGGCTACCACAGACAAAGAGTAGGAAAATAATTAAACATTTAATCATCCAAATTGGTGTGGATGAGAGAGATAATTATATATACAATCAACATGGCTTCCAAGAGACTAAAGAAACTGAGTACTTTAGTGTGTTCAGCTGTCTTAATTTCCTTAAAACAAATATATCCAGTTAACTCCATTTACGATCAAGGTGAAAGACTTTCCTTTTAAACCTAATACAAAAGCATGTACTTTCTTCATGAGAAAGATCTGGTAAAGTTATGGCAATTTTAGCCTCTCTTCAGAAAAAATTGTTAGAGGGGAGCTATTAATATCTTCTCCATTTCCCCATCTAAAGGAGAGCTGAGCTAAAATGAGAGGATTGGAGGCAATGTCTATAATACACTATCAGATCTAGAGGAAGAGCACTGCTGTGCATGTCTGAAAGGAGTAGAAATGATTTCCATTCTGGTGGTCTGGAATCCTCACATCCAAAGTCATATCGATGTGACTGTCAATAGCAAAATGACTGTCCGAGTTTCCCAAGGAAAGAGATTTAATAGGCACTGAAGTTTTCTCTCAGTATAAAAGGGTGTGGATGAGCAATGTTGAAACTTACCTATTTGTTCTGGTGTTAGAGTCCTTGTGAATGTGTAATTGTTGGGGTGGAAGTGTAGAAGTTTTGGAACTTGCTTGGAAATGCCTTTGAGACCATACTCTAATATGAGCCATAAAGTGCTGTAAATTTCTTGGCAGCTTCAGAATTCCTGTCCATTTCTTCATGGCTGGTTTCCCAGTCTGTTTAACCAAGTGCATGCCCACACTTTAGATTAGAACTGAGCTTCAGTAGTCCAGAAGCTGCATTTTGCCCTCTGTTTTCATTTGGAAATGAAGAACAAGGGAGGTTAGGAACTCTGCCTTATGAGTAACAATAAAGGGATTGCATTAAATGTTTACATGCTGATGGATACACTGCCTGAAAAAATTAATATATATTTAACACTTGGCAAACCATATTCTTATGGAAATAAGTCAGTGACTACTACATCCTTGAGGCTAGCAGGATGGGCAACACCCCATAGGTCACTTACTGATTCACCAAATACTTCTTTCATATATATCAAGTGCCAAACATTGGGTTAAGTGTTAATAATACAGTAATAAAACAAATGTACAAAGTCCCTGCCATCACAGAGCTTTCAGTCTAGAAGGAAGAGATGTCTGAAAAGGTGAATGCCAACCACTGCGATGGGCACTATGATATGAAACCACAGTATGGGCTCTGTGGGAGAACTCAGGAAGGAGCCCAGCCCAGATGAATTCCAGAGAAAGTTCCCTAGAAGATGCTCACCTAAGGAGAGATCTGCAATTGAGTAGGAATCTGTCTACTCAATAAAGTGTGTGTGCGTGTGTGTGTGTGTGTGTTGATGTGTGTGTGTGTTGTTGTTGTTGTTGTTGTTATTGCTGTTGTCAGAAAGAGGAGTAAGGGCAGATTCCAGGAATACAACTATGCAGAGGTATCTAAGGAATTAAAATTATTTCAGTATGAAAAGAGTAGAAATCAAGGTTGAGAGTTTTTAGAGGTGAAGTTGGAGAGGAAATAGAAACTAGATCCCCAATCCTTTCCAACAATATTAAGTTTAAACTTGCTCTTCAGGACAATACTGAGCTTATCAAGATTTTTAACCAGGGTAACGGAATAATAATATTTGTATTTTATAAAAATTTCTCTGGTTGCCAAATGGGAAATAAAATGAAAATAACGACTATTTAGAAGACTCTGCTCAGCAAAGGAACAATGAGCTACAAGACATAGATAAAATTTAAAAAATCTTTAGAGAAAGAATTTAACTATATAAAATACAAGGAGAAAAATTGTTCAAAGTAAGCAAGAAACTTAGCACCCAGATCTTGGTTTTAGGACTCTGGTAGAAAATTGAAAAGATGAGCCTTAAGTATCTTATTGTTCCAGTAAGAAAGTGCAAACAAAACAAAACGAAACAAATCCACACAATAATGGGAGTATATTAAAGAGATATGGGAGCTAACTAAAGGTGTTCTAAATGGTAAAATCTAAAATAATTAAAATAAATTCAGTAGACTTGGATTATAATCAAAAGCATAAAATATATCCATGAGCTCATACTGATATAAATGATTGAATAAGTAAACAAGGAGAAGAGACAAATCTCCCATACAGAGAATTCCTAATAGTTTATGTAGCTACTCCATTCTCAAGGAGGTAGAAAAATAACTCTCCACTCCTTAAGTGTGGGCAATGCATAGTGACTTTCTCCCAAAGAGTACAGTATAACCAGTCTGATTATGAGCCAGGTGTCAAGATTAACATCAATAGCTATAAGTCATTTTGATAGTATGTATATTTAATATGACACGATGAATGCATAGAAACAAATAAAACCCATAGAAGATTTAGGTTCATTGCAGTGAGAGTCTTCATTTGGGCAAATACATGTACAAATGGAGGGGAAAAGGCAATAGAATAAAAACTTTATTTCCAGCTATATTTTTGCTTCAGGAATAGAGTTATCTTTAGCCCAATGGATAGAGTATAGAGAGCCTTAAGGTAAAGGTAATAGGGGAAACACCTGATTGAGATATGATTAGAATGCTTTAAGTGTAGCAGGAAGGTTTACAGCTCATATAAGGGAGGTGATCTAAGTAAAACTGAGTGACAACTCATGAGGGATACAGTTTCCACATGAAATAAAAGTAAAATACCTTTGAATACCCTTCAATCACACATAAATTATAGTATGTAAAGTTGTGTGCATAAAGCATATGGTGTAATACGTATATAGTAATGTAACTGAGTAATTTTGTTGGGATAATACACATCATTTACTAATAGACTCATTATATGTTTACTGTGAGTTATTCATAACCAATAGATAAGCATCTCCTTTATAATAAGTTTATACAAAAAGGTGTCTCCACTGTAAACTAACAATGTTCAGGTCTTCACTGGTTTAGTTGGGTCTTAAAAATTTTTCTTTTCTGCAAATGCCTGCCTTTTAATTAAAGTGTTCAATCCACTTATATTTAATATAACTATTAAGATGGTCAGATTTGGGGCTTCCATTTTTTTGTTTTCTGTTCTTCCCAACTATTTATTATTTCTCTGTTCTTCTTTTCATGTTTCTTTTGATTTAATTGATTTTTAGGATATCATTTTAATTTGTTTTCTTTCTAACTACACCTATTTGTATCTTTTGATGATTTCTAAGGATTATCCTATATATGCTTTAAATTTATAATCTATTTAGAATTAATATCGTATTACTTCACATAAAGTGTAAGAACTTTACATTTCCATTCTTTGTGCTAGAGTTGCCTATTTTATTTAATTTACATATGGTATAGAGACAAAGGACATTTTATAATGATGAAATAGTCAATCTATAAATAAGATATAATAATTATATATGCACCTAACAACAGAGCCTCAAAAGTACATGAAGCAAAACTGACAGAATTGAAGGGAAAAACAGGCAATTCAACTCTTTAATAACTGCAGACTTCAATATCCTACTTTCAATACAGCCAAAATATTCAACAAAGAAATCAAAGACTTGAGCAACATTGTAAACTATGTAGACCTGAGACATTCACAGAACACTTCACTCATCAACAGCAAGATACACACTCTTCATAAGGGCATATGGACTATTTTCTAGAACAGACCACAGGGGAATAAGTTGAGGCACCTCCAGAGTTCCTCCAGTGTTGATTTGCTCAGGGCTGCAAGTCAAGACATGGCTTGTCCAGATTCAAGTCAAATAGTTATCAAAGCTTTTTGCTATGACCACATGCCTGAATCAAGTCCTTATATTGCCCTTGGACTGCAGAAGCCCATGGGTGATCAAAAAGAATAGCGAGGGGATAAAATAAAACTTTTTCCTATGGGTTTAAGGTAGGGTCAATTTCTCATTAAAACTGGGTGTGGACAATCTGATATAGCAAATCCTACTCTGAAGGTGAAACTATTCACACCCCAAGCACACAGACTCACAATAAAGCATTACTCTGTGGTTCAGACTGACCTAGATAGACACTAGATGGAAAAAAAATGTAAAAGAGATATTGTGGATAACCCAGTCCAACACCTTCATTTTATGGAAAGGAGACTGAAACCCAGAGAGATGAAGTGAGTCATGAAGGTCCCACAGCTATTTAGTAGCAGAGACAAAACCCAACTCCAGGGTTGGACTCTGAGTCCACTGTAGTGAACCTTAATGATTTGCCAGGATTTTGTGAGACAATAGTTTCCCCCAAAAGGGTTTGTATTGACCAATAGATGCCTAGTTTTAACATATAATGGCAAAAGAAATCAAGACTTATTTACAAAACAGCAGTGCTTGATAACTCATTTCAAATCATTTAACAGTTTGCCAGCTGGTGTCTGTGAAAAGCTGTGCTACCACTTCACTGGTCCATTAGCTATTTCAGTAAATGTATCATTATTCGTCATACTTGGTAAAAATAGACTCCAAATTCAAGTTATTGCATATTTTTGTCCATTATTCAGGTCTAAGAACCCATTTAGCTACTGTAGGCATCATACACACCTTCTAAATAAAAGATCTGTTTTGGTAAATAATGTTTCAATTGGCAGCACACAACCAACTTCTGCATTTCCAAAGAAACCTTTAGTTTTAATGCTGTGTATTTTTAAGTTAAAGTGGTTTTCCCAAGATTTTAGGAGAAACTTTCCCATTTCTTACAGCAAAGACATGTAAATCACTTGAGGATTTTAAACACATCCTTTAAATAATGTTAAAATGCTTGTAGTTCCCGCTAGCATAGAAGTTTCCTGAAGGCAAGGACCATACCTTCCTCATTATTGCACCAAGCATGATGTCCATAACATAATAATCACCTAATAAGTATTTGCTGAATGACTAATAGATGGATAAATGAAGAGATCTTTCTTTCAGGTGACTCCATTATACAAAGCATCCATAGGATTGAATTTCTCTATTTTCAAGTAGCAGTTTTGGAATTGGATATATAGCCATACAAAGCTTCCTGACAGAATTTATCAGGATGCTTGCTTCTTCTCTCTTGCCTCAACCTCAGCCTCAACTAAAAATCCCCATTTTCTTGGAGAAACGTTCACATAATTGCCAGTAGCAGAATCTATTTGAAAAATAGAAAGTGTAGAATGAACTACACTTCTATTTGTTTCTTTCTCTCCCATATCTCTAAACACAAGTCACACCAGAGATCTTCAAGTAAAAAGCTTTTTACAACATCTCACTTGCCACAGCAACCACAGTGCCTGTGGACTTCTTGAAGATGAAAGGATAACTTCTTTTACATTCCAGGACAATGTCAATTTTATAGTCCAGGGTTTATCACAAAGTCTATTACATGGTAAGTGCTCATTAAATATTAGTCAAAACAAGAGAGTGCACAAATACATCAGTAGGTATGTCCTACTTTGTATAAATCTGACATTTGATTTTTATACCTTAATCTCAGTTCACAGTCAACTTTATAGAGTCTTATCCACTGAAGAAAATTATGTCTATCTGCAGCAGATTTAAAATAAAAGACACTTATGACTGCTTTTTTGCATGGAGTTAAAGTTATAGTTTCAAAAACAAATAAAATACTTTCATATTTGTTAAAGGATAGGTTCCTTCTGATTTTGCACCTTTTCACAAGCATCCCTTATTTTGTCAAATGAATACATGCCATTAACAAAACTCACAGCTACTGAAGAGCCAACATGACAGATACAGGTTCTTAGAACCTTAGGAAAACACTGTGCTGAGCTCTTGCAAAATACTATCCTAGTTCTTGAGCTTAAACTAAACAATAGAGACTTTTAATCAATACCAGTGTAGGGATTTAGAGCACAGGGGATAAAAGATTAATTGTTTAGCAGCTTCACATAATATTGTCAGCTTCCTCAATATAGCCAAAATTGGCAACTAAAGAACACTTAAGTGACTTGGGTTTGGGTGGATATGTTTTGATGTTGCTTTTGCCCTTTTCTTGGTCAACATCTCGCAACCAAGAAAATTGGTTCCATGTATCAAATTTAGGGCAGTTTCAAATGTATTAGCCAACTCTGAAATTAGAAATCCAAGTTGGTTTTCACTTCTCTATTTAATAGTATCCACAATGCATAAATAAAGGCACAATGATTCCATTTTAAAAGCCAAACTCATCTTTTGTGGACTCTAATCAGTGATAATGAAGAGTTAACCAAGCTTCTTTAGACAGTGTTCCATTTATTAACTTTATTAATAACAATAATAGGCAGAAACCTGTCTCAGGTGAAGAAAGAACTGCCCTAGACTACTGTGCATGCTCATCAACTACATTTTTTGTTAGAATTGAGAATGAATAAAAATTTAAGTTATTATTCATATTACTCATTAAATTTGTACTTTGCTTTTAGTGTTCCCAAAGTCTTACCAAGGTATCTTTGAGAATTCTAATATTCTAGCTCTTTTTTCATTTTTCTGAGAGGGAAACTATGCTGAACAGTACAGAGAGAAATACATCTTTCTCTTGTTCTACTTCTCTCTTTCCCCTACTGTACTCGGTCTCCTCCAAGCCTTCACATGGGCCTGTGTATCAATTTTATTTGGTTTCCTGACCTCTTGAATCTCCCCATTCCAATCCATCACACAATAATCCCCCTAAAACACAGAAGAGACCAGTCATCTCCTCATTCAAAAAAAAATTTCAGTGGGTATCAAATAAAGTTCAGCTTTGCCTGACATGCAAAGATATTTATAATTTGGTTTAATCTGTCTCCCTAACTTTATCTCACTTACACATCTGACCTCACTGAACGTGATTGCTGATTATGCTCACACTTTTCCCTATCTCTCCATGCCTGTAGTCATGCTGATCTCTTTGCTCTAAAGAACCTGGTCACCAATTTCCACATGCCCTAAAGCTAGCTCCAAGTTGGAAGCAATTCTTTCCTGTTTTCAATTTCCAACGCATTGGGAGCATAAGCTCCTATTTTTTCATATTTTGTGTTATATTTATTTCAGTAAAGGCATTATCTTGCTCTCCTTCTCTTCTGCAGATTTTAAACCCTTTGAGATTAGAGGATGAGTCACAGACATTTCAACATTCCATATAACTTCAGAGAACATAAAAGGTATTTAGTTAAGTATGAATGAATGAATGAACAAATGAATGAATGAAAATGATCTCTTCTATATCACACTATTTTCCCACTCCAATAATATGACAGGAACATAAGCCATTTAAGTAGTTTAATTATCTAATCCAAAATGCGGGCTCTGAAGATCAGAGTGAGTCTATATGTAACAGCTGAGGTGTCAAAACACATTAAAAATAATAATGCAAAAATAACCAGGTGTAATCTAAGCTGAGTATTTTCTTCTGGCACCTCTTCCCCTACCATTCAATTTAGAATTGTGTTCTATAATTATCATAACTGCTTAAAGATCTTATTTTCTGCTGATTCTTAACTAGATAAAATATATACAGCTTTCAGAGATTGAAAATATCAGTATAAAGAATGAAATAATGCTTTTGTTTTAAGTAATTAAATGTAATAAAAATACAGCTTACTTATAAGCTGATGGTTGCCAAAGGGGAGGGGATGGGAAAAAATACACCTTACTTGACATAGTAATCTCTTACCAAGTATCCAGCACTGGCAAATATTCAACTATCTGTTTGAGACCTATAATTCTGACTGTACCATAAAAATTAGAGAATGTGGAGTGTGGTCTTTAAGTTGGCTAAAAGGAATGAGACAATTCAAGTTACTGGGCATCCATTCAAGACCTTCTATCAACAATATACTTTTGGGGATACTGTGGGTGATACAAAAAAGAATAAGACATGGACCCTTCCCACAAGGAACTTTGACAAGACGAAGACTAAATTCCCAGCACTGGGATTCATACTTCAGAGGAAGGTTTTGCCAGTATCTGGGTATGTAGCATGGAAAGCTAAGAGGGAATCATAGGCAGGCCCTTCCTCTACATGGAAGAAGCAGCTATCAAATGGCTCTGGAGGACCAACTGTCCACCTAATTCTTTGAATTCACATCCAGTTTTTTTCTCACTTTCTTCTCTTTACTTATATCCCCACTGCTACTACTTTTTTTTTTTTGTTCAAGTAGGCAAAATTTCTCACTGGATTAAATTAATAGTTTTCCAATAAATCATCTTGCCTCACATCTATTTCCCTTATAATCCAGTGTCCACAATTCTGTCTGTAGAGACCTCTTTCAAAAATGGAAATATCAGTATGTAATTATCCTGCCAAAAATCTGTAAATCACTCTCTATAAGTGGATGTATTCAACTCCCACCATAATCTGACTCTTTATTGCTCCAGCTACTTCTCCCATTTATCTCAACCCTGTCATTAAGCTCCAGCTACACTGCACAGCTCTTCGAAGGGCCCTGCTGTCCCTTGCTCCCATGCCTTTTCATAGGCTTTGTCTTTAGCCTGCAACTTTATTCTACTCAGCTGTCTAACCTGGATTATCTTCTAGTTGTCCTTCAAGTCTCACCTGACTCTTCTGATTTCAGATATGGAGTTCCACATCTTCATTTCCACTGTCACCTGAGCCACCTGGCTCTTTTATTTGCCTAGTTAGACAAGGCTCAGTCAGTGGCCAGAATCCTCTGTTCTCAAATGCAGACTTCAGTGGATACTTCTAAGGTCTGTTTTCCCATGAACAAACTGCTCCTAACTGCCTGAATGCACCTAATGCATTTTCTTTAAACACCCTTGCTACTCTGCAGGAGCAAACATGCTGATCCTGAGCTTGGTTTCCCCCTCAACTCAATGACTGTCAAGAAATTCTGTTCTCCAATTCACCCACCCACCCTCATTGCCAACACTATTAAAGAGACCTAGGTCAGTTGTTATTGTCCTTCAATACTAAAGTAACTCCAGAGTTTTGTTTTGTTTTGGCCCTGAAAACCATGATGAATGACGGACCTCTTACCAGAAAATTTTGCTACCCTAAAAATCTGCTAGTAGTTTGAGAAATGTGGCCTTGAACAAAGGAAGTAGGCAATAGATGCCTTCATAGAAATGGCAGGAGCAGGTCTCTTTCTTGGACAGAGGGAAGAGCAGGTGACCCAGGATGGAAATAAACCAAGCTCTTAAATAGAAAAAATGTGGAACATTTGGATTCACAAGTAATATGAGATGCAAACACCTATGTGCACTTAGAATAAATCAAAATTCCTTATAACAACCTATTAGGATGTACACAATGTGACCTTATGTAATCCCAGTATTACTTTCAGCCCCTCAGTAATTCAAGCACTCTGTCTGCCGTTAGGCCTCAAATGTGACAAGTTCCTCATAAAGGGCCTTTTGCACTTGCTAGTAGTTCTGCTTGGAATGAGCAGGCACTTCTTGCCTGGATCCTTCCTACCCTTCAGATCACAGTTCAAAACATCAGCTTCTCTGAAAGGCTGTAATGGGCCATCCTATTTAAAGAAACCTACCTCCCATCTCATTGTTATATCACTCCACTTCTTTTCTGTTAGCATTTGCCACAGGTTTAAAACATTTTGCTTGTTTATCTTCTATCTCCTTCTCAAGACAGGAACCTTCACCTCTTATTCACTGTAGTATGCCCAGCTCTTTGTGTCTGGTGCCCAATAGAAGTTCAATATTAGCGGAATGAATTGAAAAATGAATAAATAGATGAGTGATAGAGGAAATAAAAAATAACATATAATAAGCTTTTTGTTTCTAAAAATTTGACCTTAGATCAGATGATCAGAACTTCTGCTTCTATCATCTCACATGGAGATTCAGATATCACAATGAGCTGTTAACAACAATTAATTTGGTTCTAAAATCTTTAAAATCCCTCAAACGTGTACAAAGTACCAAGTACAAAATGACTATGGTTGTTGGATGAAGAAAGGATTGTTTAAAACTCATGTGGTGATTCTCAAGCAACCTTCAGATGGGAAAGTAAGTCTCATCTCTGCCAACCCGAGGCACGACATCAGGCCAAGACCAGGTCTTGGGCACAGGACCTCAAAGAAACTATGTTTTTGTTGGCTTGGTTTTTTTTTAAGAATAAGTATAAATGTGTTAAGATTTTTTTTAATGCGATCTTTAACTTGGTTTATCGCATATGTTAATTCCTTCTGTGGATGAGATGCTTTTCACTCCAAAGTCTACAAAGGGTATAACAGCATAGTGTTTGCCACACAGGTTAGTTGTCCACCTGCATTCTGACTGGTCATAGTAGTTTTTAAATGTCCTCATATTCTCTATAATCTTGTCTTCAAAGGCAGAGTTTAATTCCTTACCACTCCCTTAATACAGACTGGTATTGACTTCTAGCTAATAGAATATGATGGAAGTGATGCTGGTGACCTTCAAGCATCATAAAAAGGATAGCTTCTACCTGATGCTTTCTTAGATGGCTTGCTCTGTGGGAAGCCAGCCACCACAACTCAAGCACATTCAAAACCCCTGGGAGAGGCCTATAAGGAATAAAACAGGCCTCCTGCCAACAGACAGTTTGTGAGTGAGCCACATTTTCTTCTTTTTTTTCTTAGCTTTTTAATTTTACATATCACTCTCTTCTTTGTGTATAGTTATATACAAAGAAAAGGTTTTAACAAACACACGCATACAGGCACACAACCACCACCACATCAAGATACAGACAAGTTTCATTACCCTTCAAATTTACTTTTATTGCCCCATTGTAGTCAGCCCCTTTCCCCCAACCTCAATGCTGGCAACCACTAATCTGTTTTCTAGAATGGAATGAACCACTTTTAAATAGAACTGTGGCCCAAGCTGATACTTGGCTGAGAGATGTTATAAGAAACCTCAAGCCAGAATCACTCTGCCAAGCCACTCCCAAATTCCCCCCATGGGACCCAAGGGAGATAAAAAAAAAAATGTCTGTTATTGTCTTAAGCCACTAAGTTTTGAGGTAATTGTTGTGTAGCAACAGTTGCACTGGTTGCCTTTGAAAATTGTTCACTTTTTACCTAGAGTGCCTTTTCTTTCATTGGTCTTAGAGTAGATCCAGGGCCCAAGTCCTCCTGCACAGGTAATTTAGGTACCTGAAGTAACAGGAATGTCATTGGATGATATGACTAAGCTATCTACTTCCTGAGATGTGGGCAATAGCCAAACTAAGATTAAGTGGAACAAAATATAAGGCAGCCAATCCACAATCACCTGAAAGTCCACAGCAGAGATAATTCAAAAAGTAAAAATCTTTCACTCCAGTGTTCTGCTTCTTTTGAGGTAAGGCTCATTCTGACTCACATATTACTTTTCATGATTTGAAGTCCTAGATAAGTATCCCCTAGAAACTAATCCCCATTCCTGATAATAAAGGCAGACATTGTATTATAGAGGAGTAATAAGTTCTAGTGGCCTCTCTAGAAGTATGTCTTTTCTGCGCAGAACTTAGCTTCTCAATCACAGGCCATATGAATAGAGAATACTTTGCATTTCTATTTTCACCCCAACTGAGATGAAATCATGAGTGTGAAAAAATTCTTTTATTAAAAGTATATAATGTACTTTGGAAAGAATTTATTCCCAGAAAACTGAGAGTTAACCATGCCCATTCTATACTATTCAGTATAAAAGCAAGTTTTATACTGAAATATAAAAGCTCCCAAACTCAACTGTTTTAAAACAAAAGTGTTAATTATCAGAGTTCCAGTTAGCCAATAATGAGTCACTGAAAACTAGTACATCTGCAATTGGGAATCCTGGATCTAACCATAACTTAGGCGGAGACAGTCATGTCATTTTTCTGGGCTTCAGAATCCTGCTCTGTAAAAAGACGAGGCATAAATCCAATGATGTTTGATGTTCTTTCCCGCACTATCAATTTATGATGCTCAGAATCATGACATTTTCAAATGACTTCTTTTGCCTGCATCTTTAGATGAGAATTTCAGCAGAATAGTCTAGTTTCCTCTGAAATAATAAAATGACTGTGCATTTTTCAATCCTAAAACTTTTAAAAGAATAAATGATAAAGGTCTGCAAAATGAATATTCTGTTTCCACCTAGCTATAATTTCATAATTTACACTGTCACTATTTCTGAATAAGAAACTGCCTTATATTTATGTTTTATGCTGACAAGGAATTTAAACTATAAAGCAAAGCTCTAAAGTACTTTCTGACCATTGAATTTATAATTCCATAATTCAATAACTTCCTTTGTTTTCTATGTTGGCTTCTATATTCAGAAAGAAGTGACTGTTTTTCTCATTAAATTTCAACTTGGATGTAGAGACAAATATCATCTGTTTTCTGGAATGAATAACACTAAAGTTATGCATATTAAAAACTATTTAAGCCAATCTCATTTAAAATTCTTTGTTATTCTGTAAGAATAATTTCCTTTTAAAAATTTTGATCTGCCACTTGAAGCAAAGGAAGGCAAGAATATTAACACAGTTCTATAGTTTCCAATAGCTAAATAGTATAATACCAAAAAAATATAAAAGGTGAAAAATTTTTGTGCTATTAAATTATATACAAATAATGGAAAATTATGTGTAGGTTACATGATTCAAGGTCAACATACAAAACTCAGATGTATTTTCTATATATCAATAACAAATACATAAATGAAATTTTGAAAAAAATATAACTTATACTAGTGTTAAAGGACATAAAATACTTGAGGGTAAATTTTACAAATAGGTTTACAATTTTACAATGAAAACTGCAGAACATTACTGATAGAATTTAAAGGAACATAAATAAATAGAGAGATACAGAATGTTCATGGATTGGAAGACTCGTTATTATGAAAAATTTAAGTAAATTCTCCCCAAACTGATCTATAGATTGAATTCAATCCTATTCAATATTCCCATAAGTTTTCTATGTAGAGACTGGCAAGCTCATTATAAAATTTATATAGAAATGCAAAGGGCTTAGAACAATCTTTAGAAAGAAGAACAAATCTAGAAAAATTGCACTACTTGATATCAAGACTTCTGTAATGTTAAAAAAAATCAATACAATGTAGTACTGGCATAAAGATAGACAAAGAAATCAATGGAATACAATAGACTGTATAGAAATAGACTCACGTATAATCAATAGATTTTAAATAAAGGTGCCAAGGCAATTTAATGAGGAAAAAAATATTTTCAACAAACATGCTGTAACAACTGGGTAAACATATAAAAACAAAAGGAGTTTCAACACCTACCCTACGTGATATACAAAAATTAATTTGTGATCATCATAATCATAGATATAAAAACTAAAATAATAAAACTTATAGAAGAGAACATACAAAAATGTCTTTGATCATGGGTGTAGATAGATTTTTCAGATGGAACATAAAAAACAATAATAAAAGAAAAAAAGAGATAATTACACTTCTATAATTTATATGTCTGCTTACCAGACATTTTTTAAGAAAATGAAGTGCAAAGTAACATAATAGGAGAAAAATATTCAGAATTTATACAGTTGACAAAGGATTTGTATCGATAATATGTAAAAACCTCCTACCTACTACTCAATAGTAAAAGAGGCAAATAACCCAGTTTTGCAAAATACAGACAAAAGACATGAACAAATACTTTTCATAGGAAGATATACAAATGACCAATAAGCACATTTTAAAAAGCACTTGACATGTTAGTAAACATGGAAACTCAAACTAAAGCCTAATGTCTTACACTCATGAAATACTCTCCTATACTCACTACAGTGGCTAAAATTTAAAGACTGACAAAAATAAATGTTGGTGAAAATATGAAATTCATATACAGTAATTTTCTTTGATGTCCAGGAAATATGTTCCAAGACCCCCAGTGGATGCCTGAAATCATGGGTAGTATCAAACTCTATATATGCTATGATATTTTTTCTATACATTAATTTATAAATTAGGTACAGTAACAGATTAACAATAATAGCTAATAATAAAATAGCACAATTATAATGATATACTGTAATAAAAGTTATGTGGATGGCTTTGGGGCAATTATTAAGTAAAATAAGGACTGTGATACCCCAGCAGTCAATCTCCTAATCAAGATGGCTACTAAGTGACTGAGAGGGCTGGGGAGCATATACAGTGTGCAGATGCTGAACAAGGGGTGATTCACGTCCCAGCCAGATGGAGGGGCCCAGCCCAAGATTTCATTACATTACTCAAGATAGTGCACAATTTAAAATGTATGAATTGTTTATTTCTGGAATTATCCATTAAATATTTTTGGGCCACGGTTA
This sequence comes from Eidolon dupreanum, assembly GCA_028627145.1. Classification (NCBI taxonomy): domain Eukaryota; kingdom Metazoa; phylum Chordata; class Mammalia; order Chiroptera; family Pteropodidae; genus Eidolon; species Eidolon dupreanum. The sequence goes on along the minus strand of CM053508.1, from coordinate 46,938,554 downwards.
ACTGCACATAACTGAAAACAGGAAAAGCAAAACTACAGAAAAACATTTTGGCAGTTTCTTATATAGTTAAAAATACACCTAACTTATGATCCTCTAATTCTACTCCTAGGAATTTACCAAGAGAGGTAAAATATGTTGGCAAAAAAAAAATAAAAAATATTCATGAAAACTTTATTCAAAATAGCACCCTAAAAATTAAGAGGAGAATATAGATAAATTGTGGGATTTTGATAGAATATTACTCTGTAATAAAGAGTAAAAAGCTATTCTGCATTACATGCAACAAATGGATATATTTTTTAAACAATATGCTATATAAGAGACTCTAGATGCACACAAAAAATGCACACTTTCTATTTCCATTTATACAAGGTTTTAGAACACGCAAAACTAATCTATAGTGAAAAAAATAAGAAAAAACGCTTCCCTGGAATGGGAGATTAGGTTTGCCTGGGAAGAGGCAGATGGGAATTTTTTCGGGATGGAGAAATTATGTATCTGAATAGGGGCATGGATTATATAGGTGTTTGCATTGTTGAAACTCATTGAACTATAACACTTAATATCCACATTTTACAGTATGTAAAATATACAATGTTTTTTAAAAATTTGAAGAAAAATTCATAAATAATTTCCTATAAAAAATATTCAGTCAAAATCTTTTCAGAAATGAAAATGACTGATGATAAGAATGTAGAATTTTAGGTGATTTTTAAATTGTGCTTTCTCTGTTTATTCATTCAGTCAGCAATTATTAAGTACCTACTATGTGACTGTCACTGTTCTAAGTGTTTTGAACACACCAGTGAGCAAAACAGACAGAGATGCTGCTTTCAAGTTGCTAACAATCTGTAGGGGGGAGTAAGGAGAAAGACAGATAATTAGGAAAACATTATAAATAAGTAAATGATGTAGTGTTTAAAAAACCAAGAAATGCTACGAAAGAAAGCCTGTGACACTGCCATATTATGCCCCAGTTGCTTGACACCATTTTTTAAAAAGTTATGGATATATCTTTATTAACTGATTAGCATTTTGCCCTTATTAATTGCTCAATCATGCATTAGAAGCATTCCAGAAATAGGGGAGCATGTGTGTGTGTGTGTGTGTGTGTGTGTGCGCGCATGCACATGTGTGCACAAATGTGCTAGGTTATCATCATTGCTTTATTCTTTAAGCTTTTGTAATAATTAATGCCTGAATAAATATATATCAAGACGTCACCTGGAGTAGGTGAAAAGGTTGATTTCAAGGATATTGTGTTCAATGCTAAATGCATTTCATGTGTTACCGAGTCAGAATGACATTGAGTTATCAAGTCAAAGAGTAGCTCTTTTTGTCTTCTGTGTGAAAGACAAGCTGCTCAAATGTTACAGAATTCAGATGCCCAAGTCATTAAGATGTGGTTGTACATAAAAGATGGAGCATTGATAATTTAAAATAGACAAGAAGAATGTGCCTTAGGAATAATTCTTCTATAAGTCGTAATATCTGGCACAAAACATAAATAAAGCCCTATTTTTCTCCTTCAGTGCCCTGCCATAAAGGAGTCACTGGGCCCACTTGTCATCTGCCACTAACAGTGAGTCATACTTAGACCTTTAGCTATGAAGAGACTACCTGTACTTTTTCTACATGACATAGACTGAGAACATAAGAAATTCCCCAACAAAAAGCAATAATAACAACGATTCAAAAGTTTCTGCAATGAGATTATTCAAAACATAAAATTATTAAGACCCCAGTTGTCTTTCTATAGCTAGAAAACAGACAAAATAAAGTGTTTTTAATGTTTGCTCTTATTTGTAGTTTTTAATCATGTATCTTGGAAAAATCAGTCTCTAATCAAGTTCTATATGTGTACTAATAGACCTCCAATCTTACATATATATTACATCAGAGGATTCCTCCATTGTGTTTATTTGCCAGCAACAGCTTCTATTTTCCTGTCTCTTTGTATATATACAACTCTGCTCACATGGGACGCCTTCTCATCTACTGAAATGCTGCCTGCATTTCTAATTTCAACTCAAGTTCCTTTCCTTGGTGAAGTCCTCCCCAGTCAACATAATCAGAAGTGACTTGGCCCTCCTCTAAGCTCACACAGCATGAACCTCTGTCCCACTTTTTTGGTCTAGAATTGTGCCAAGTTATTTCCTGATTACAATTATCCCCCTTAGAGGTTCACAGCCTGGTTAGGGTAACATGAACTGTAGGCTCTATATGCAGAACTCACTTTAAATCCAGGTTGCATTTGCAAAATTGATTTGTAAATTTTGTTATTACAGATACTGATGATTCCCTGGTTGGCCCATAAAAGCTTATCTAACTCATACACTATCTGACATATAGTATCAATAGAACCCTATGCCAAATTATTTTTCTGAGAAAATGCATTTTTATGTGATTTTCTACACTGCCAACATCAAGTTAATCAAAAATTTTTAGTTGACCAAAAGATGCTTAAATGATTATTAATGATAAAATGTTCTCTAAATTCCCACAGATTGGTATATGGCTTCCTGAGAAATCCACAGAACTGATCCTCACCCTGTGATTTCCAAGTTTCTGCTCAGCAGTGTCTGTTAAACCTTACATGAACTTCGAAAGCTGCATGTTTTCCATCACTCAAGAAAATATGTCAAAATGGGGTATGGGGCATTGGATATTAACCAAATAGTGGTGCACAGCACCACCTTGTCTCAATTTCCAGGATATTTCTCTTAAAGAAGCTTGGGCATGCTTTAATCCCTTAAACAGAATCAATGTGTTGCTTATTTGGGCTGAATTCATAAAAGCACAAAAATTTAAAATAAGATAATGCTATTTGGTCTTTTCAGCATTGTCTTTCATACTGCTGTGTACAAAAGCATTTATTAGATAAGGTGTTTAAAGATAAAGTGGAAGAAATAATTCTGGTTCATGGATGGGTGGTTTTGACCTGAAAAATAGTTCATAAAAATATGGAAATAACAAACACTTTGAAATAAAGGAGATTATAACAATTAAGCTAGTTTCGTGCTCATTTCCTTTTTCTTCTGTTCCTTTTGGATGAACCTAGATGATCAATAATAAAAATCATGCAATTTATGACAATACAAGCCTTTCTCTGAAAGCCCTGTTCTGGGGCAGAAGTCAGAAGAGTTTCTCTTACCTCTTAGTTCCCCCATATCCAGAGTTGTCCCAAGTTGTTCTAATAAAGCAACTCTTGCCGCATTCTTTTTGTGTTTCTTGCCATCATAATGTTGCTGAGCCATCAGAGGATTATTAAACCAGGCTGCACAGAGCCCACAGTATCTATCTGAATCTCTTCTTTGATAGGGGGATGTGACCACTGGAGCAGCGTCCACCCTTGGAGGCTTAAGTGAGCTCAGGGGGGTGGCTGTGAAAACAAACAACCAGAGAGAACCACAAACCAGGTTAGTATTCTTGTCCTTATTCTCTGAAGGTGGAAGAATCTCATGTACATTCTAGAGCTCAGAATCCAAGAGTTTATTGAGAGCAGCAAAATAATCATTGCTAGCTTTTATTTTTGAAGCTGAGATATAACTAAAAATTCCTAATTTATTGAGAGCAGTTTTCACTTTGTTATGCTTAAATCTTATAGTTCAGGAAACCATAAGAAAGATTTTTTAAAAAATAAACTTTTGGAGAAAAAGAGTAGTCTATTAATCAAATTGAAGCCACAGTGTAAACTAAATATTGAACAATAGTGACTTGAAAGATTCTGAATGAATAAATAAGACATTTGTGTGCCATAAATAGAAATCACCAATAAATAAAGGATTTGCCCAAGTGATAGAAGCAGATCATTCAGTGACGTGGATTGTACCAATTGTCAAAATCATGCTAATTTTATTGTTTGTTACTTCTGTTTATTGTGATAGGTTATTTTCAAGCTATATCTGCTAAAATTGATGATGGAAGTACAATTTTATAAAAATACCAAAAGATAAACACTATAGAGCAGATGTTGCTTCTCTAAACAGAAAAACGCATATATCACTATTTTGAGATTGCACAGTCCCAGCTATTAATTTAACACATTCCATTGTGAGCTCACATTTATTTTTGGTCCAGAAAAAAAGAACCTAGCCTGAAGTTTACTAACAGAAAGTAAAAAATAACTTTTTATCCATTACAACATACAAGTTGCTCACATTCTTATAACAAGTATGACTCAGATTATAGTCCTGTTTCCCACGTGATGGACTTCAGAGATGTCAAATGATTTACTGAAAGTGAAATATCTAATTATGGTAAAGGTAAGACTCCAAACCAAAACCTTACTTTCCAAGGCCAATGTACCTTTTGATACCCCTAAGGACTCTTTTTATACTTTTTAATAAATAAATTTTTTTGTCCTAGACCTGTTATCATTGTATTTTATATAGGACTGAATTTAATTTGGGAAGAAAAAAATTTGAGTTAAATATTTTGGAGAAGAAAAGGAAATTTAAATTTTCACATAGCCTGTTAGTCATAATGCCATATAGCAGTATCTTCTGTTTGTTTTTTTCCTCTGTGAATTGGAAAACCATGAAAATTAGGATCATTCCAGGGAAAAGCTGAGATCTGGAACCTCAATAACAAATTAGGGAACCACTTAATCAATTCCCCAAGCTTTCAAATAACTCGTATGTGGACTTTTATTTTTCAGAATAAGTAACTGATATAGAAATAAATACTTGCTAAATGTCATTTTAATTCAAGAAATGCCTGTAATGTAACAATATCTTAAGAAAATCTTTTCCTCTCAATCCAGAGATTTCATCAGATAGGAAAGTTTTAGTTAGCGTAGATGAAAATTAATGGCATTATTTCTATAGAGACTTAGAAAAATAATACATCTCTTAAAAGCCTCATTGCCAGATTTAGTCATAAATCACTATGTGAAAATAAAGCTCAGATGTGGGCTATATCATCCTCTCAGCCACCCAGTATCATTCTGCTGTGACTTAGACATGCTAATAAAAAGTCACAAATATGCAGTTGACCTGCATATGAAAGGCGTTCTATCCACTTTTCTGAAGGAAATTGGATCTTGCTTCCAAAGTTTCTTCATCGTTATCAATTTCTGAGGATTTATAGCCACCTATTGTTTCTGATGGCAATGGAAAACATATCAAATCTTTGCAATCTGAATGAATATTGATTCTTGAAGCAAAATTTACTTTTCTCTAAACTGAGTCCTAAAAAAATACATCACAGTCAGATTTATCAATTGACACTTTATACACCATATCCTGGCAGGAGTGATGCACAATAGAATATTCATCAATTAAGATAGTAATCTTATTTTGCACATAAGAAAGTAGTTTGATGCTGCGTTTGTATTGTAGCTTCTCCTTTTTAATAATGTTGCTATCTTCTGTACAGCCCAAAAGTTTAATTTTTCTTATGCTTCTGTTTCCAACTGTCTTCACCGATCTCAACTCAGTTTATAGTCTGCATAAAGGCAAACTAAGGCAGTAGCATGAGGGGAGTGGAAAAAGTTTAGAATCAAAGTCAAAAATCAAGATTTGGTTGAACTCCACACCACTGAGCTGTGTAACCTTTGGCAAATCTCTGATGTCTCTGGTTTCCACGCGGTTAAAATTCAAGGTTATCATCTATTTAAAACAGGTAGTGTGGGGATGGAACACATTGTAGAAGTTCGCTCTTTTACGGCTTTTACTAGATGCCAAATGGCGAAATTATATAGGAGAGGAGCAGTTTCTAGGTTATATTGCTAAATATGTACATTCAGATCATACTTCTTTGGCAAAAGTGTGTTCTTCTAATAAAATGAAAACAAAGTAGGATAAAGATTACCCTTTTGTTTAAAACATCTTTTTAACAAAACACTTCCATTGATATATAATTAATTTTTAATTTCATGCTTTATATTTTTATTCTAATTGCAAATATATTTAGCAAAATATAATTAACAAAATATTGACTTCACTTTCCTTATACAGAACTAAAACCAGGAGTGAATTCATCAAAACCAGTAGTTTCCAAGCTTTAATGAACATTAGACTTACCGAGAGCTTAAAAGTCTCCAAGTCTAGTTTGTTCCCAGACTAATTACATTAGAACCAGGATGCTTTTAACACCTTCTTGCTACCACCATCCTCACCCATGTTTCTAAGGCACAGATGATGTTGTGAAACACTGACCTAAATCTTGTCAGATTTCATTTGAAAATGACTATAAAATAAAGTCTTCTTGGATCGTCACACAAAAAAGTCACATATTACATCCAACAGAAATGGAGTAAAAATTTTTGTAGGTAATAACTAAAATGTCACATCTTTATCCACGAGACAGAAAGAAATAATAATTACTTGGTATTTTCTTAAAACCCCAATCAGTTTTCTCATTTCTCCAAGATATAAAAGGTTGTACAAAATAGTGGCTGATGTAATACATTAATATGATTAAAGCTAGATAGCAAATCTGATCCCTTTCCACAGGCAGAAACCCAAATACACATTGAGCTGTTGAGTTGCTGTACCACCTATTTCTGACTGCTGCCATCACCAGCCTGGTCTGCCGCTCTGTGCCATCCTTCTCCACATGGCTAAATGCCTGTCCTGCAGGATGCTCCTCAATCCCATCTGGTCTGTGAGGTCTTGACAACTGCCTTATTATCTTGTGTGTGTGTGTTGTGTGTGTGTGTGTGTGTGTGTGTGTGTGTGTGTTGTGTGTGTTGTGTGTGTGTGTGTGCATGTGTGAAAATGGAAATTAGATTGTAATATTGATACTTCGATAACTTGCTATTTTTATGTTTGCTGTCTTCTCTAGTACAAGTCCCTAACCCCTTATTTTAATTCAGAAAAATGCAAAAATCTCTGAAATTAAAATTTCTTTATGATTTATTTCACATCAAAACCTGACCTGAATTTACACAAGGCTATTTATAATATATATAACATAACATATAATATATTATATATAGTAAACACACATCATATTGCAGCAGAATCAATATCGCTGATCATGGAGTGCTGTCTCAGATCTATAGAAACAATATATAGTATATGTACCTCATTATGTACCAAAAATCTTAAAATTTCTGATTTTCAAAATTCAGCTGTAGATATTTTGAACAAAGGGTCGCAGATCTGCAATCAGTTCAGAGCAACTAAAATAAACACATTATTCTAATGCTTGAGATAGTTGAACAAGTCATTCCCCAAAACTTGATTTCTAAGAATCACCTGACACTGGAATAATTTGTGCTATCATTTTAATGCCTTGCATAATGTTCATAAAGGATCCAGTTATCAACAGCTATTTATAGTTGTTTTAGCAATCTAAAACAATTTGTGTCTCTGTCCTATATTTGTTTCTTTCTGGAAGAATAACCAGTTGATCTGAGGACAAAAATGTTTCCAAAGTATCCTCAGAAAACTTTCTCACTCTATAATGTAACACTGTGTACAATCAAACCCTCTGTGATGCCAGCACCTTGAATGATGGCAAACACACAGTGTATACATCCCATGCCTTTTGCTGAATGAATGAATGAATAAATGAATGTTCTTCACATAAGGAGTGAATAAAGTATACTAGTAACCAGAATTTTTTTGTTTCTTCTAAACTGTGTCATTTAGGTTTGAGTAGTTAGGTACTGTACTGCTAGTCAATGTAAATACTAGCAAATGAATGACAAGATTATGGGGGTGAGTAAAGGCTAAATTGTGGAAGGGCAACATGTCAAAGTATAGACATACATTCCAGTCTCCCTCCTCCTTTTAGATTCAACTGGATATTTTGAATGTCAGTATCATTTCAAACTTCTGTCGATTTGCTGGAGTGACCTATTTCTGTATATTTCAGAAAGTGAAAGTATATACATTATTCTGGAAATTTTACTTTCAAACAGGAAGCCTTCTACTCTAATTTATTTATCTGGTATTTAAACCCTTACCCAAGCTTCTGGCCTGGTACCAGTTTGCTTGGGACTGTGAGAGGTCCCAGGACATGGATCTTTCAAGAGTTAAAACAGAAGAAGTCTTGGACAAACTGGAATGAGTTAGTCATGCTAGTTTCTTGGGTCAGACAAGATTTAACATCACATTAGAGAAACAGAATTCATAAAAAGTTTGGAAATAATTGATCAGGAGCCTAGAGCAGGTGCACTTTCAACCTAGGAGACAGGATCTACCAATAGGCCTTAAAGCTTTACTTGTCAGATCACCACGTGGGTGTCCTTAGTCAGAGATTGGGGTAAAACAATCAGCAAGCAGTGGGATTCTCACCTCTCTGTCTGCCTTCTGGACCACAGCCACAGGGTGCCCTTCAGCCCTGACAACTGGAACTTGGGACTTTCATTCTCATTCTCTCATTCATTCTCTCTCTCTCTCTCTCTCTCTCTCTCTCTCTCTCTCTCTCTCTCACACACACACACACACACACACACACACGCGCACACACACACACACACTTTCTTTAGGATAAATTAGTTCATTCTCACAAAAGATTTGGGGGGCTTTAGAGATAGTTCAGGGAGATAACTCAATTAGTGTTGGGCCCCTAATTAATAAGCAGCAAAGGAAATAGCCAAGACCAGATCTTCTGACTCAAAGACCAGCACCATATTTCAATGGCAACTAATTTTTAATGATGTCAGGGAGCAATAGACCCAATAATCATAAAGATTAAATATAGGTCAGAACACATTTCCTAGGCTTCAATACTCATTCTCACTGGGGGTTATTTGTAAATATTGCCTCTAAAACAATTTTTCAGATTTCCAGTCCCTATGATAGACTACCTTTCTTTTTTCTTTTTTCTTTTTTCTTTTTTTACCTAACCTAAATCATATTAATGACAGTAGAAATTCTTCAGCAAGTATCAGTTTTTTGGCAAATGCTGTTGACAGTTAAATTTGACTGGACCATTCCATGCTGGTCTGAGGAGACAGCTGTCAGTATAGATTGACAGCTCAGTCTCTAAACACTCCAGGCTCTTCTGCAGGTAAATTCCTCAACTCAGTGCAAACTGTGCAGTTGGGGCTCAAAACATAGATTTCCTTTCTATCTCTGGCAGATGATAGTGCCACCTGCATAGATGGTAGATACTCGACAAACGTGATGAACGAGTGAAGAAAAATACTAGTGAATTTCAGTTACTGTCAATTCAGGAGATTTCCATGTTTTAATAAATAACATATAAAAGCTAAATTTTAAACCTTTAATAGTCTCATTAAACTTACTTTAAAGGATTAAAAACTAATTAGATGTTGATAAATGAGGCTAGGTCAAATTAATTGTGGATATCTATACTCTGAAATACCAGGCGGTAATCAAAAATATGTTTTAGAAAAATGTTTAGGACAGAATGTAAACTAAAAGATAATGGTTTATATGTAGGGTGTAAACCAAATTACTTATTTTTAAATTATATACACACATGCAACTATATATAAAGACTATAGATAAAGCTATAAATAAAAATATTAGCAATGGTTATTTCTAAATTGTAGATTCTGGGTAATTTGCTTTATACTCATGGATATACTCCTTGATGCAGAAGAAAAACATTTTTATTTTACCACTTATATATAGGCCGTATTTCATGCTAATTTGTTTCAGTGCAAAGTCTAGAAAACACTGCCTATGAGACTTGTGGTGCCACAACCAGATCTTAAATAAAATCTCAGATTTTATTTGCAGGGAGTTGTTTATTAATTTATAATTGATTTTGGGTGGGAAATGGGTTGGGAGAAAACTGTCTTAGTCAGAATATAATATAAAAGATCCTATTATATCTCTTATTTCTCTGAAAGACATAGGGAAAAGCTGTTTTTCCACCACATGGTAGATCTTAAAATGGCTCTAATTATTAAGATAAAATGAAATATCTCTTTCCTTCTTATATGATAAGTTTGGAAGTGACTTCTGCTATCCAAGGCTACAAGATAGAAAAAAAAAAATGTGCTATTTCTTCTATGCCATGAAGGAAATTAAATAACTATAAAATATCCCATGTTCAAAAAATGTACCATTAAACACTTCCTGAGAATAAAAAAAGATGAGGATGACCTAACAAAAGCATCATTCCAACTCAATTTTGTTATCAACTCTCTAAGTATAATCAACCCATTAATGGAAATTGCTTCCTCACTCACGCTAAATTCATATATCATCACTCTTCATTAATATAATATTCATAGATCATTGATTTTCATTAATACAGAAGAATTTCCTCTAGTTTCAGTCACTGATTAGATTCTAAATATCTTAAATATGTCTGTTTTCTGCAGAATCCTAATCTTTGGAAATAAGCCATTAAGTAGGCCTTTAGAGGTGCTAAAAGTCTTTTTCTAACCTTCTCACATTGTTTGACAAAAGAACCCAAAAGCTATGCTGCTCTACATTCTTCTATTCACTGAAAACAGGAGGACAGAATGTAAGTTTCACAAGGACAAGGATCTTTATCTGTTCTGTATCTCAGGTGCCCGGGACCAGATCTGGCCCACAGCATGTGTCAAACATTTTTAAAATGAGAGGAACAGTTGATTCTCCAGAAATGTATCCATGGAACAGAGAGATCATGTTTACTTTAGGACATTCTGCTAATATGATGTGATAGCATCCTCTCTGTCTCTTAAAACCAGCTATTGCATTGTGGGCATACAGGCATACCTCGTTTCATTGCACTTTGTTTTATGGCACCTCACAAATGTTGTGTTTTTTACAAATGGAAAGCAAAGACCGTTCACCAGCAAAAGATTGCTTTATTGTGGCTGTCTGGAACCAAACCCACAATATCTCTCAGCTTTGTCTGTAATGCATTCATGGCATTTGGTCTTCAAACAGTATTCAGTTAGGGTGCTTTACTCCTTCTGAGTTCAGTGTTAATATCTTTGGTTCTGGCAATAGTTCCCAAACTCTGCACAGAAGCACTGTGGGATGATGCAATGATCATACAAGAGAGCCACAGATATTTTAAAATCCTGAGGAAAGCATTGCTACATCTGTCGTACACTATGGAAACCACTAGCTCAAGGTAGTCACAGTTTCAACAGTGGAGGTTACAATTATTTTTGATAAGTTCATATTCTTGTGATTTGGATGCTACCGTGTACCTACAAATCCACCTAGCAATCAGTGAGAAACAAGGAATGAAAGTGACAGTATCCCATCTAATTCTAGGATTTGAGAAATTATGCAGTACCCAACAGGCAAATGCATCCATTAGTAAGTGTGGTTACTTAAGGAAGAATTACAAATATTAAGTTGTCTTTCAATATTGTATTGTTTTTCAGATGGCTGCTAAATTATTAGTATATAAATACTTATCAAGTTGTCTGGACAGTAAGAGTTATGACATCATCCCACTGTAGGATGCTTAAGACTCGATGACCTACTAATTGGGTATGGCTAGAAATGCCTTTTCTCATAAGCCTCAGACAAGAGGCAGAGCCTCAGAAGGGCAGAGTGGGTTTCCCTGACAGGGACTCACTGACTCACTGCCACCCACTACTCCCACCCCAGCATGTGCCATCCTTAGACTAGTGGGCTGGAGGGCATCACCCAGATCACAAGCAGTGTTGTGCAGGGGGTGGTGAGCTGAAACCTGGGATGTGATAGTAGCTTTTGTTCTTTTCATTCTGCCACCATTCCCTGGCTTCATCTAATCCATACTCCATGCTCAGGGGTGGGAATGATTTACTTATCTAGTAACAACAGCTATTCAACTAGAGAGCCAGCTTCCCGGACCATTTCTTACAGCCTATGAATATTTATAGAGGATTCAAAGACAAGAAGAGTGATCAGTGCCAGAAGCCCAGGGGAAGATGAAATGCAGGCTGAGTTTAGAGGAAGACACAAAGAAACGGTGGCCTCTTAGCCAGGGTGGGAGGAAGCTGAAAATTTAGAAGCAATTTTAGAGAAGTTAGTACTGATATCATTCCCTGAGTAGAATGTGTGTATCTACACTTTTCTTCACTCTCGTCAGCATGCCTCCCCCAAAAAGGGATCTCCTGATGTATCCATTCAACTTCAGTTGTGAGTTACTATAACCACACCTTCCTACAGCTAACATCGGCCTTAATAACCCAGTTTGCAAGTTATAAAAATTGCCTCTACTTTGTACTTAAATCTATGAATATTAACTATGCATATAGTTTGCATGTAGCTGTTTGGATTTAATCTAGAAATAAAGTACTTTATATTAACTGTCTCTTAGAAATTGCTAAATCTGAAGACTTGATGCTATCTATCCTCAGCTAGCTCTACAAAACCTCAAAGCAACTCTAGAAATTCTTGAGGCCAGATTTGAGCTGCTTTGCTCCATCATGTGAGGTGTCTCCCAACACTTGGATCAAGAAAATCCAGAGTATCAAATGCTAAAGCAAGAAGGTTTTCCCGTCCTTAGTAGTTTAAAGACCATTTCCTTATACTTCATATTACTGCTGTGAGGATTAAAAGTGCTGCTTGATAAAAGTTAATTCCCAAGCATCCAGAGAAAACCAAGACTAAAACCCAGTTCTCCTAAATCCTCCTCTATGCCTTTCCACTGTCCTACACTGACATTAGTCTGTCCAGCCCATACAGCACCTCTCCTAGTGAAGACGAGGAATGCAGTGAGCATGAGACAAAGGCAGTGGTTGCTAAGAGTAAGTCAGAAAACCGCATCTACTGGGAGTGAAATGTTCAACTAACTAGTCATAAGTTTGCAATTACAACAGCAAACAGAATGTGTTGTAGAATAATAAAAAGTATATATAAAAGCCAGAGAGATGCTTAAGGACAAAAGATGTGTGAGTGAGTAATGGGTAAAGGATTTGGAATAACTTAGCCAGAAGAAAGAAAGCAGACTTAATAACACTTGAGACACATAGAGGATTATGGAATTTGGATTATGACCAGATGTTTTCCAATGCTGCTGAAAAGGGGGAATGGATTAAACTTAGAACAGTAGGCCTTTAGACGAGCGGTAGCTTAAGGAAACAGATGCATGATATTAAGACTTGTTTACAGCCCCTCAGGGAGGTTTGTAGAATGTAAGCATTATAAATACCCAGGGGTGGAGGGGGGAGCATTTAAACCACACCAGAAGCTGGGGCTTAGAGTTATATGGAATCTTATTGGGAACAGATAAAATGGTAAGTCAAGATTCTGTGAATTTCTAGGTATAACTCATTCTACATCCTAGTCTCTGGATGAAACATAACACTTTTTAAAAAACGTAAAATTCTTAAAGATCAAATCATCAGGATTAAGCAAATGTATGGACATCTTTCTTTCTGACCTATTTTGACTAAAAATAACCTCCCCTTTGTGTTAAGAAAGATCACCTAAAATGTTCATATATATGCCAGAGTTAGTTCTTACCTTCCCTGACCATCAGCATTCTTGATATATTAGATTTACTAACTGAAAATGAAAGGTCCAGGTAGTAAGATTTCATCTGCTCTGTTGACTGGAAAGCAAAATAAAGATCCCAATGATTAGCACTTTGCACTAATCAAAATATAATTAGAGAGAGAATTCATGAGTAGGCCATTAACCCCAGTCTCCTGCTTCTCAGTTAAGTGATCTCAACAGGTAGCATAGAGCAGCAATCACACCTCCAAATGACTGAGGACACTTGGCTTCAGAACACCTCCACATTACGCAGTTGCGAGGATTGTGCTTGGAACTCTCAGTTCATGTCAGTGTCACTAACGACAAGAATGGCTGCCTCCAAAAGGAATTGCCAAGGCTTGGTTAGGGCCCTTTAATCTAGCCTTCGCAATTCGTAATACCTCAAAGTAGCCAAAATCCTCTTGAAACCCTTGGATGGATTTACAATCAAAACCATAAAACTAGTGTGTGCTCAACAGACAATTGAGAAAGTCATTTAGCAGGAAATCCTACACAAGAGAAGCAGCTTTTCTGAAGGCTGAGAGTAAAGTGAAAAAACATGAAATTTCACCTTTTTGTTTTCAGGTAGATAAATTTCTTTGGTGTCTCCATCATATGACAATTTATGTAGCAAAAGAACCTATTGAGAAATTAATTAATTGTCTTACTTTCCAATAGACTCAGCTTCATAAAATGGGAGATATTTCCCATTACATTCCAAATTGAGATTTAAGCTTTGAAGTCTGCTTTTCCCTAACATCAGGATAGAATGAACAATGCATTTATTTGGGGCCATCTGAGAGGTAAAGGGCTCTTGGTATTCAAAGAGGCATGTGCCCCATGTCAAGGTCTTAGGACCTAGAAAAAAAGCGGGGAGGGATTTGCAAGTGTGGATAGAGACCCAGGCATATTTAAAAATGTGTCCAAGGTGGTAGAACGTCCCCCATGAATGTCCATAATGAAGCCTTGGCCTTCTCTTCCATAACCTAGCTTGACACAGAGGGGATGGAACCATCACTGGAAGTCACTGACCTGGAAGAATATGTTAGCTTGCGCAGGGAGAAGGTGAGGACCCATTCTAAGGAAGCCCAGGCTCCACCTCCAGCCTGTGGAGGCCCCAGAGCACAACAGTAGCTGGGTGGTCATAAAGTAGCCGGAGCCCAAAGGCTGAGAGACTTCTCTGAGGACACCTAATGCCTTTAGACCCTTGTGTGACCCAAAAGAGGGAGAGGGTACCCAAATAATGACCAATACTGGCCTTCTAACCAATCTTCAGGGCTAGAGGACAGAAGTCATTTAAATTGATTTTGAAAATATAAAGAAATATGATATTTATTATACTCAAATGCTATCCAGTAATTTGTACTTATTGCATCTGATTATTAAAGGAAACAAACTGAGTGTTTAACAAGACTGTGGGGGCTGATGTTTAAAAAATATAGATATTACGAAAGATAAGAATATAGTTTGGGACATTTAATACCAATTATTTTAGGTGAGATAATTATGCCTTCTCAATTTCATAGATTTGACAGTTTCAGGAATCTTATTTTTAATATATGACAAGAATTATTGCCAGAAAATCTCACTCATGGTTTTTTTCTGAATAGGAATGCATTCTGTGTATGGATTATAAGTCCTAAGCACATCTCCTATTGACAGTTCCAGAGTAAGCACAGGAAATGGATTATTTTATTGTTTTACTATATTCCTCATAAAAATGTGTTAAAGAACACTTTCTGGAATAAAGGTGTAACCACATTCAAAAAACCTGTTGAAATCATCAACTGTTTTATACCACTATTTGATCACCCAAAAGAGAAAAGTGAGTTTATGGTACTTAAAAGGATTTGTGAAAATTACCTAGAAGTAGCCTCATTGTTAAAATCTTTAATTCTATCCAATCATCGATCCTTTGTTTTATTGGTCATCGAATATAAAATAAAAGACTTTGATCTGTCACTGTTCCAAGCCTCTTATGATTCAATGTGCAAAAGTAGTGGCCAAAGAATTTAGCTCACTTCACATGGCTAATTTATTTATATGTTATTCACTATAGAGCAGTCAGAGGCCTGACTGATGTGTTTTCTTCTGGCAGCATGATACCACAGAAAGATGACTGCAAGCGAAGTCTCTTTGCCACCAGCTAGTTATATCACCTTGGAGAAATGATTGTACCTCTCTAGGCCTCAGTTTCTTCATTGGGGAAATAAGATGATTGAAATAATGATTGGTAAGCACCTTCCAAGTTCTACAATTCTCTGAATCTATTACTCATTGTATTTGTAAACATTCAAAAAGCCAAAGACATCATCACAACAGACGCACTGATCTAGAGATGACGCCTTAGAACATGTCAACTCTTCTCATTCAAAAGGAAATGTGTTGCTATGAAGATCTGCCTGTTTGACAAACTATTACTTGAATCTATTAAAGCAAGAATCTAGACAGGTTACGCCAGGCAAATCGCATAACCTGATTTAGATGATAGAAATGCCATGCATTATAAAATCTTATATGCAAATACGAGGTGCTGATTAAACCTGAAATGCATGTATTATTCAAAATCTGAATTTATATAACTTTGAACAGATCTAGAATACCCTGATCTTTATTCATTCAACAGAGAACTCAAATAAGCCACCCTGTCTGGCATAGAAATTTATAGAAAAGTTCTAAAACTCTGTCTCACTCATTTTCAACAGAAAATAAGGAAGAAGAGAATCAACAAGATTTTAGGAGAGAAATACACAATAAACACACTTAGACACAAGACAAGCAGAGTTGACAAGATCATTACTTATCTGTCCCTTTTCCTACTTGTTCATTATTCCTACAAATGAGAAATGCTGGTTTTAAGGTTTATAAATATCTGTCTTTGTTGCTTTATTACTCCCAGTCATCTTAGTGAGAATCTTGGGGTTTGAACCATACTGTTCATTAAGTGAGCAAACATCTACAGGTCATTTTATGAACCATTATTTATCACCATTTAGAGATAAGGAAAGTCCTGGAATATGCAATCATAAGTCCTGGGTTCAAGTTCCAATTATGTATTTTACTATGTAACACCAGGCAAGTTACTTTACCATGTAGAGTTTGTTTCTTCATCAGTAAAACGGAGATAATAATATTTGACACCTTGTGTTTTTCATGAAGAGTAAATGAAACAATAAATGTGATGGTTCTGATATCATACCTTAACAATTATCAGTTATGATCACTGATTTTATTACTAGGTTAGAATCAGCTGACTCAACTATAGTTTTATCAGACCCCAGGATCTTTAAAATATTATGTACTATTTTATTGTTGAGAGATGAAGAGTCTTTTTGAACCTTATTTTTTCTAAATGTAATAAATATAAAGTAACTTTTGATATGTAGAGAGTTGATTCTTGTTATTCATGGTAGTTATATTCTGTAAAGTCTCCAAGAACACAATTAGCAAATACCAAACCATTGCTCCTTGGGAGAAATTCGGAGTTTAGGTTTCTGTGAGCCTATGGTCACAACAGTTTAATCAATTGATCAATACAGAACTTTGTTTTATGTGTGCTTCTGTTTAAAGACACCTTATTTAATATATATATTTGATTCAAAGCCAACAGCACTACAACTCATGCTTGGATGAAGCTTATCTGAACACACTTGTTTTACCCGGAAGGCACGTCATCACCTTTGTGCACTTGGGAACACTAGACAGCACTTCAGCACTATCCATGGGAGAGTCATTGTAAATGGCGAAATCACCAACAAAAAGAACAAAAATGCAAAAAATCAGGCACTAAGTAGAAGGTTAAAAGGACACTTGTTTGTAGTATGAAAGTTGAGACTAGAAAGTAGAGGTTTGCCTTGTCAGCCTCAGCTGAGAACATGCATATGGGACAACTCAAAATTTTTACTGCTCTGCTCAGGTCTGCAAATGACCACTAAACTGCCATGAGTATTAATGCTGTGTTTACAAAAAAATTTAGTCAGTGGGCAAATTTACAAATACAGAATCTGCAAATAATGAGAATCAATTGTGTGTGTATACTTACATATATATATTTAATATATTATATATTTACATTTGATATTTAATCACATGGCATGTACTATATTATTTTACACATACCTTCTTTTTTATTATAATAATCATGTAATGTAAGTATCACCATAATTTTACCAATATAAAACTGAAGGTAGAGGAGTTAAAACAACTTGTTAAAGTTCACACAGATATAACAGGAATTTAAAACTGAATCTGATTTCAGAGCCTATGTTCATTCTTTACATTATTCTATATTTTATCTATTTTACCAGGAGAAGAAAAATGTTTAATTAAACAAGTGGACAGCCACTACAATTCCAGGAAAATTGGAAAACCACTGCCTTTGATTATCATATTTAACTGAAATTTAAATAACATGGATGGATCTTGAGATAATCATGCTAAGCAAAATAAGTCAGAGATAAAGGGCTGAGAACCATATGATTTCACTTATATAAGGGATATAAAACTGAAAGCAACAAATGAACAAGACAAACAAAAACTCATAGACACAGTTCAGTGGTTACCAGAGGAAAAGGGGGTCAAATATGTGGTGATGGAAGGAGATTTGACTTTGGGTGGTGAACACATGATGCAATGTACTGATGATGCATTATTGAGTTGTACACTTGAAACTTATATAATGTTACCCCAATACATTTAATTAAAAATTAATTAACTAACTAAGAGAACTTAATTTGAAAACAAAGCTATAGATATGTAAATGACTATTTTAATGCATGCTTCCAATTTTTACTCATCCATCAAATATTTATGAAATGACTACTATGTGCTAAGAAGTGTTTTATATGCAGACGTCGACAGAGAGATGATGCTGTGAGGCCTCAGGAGCACACTTCAAAACTGCTCTCTCTCTCTCTGTCTTCTAGGCTGTTAATACATACATATCTCTACAGCAACTTTAAACTCTTAAGGGTCAAAAATGAAAGAAAGGATATTACTAAATTTGATGCCATTACCATTGATGCCTGAGAATTATATAAAACAGTGTGCTCAATATCCACTTTTGCTAAGAATGATAGATGTATTCATAAACTCTTATATGTGAAACAGTCACTTTAAGGGACAGTGTATCAACCAGGATAGATTAGCCTCTCTTGCAATAACAAACAACCTCAAAGTGTCATAATAAAGGTGTCTTTCTTGTTCTTACAAAGTCTAATGTAAATTGAATGGCCCTCCTCCATCTTGCAGCCTGGTCTTAAAGTAATACTAGATATATCTTCTCACAATCAATTGAAAGTCTGGCGGATGTAGAAAGCAAATGGGTTTTGGATGAGCACTGCCTCTGCCACAAACAGATTTTCTTGTTAATCATGAATATAATACATAACCATTTAGATGATGGGTAATCTTAAATTTCCCTTTGATTAATGAGAGATAATTATAAATACCTGTAGTTTAAAGCTTTTTCCCCCTATGCTTTGAATTCCTTCTAAATAATTCATATGCTCTTCAAAAAAAAAATTTTTTAAGAGCAGTTAAACAATGTCTTCTTTTAGGAATTTTTTTTAGGATTTTGAGTAAAAACTCAGGCTCATTCTTGTTTCAATCATCTTGTTTGTATAGGTTTACCATAAAAAGAAATGGGAAAAATCAACAGCCAGCAAGCATAATATCTGGGATTGTGACCTCTGTCAGTTGCAATCAGTTAAATGAAGGTGGCTTATGTATTGAGTAGAATAATGTTCCCCCAAAATTCATGTCCACTTGAAACTGCAGAACTTATTTGTAGACTAGCTCTTTCCAAATGTAATTAGTTAAGTTAAGACAAGTCATACTGGATTAGATTGGGCTCTGAATCCAGTAACTGGTGTCTTTATAAGAAGAGAAGACACAGTTATACAGGGTCATGTGAAAATGGAAGCAGAGATTAAAGTGATAAAGCTAGAATACCAAAAAAGAAGCCACCAGAAGGTAGGAAGAGGCAAGAAATGATTCTTCCTTAGAACCTTCAGAAAAACTGTGAGAGAATAAATTTCTGTTGTTTTAAGCAACCCAGTTTCTGAGAATTTATTGCAGCAGCCTGGGAAACTAATACAGATTGGATCTTAGATTTCAAATAAGAATTAAAAATCAGAAGATATAAGTATATTAATATTATGGCAAAATCTGGTTATAATTTCCTCTATTTAGTTTTTATAAATACCTTCAAATTTTAGGCTTCGTGGATACAATCTGCTATCACTCAAGTCTTGTAGCTTCTCTGGAGGGCTTCCGCATCCTTAAAAAGGGGGAGCCACTGGGTTCTACTCATTCTCTATTTTTGATACCTCCCCAGCGTACTTATCTCTAGCTTTCCTGGGTTCTCAGTCTCATCAATTCACCAAGCCCTGTCCTAGTACCTACCCAATTTCTCGAAGGTGCATGGCCCAGGAAAATGTTTTCATTTTATACTCACACCCATACCACCACCATTCTCTCCTTGCTGCCTCTTTCTCAGGATCATTCATTATCTAATCAGAAATCAGCAAATCTTTTATGTAAAGGACTACGTAGCAAATATTTTAGGCTTTATGGACTCTATGGTCCTTGTCACACTATTCAACTCTGCCATTATCGCACAAAAGCAGCCTAAACAGAACACAAACAAATGAGTATGGCAGTGTTTCAATAAAATGTTATCTATGGACACTGAAATATGAATTTTATGTTTTTCCCGTGCCACAAAATATTCCTTTTCATTTTTTAATCATATAAAAACATAAAAACAATTTTTGGCTTGCAGGGTGTACAAAACAGGTGACAACAGGTCAGATTTGCTCTTCAGCCTCTATTTTGCTAAGCCCTGATCTAGATCACTGGTTTTCAACTGGGGTCAACTTTTTACGCCCATGAAACATTTGACAATGTCTGGAGACATTTTTTATCATCACAACTAGTAGGGTTCTCCTGGCATCCAATAAGTAGAGGCCAGGGATATTGCTAAACATCTTACAATGCACAGGATAGCCTCCCTATCCCCAACTAAGAATTATCCAGTCAAAAATGTCAATACTATTGAGATTAGAAACCCTAATCTAGATAACGGAGTCCTATGAGAAATTGAGAACCCTTCATAACAAATCCCCATAGGTTATACAGTATTTAAGGCCTTCCTTAAATGATTCATTTCATAAATTCTTCTCAGATACAATTATTTGAAATGTTCTTCAATATCCTGTTGTATTTGTAGATCTTCATCGTGTGTTGTTTATTGTGCTCAGGTGCATATGTTCCCTTCTACCACCTGGTAAACCTGAGAAAGGCAAGGGTGTCTTATCAACTTTTATACTCCTAGGACACAAGATATTTGTTGAGAGGAAACTGAGCTAAGAAAAAAATAAAAGGAAACTTCCAGGTTATGAACTCTCTTAAGGCAGGTACCAGATGAGGGAACTTCAACTTTCATAGAGAAGCTACTTCTATCACTTAGAGTGGACATTTTATGTCCTAGAATGCCATCTTTGCTGCTGGTTTATGTCATTTACCAAAAAGGTCCCATGCTGGATGCTTTGGCCTCAAAGGTTGGTGGGACTCAAACTGGTTGAGGTTCTACTCAATGAGAAGCTCCACTTAGAGCCAGATAGGACTTCCTACACCACTTCTGGAGGCATCAACGACAAGTGGGCAAGCATCTATTGAGTTCAGAGGCAGAAGCTAGGAGTTGTACAGCATTACATGAAGATGGGGCAGTTGAGGCCACAGAGTCAATAATGGGTTTGGCAGAATCGCCCAGCTCTGAGGTTGCTCTGCCCTGCTCCCATCTAACATAGTTGATGGCCCTTGGATTCCTGATTAAGCTTCCTTCCCCAACTCCTAATTTTCTCTCACCCTTACCCTACTCTTCTCTTCCTGTCTCATGGCTACTTTCTGCCCCCACCCTAAGCCTCTGCACTGACATTTTTAATGGCTCCCTCCCAGCATGTATCTAAAGCCCCCGGCACACAAAGCCTCAGGGGCCAGCCTCTCAGGGGCGTAGGCCATTTCTCTCACCCTCCAGCTTAACTTCTGCTCAAATTTGGTCGCCTGCTCATTCCTATTAGCTCCCACCTGTCTCCCCTCTCTGCCCAGTCACACTGCATTAATGTCCCATTTGGCAGATTTCTGTGGCTGTTTTGATTCTTCTCCCCAAGGTTTGTGTGACCTTGTACCCTGTCCTATATTTCTACATTTCTATACTTGTACTTGTCCTCAAGCAGGGACTGAACACCAGGTTACATTTTTCTGTCACTCTCTGTCAGGAAGAAGAACACGGCAGTCACGCTTGTGTAGAGAAATGTGGCAAAACACAGAAGTAGAGAGATGTGGTTCTTCTGTGAGAAGTGCTTACAGACCAAGTGGTAAAGTAAACTCACCCAATGGAAGCAGCCTTGTACAACAGACAATAAGATATTTTAAGTGTAAAAATATATAGCACAGAGTTCAGAGCAAAGTAAATAAAAATACCTTCATTTTCCTGAGTGGACAGAGCTAACATTTATTGAACTCTATGTAGTACTATGATAAGCAATTTGCATTTATTAATCAGCTGTTACAATCACCATGGAAAGCCTTTGATGTAAATAACAGCATTACACCCATTGTATAGATTAGAAAAAAGTGGTTCAGGCAGGTGAAGTCCTCAGCTAGTAAAGAGTATGGCCTAGAGATGTCTGACTTCGCAGCCTCCTCTATATAACTGATTTCTAGTAGCTATGAGAGACTCCAGAGACTAGGTGAGACTTGAACTAGACCTTGGAAGGTGAAAAGTGTTTAGATCCATGACTGGAAGAGGGAAGGGCATCTTAGATATAGGATAGCGGTGGGAAAGGCAGTGGACTGGTGGTACAGGAGACTTGCCTGGCAGAGTATTTGAGAACGTGTGTTGAAAAGATGGAGAAAATAGGGTTGGAGATATAGAAGAGCTAACTTCTGCAGCTCCTGCAAGCTAGGAAGGCTAATGTGTCTTGATACTAAAGGAAATAGCTACCAGAACTTTTGCACAGTATAGTAATAAGTTATGTTTGAGGTATAAGACCTTCTAACCTTCAAGCAAGTCCCTAACTACAGTTACGTAAGCGTTCCCTAAATTGAATTTGAGGTTCCCCAAGGTGAAATTGGTGAAATACACATAAAGGAGTACCTTGTTGGGCTAAGTATTTACTTATGTCAGTGTATTAATTTCCTATAGCTACTGTAAGAAATTACCACAAACTTAGTGGCTTGAAATTACCACAAACTTAGTGGTTTAAAATAACACGATTTTATTATATTACCATTTTAGAGGTCAGAAATCTTAATTCAATACACAACCTTAATTCTTCCTTGCTATGTAGCACATATTCACAGGTTCCGGGAATTAAGTTGTGGACATCTTTGGATACTGCTATTTGGTCCCTTACAGTGATCTCACCTTTGGGGCTCCATCAAAGGCAGGCCTATAGCAATGTAACATATATCCTTATAGGCCACCCGGGTAAGCCACTTGGGAACAAAGCCACAGCATACTGCACAGGAACCCAGGTGAAGCTGTCATAAAGTGCACAGCCTCATTGTTCCATCTGATTACTCAGCTTCTCCACGCTGTGGGAAGTACTCATCTTCTCCCACAGAGTCAGCTCCCTGTGAGAGACCTCTAGGGCCAATCCCAGCCTTAAGTGAGCAAGATTGCAGCAGCCTGACCTCTGAGGTTTGGCATCAAGCTTCCAGCCCTTTTATCACTTTGTGTTTCTACTCTGCTAACAGCTTCTTCCTTGTTCCTGAGATCTACACCCTCTTCTGGGCCCTCACTCTGGTGTCCTTATTTTATCCTCTAGAGATCTTGAGTTTGTCTTGAGAATGACTTACTATTGCCTCTACTTTCTTCCTCTCCAGTCCCAGATCCATGGTCCTGCCGTCAGCTTGGTGGCTGAGTCTCTCCCTCCTAACATGTTTGCTTAATGCCAGAGACAATTTATCTCCTCAGTTCCATGGCCACCCCCTGCCCCTGAGTTCATAGCCCCTGCTCCCCACACCCACTTTAGTGGGCAGCTCCAGTGCCAGGTCCTGTCTCAGTTCATAGAACTCATCCCAGAAAGGTTTGTCTCCAAGGAGACACAACACAATGTCCATGTACTATTCCCAAGGTAACGTTTGAACAGCTCCATGTTAATCAGGAAATCAGAGGCTCTAATAGAGGAAAGGAGTCAAGCTGTCCTCTCATACCAACTTATTTACCAAATGCTCACATGGGAATAACACAACACCTTCTACTTTTCAGAGTACTTTAAAATCTATTATTTCCACTATATAAGGTCAGTGAGATAAATTCATCCATTCTTAGAATTATATGACAGATGAGAAATCTGAGGTTGAAAAGGATAATGGAGCTATCAAAGATTATATAACTAGGCCGAGTTAGGGCCTGAGTTCCTGTCTCTGGAATCCGAGGCCGGCATTCTTTCTGCTATATTATATCAGCAGATCAAGTCTGTAGGTATTATGTCAGTGGGTCAAGCATTTAGGTATTATGTCAGTGGGTCAAGCCTGTATATTCTGGCTGGAAATCTGAGGGTTGGAAATATTTTTATATCATCCTGGCCAGTCATATAATCTAGGGAATTTAAAAGTCATTGAGGCTAATGTCATTATGCTGGAACCCCCTCAAAAAATGCCCTGCCAAGTGGTTAGCCAGCTTCTGCTTCAACAGCTCCCACAGCCACACATTTCACCTTTAAATATCTCTGAATATTAATGAACTCTTCCTTATCTTGAGCTCAGATGTAATTCCCTAATTTTCTCCTCACTCACTGGTTGTACCCAAGCACACATATGCATGTGTGCACACACACACATACACATACACAAACACAGCATGAATCTTTCTTTCCTATGAGAGTCTTCCAAAAGATGTACCCCCAAGTAATCATTATTCCATACTTAACAATCCCTGCTTCCTTTATTCATCCTCCACTGAGAGGATTTTCATCTCCTTCATTGTTCTGGCCTAAGTCCTCCTCTGAGTCTCCTGTAAATGTTCTCATATTGTGGCAAATGACATGACTATGGCAACCTCAGTCTAGCCTCTGATCTGGGAAAGATCTCCATGCTGTGGTCTGCTAACCCTGCAAGAACACGGGTCTATAGACCTCCCCATGCTCTCACCTTACAGCAGGATCTAGCAAAGCACAAACTAGAACAGAGATTCTGAAACACACTAAACAAGAACTGGAACTGGTTTTTGTTCCAGTAACTCTGCCAAACATTTCAGAAATTCTAGTAAACATGCACCCATCTGGAGAAGGCAACTCAAACGACAACTAATTCTGCAGTTGATGTTTGATCACGGTGCATCTTGAGTAGGAGGAAAGGTAATGATTCACAGATACCAACTGCTCACCCTCATCAGATGAAATAGCTAGGAGAAGCAATGAATTGTGCTTCAATTATTCCTACCCAGAAATCACTACAGTTCAAGAGCCTATTATTCATGGAGGGGCAGCTTAAGCAGCATACCTAAGCAGGGGAATTGCTTCTCTCTGGCATCTTGATTCAGTTGGTTGGGTTTTATATGTTCTTTTTTTTCCTTTTGTTTTCATTGTAGAAGTAACTTGAAGCCAACCTGGTTGATTAGGCAAAGCAGTTCCTAGGTGTGCACAGGGCAGCCACAGCTTGGAGGGTGAAGTCTGTTAGGAATTTCTGCTGGGCTTGGCTGCGGGCAGCAAGAAAAGATTGCAGGCAATCCTGACACTATTCAAGGTACTGAAGGGGCTGCACCCAGTAGCTCAGGAATCTCATGGCCTGGGTATTCTTTTCTGATGTCTCTTTGTCCTTATGCTGTACTTGTAAGTAACTGAATTTGTGCCTGAGACCAAGCCTCCACCTATATCTTAGGTCTAGGATCAAGTTTCTGATTTGTTGCTTATGTTTGGTTTCCAGCCCAGTACTCTTGTCCTAAATAATGGTGCCCTGCCACACTCTTAACAGCCTTTCCTTTTCCTAGAATCCACTACTGCAGCCAGGGCCTTGCTACCACCTGCCAGACTTTCTTGATGCCAGTACCCTGCTCGAGGCTCTACAGGATCTCTATACCCAGATCCTCCATTGCTAGGTTCCGCCTTCAAGCCCTCAAATCTTACCTTGTGCCACATCTCCCTATGTCTGCCTATCCTCTTCTCATACTTGTAACTAATTACTCACCTCTCTCTAGCAGGATATGGTGCTTCCTTTGCTCCCTGCCAGGAGCCAAAATGACACCAATATAAGCTCATGGACAAATTTAGCTTTCCAGGCCCTCCAATTCTGCCTGGTATTGCCACTTTTCAATATTCTTTCTGCTCAATACAGCTTTAGAGGAGAATGAAGGAGTAAATATGCTGCAGAAGAGTGATATGCAGCCTGGAACCCTGAGCTAGACGAGAAAGGGGAATGCTGGCACAAGGCAACTAGAATCTGTTTCTCCCAGCCCAAAATATAAGTTGTTAGTGCTACTTTCCCCCATCCCACCCCCTTTTTCTTCTTGCCTACCTCACAACCTGATTTCTTTCACAGTGAGGACTGGGCCAGCTCTGTGGACACTGAGACAAAGTCACTAAGTAAAGATTTCAGTTTAAGTGCTTTTGATTTTGCTTTTGGAATATTGACAGTAACTAACAAATTACACCCAAGTTATGTTTATAGCTCTGTGGATATTTGAATTCAGGAAAACAAACTGGTGATTGGTTATCTTGAAGATGTAAGTTAAAGTCACAAAACACTATTTTTGCCATGTGGTGATTTTTTTACAGAAATAACATTCCATTTGCTAAGTAACATGATAAACAATGGTACAGTTTCCTTCCATCACTACTTCCAAAATTAAATTTAACAACAATCCTCTGCTTCAACAGAGAGAATAAATGGGCTAGTTGCTCATTCATGGAAAACAAGTAAAATTTTCCAATGACTGTTTCTTTGAGGTGTCTTTTTAAGAGATTTGAAGGAGAATAGGTTGCAAGGTGAATATCCAACCTTTTAAAAAAAGCAAGAATCAGGAGTTTCAACCAAGTGAGCTGCTAATACAGAATATGCCCCCCAAGAAACTGAGCTTGACACCATATTTCATGTGTTTCACAAACTCATCCTATATCTGAATGTCACAGCCACCTTTGCAAAAATCATATTCTTTAAATGAAATAGAAAAATATAGTGAAAAGATTGCTTGCTATTTTCTAGGTAAAAGATCTTTTTCTTAAGAAAAACACTGCTGAGGATAAAAGTCAAGTATGGTTTTAGACATTCTCCAATTTCCAAAATACCATTTAAAAAAGAATTACACCCATGATTTATACACGATTCATTAGAAAGCAAGATAAAATGAACTGCTAAATTTTAATTGCATTGAAAGAGCAGACATCTTGAAAAACACCCCCAAATTCTTGGGATTATAAACTAGTCTAGTAACATCTTTACTACAGTGTAAACTTTGTCCACATAGCTTATCTTGGTTAAATTAGAACTGTATTTTGAGTTTCATGATTTGATAAACTTCTGAAGAATTTTTTCAGTAAGCAATTAGAAGGTCAAATGTTATCAATTTTTAAGTTTTTTATTGTGAAAATTAATAGGCTGAATCATAGGATCTTCTATGAAAATGACAGGAATGTCATCTCATAAAAAATGAAATATTTCCATTTGTGACAATATAGATGGACCTTGGATGCTAAGTGAAATAAGTCATATAAAAAAGAACAAAACCATATGAGTTTACTCATATGTGGAATATAAGACCAAAAAAAAAGAAACAAAAGAATAAACAAAACAAAACGACTCAAAGATGCAGGTAACAGATTGGTGTTTAAAAGAGGGGAGAGAGAGTAGGGGTGGGTGGGTGAAATGGGTAAAGGAGGTCAAATGTATGGTGATAGATGGAAACTAGACTCTTGGTAGTCTACACCTGAGGCTTATATAATGTTATTAGCCAATGTTACATAAATAAAAAAACAAACAGACAAATAAATAAATCCATCCTAATGGATTATTAACTTTATCATAATATTTAACATCTAAAAATAAGGGCTCAAGATTAATATTTTAAATACCATATCTATATTTTCTTATTCTAAATAGAAAATTTGCTTAAAAAACAACTTAGTTGTCTGCATACAGAAGTATTTTTTAAAAACTACAGTCTCCCTCCTTCCCACCCTCACCAAAATAAGAATAGAATGATACCCTGCATTTCACAGGCCTAGGAAGAGAATGTATCCAATATACACAATATCCTCTCCATTACCCATACTGATTACAGACTGAAGCTAGGGAAGAACAGTGTTCTTTGTATAATAGATACCTTACATAATCTATAATAATTATGGCAGACAACATCTTGCAGGATGTATACAGCCTTTCAGAAGATGTAAGCTGCCCAATTACTGGTCGGAAGGAGCCAGGTTGAGAATGAGCATCTGTATTGGATTTAATGGTCTATGACAGTAAGGTTTGCTAGACTACCTGCCCCTCCCTTTAGGTTTGGAAGGACGTCTACCATTAGTCTTCTATCTGGCAGCCGCCTCTGAAACAGGAGCAAGATTAAAAGGACAGGCACGCTTGCTTGAACTTCTGTGTCTCCGAGATTGCTGTTCACACACATACCTGTGGCCTTTAGTGGAGTTTTCTCTCCTAGCAACAGTTTTAACCTTTTGGCATGGATTTTGCCTTGATAATGTGAGTCAGCCACCACCGCTGAGGTAAAAGACATATTACAGAGTGTGCAGCATTTGTTCTTATCCACCATATCCGCATCACTTCCCTGCCAGGGAGAAAGAAAAAAATTAACATTAGAGAGAACCCTAAGTCCTAAGATTTCTTGTTTCCCATTCCATTTTATTGAAAATGAAATTGACCACAAAGTTTTTCGCTGAAATGTCTAGTTATTGTTCTACAATTTTTTTTCCTCACAATAATTATCATCAAAACTTAGTTACTGACTTCAACCCATATTTATTTAGCACCGATACTGCCAGGCACTGGGAATACAGGATAAATATGCAGATATGAGTTACCTGAAGAAAAATGGGGCCCATAATTAGGTGAGAACACATTGTGTCTGGAAAACAGTCTCTAATTGCACCCGTTATACTCATTAAAGTAGGTAAAATATCAGAGTTCAAATGGCCTGAATTATTTAGCAGAAATTATATTTTGACATTTAGTTCTGTCTTTGACCAATTTTAGCCTCACCAGGCTACATGGCAATGTGCTCAAATTTTTTTTTTAAGATTTATTTAAGGAATTGAACATTTTTCATAATTAACTTGAGTATGTACCGTAGAGCTATGATGACCATGCTGGCTGAATTTTCTAGGAGAGTTTTGGTAATTTTTCTTTTCTTCAGGAAGGTGGTTAGTTCAATGCTGCACAAAATACTTAAATCCAGCTTGATTTATAATTCCTTTTGTAAGACTTGATGAAAATGAACCATGATTCAGGAAAAAAAATAAATTATTTGTCAGACCATGTGAACAGGCTATTGTGCATGCAGATCATCAATTACCTATATTATGCAAGGGAAAGATTAATCCATAGGCTCCCCTCCTGCTTAGTTAGAAATTGAGGGTAAAGTGGACTCTCAGATAAGGAGTTAATCTGCTCCTTAATGGAACAGCAATAGCAAAGCGCCTCTTTGTTAAAGAGAAAGCCCTGGATGAGGCTCCATCCCCACAATAGAACCTTCTCTTATTCCCAGCAAGCAGAGTGAAATTTAAAATGGCATGGGGAGAAGAATGAGGGTGGGAATTGGATGGAAAAAGGGAATTACACTGTGTATTATTCCACATAATAATACGTCCAGACTGCTGGAGAGAGTATTGCCTTGCAAATTATGTGGCAGTAGAAAACTAACTCTTTCCCACTTAAGGCACTAGTTTGTAATTTCTCTGATAATTAGTGTTAGTCCTTGGGAGGAGTGGGATGTGTGTGTGTGTGTGTATTTCCAGGAGGCTGGCCTGTAGTTCATGGGAGGAAGAGAAGAGACCTCAAAAGGGATTCTGTGTGATTTGGAGTTACAAAGCCCACCTACTGCAATATATTATCTTAACTTTAGAATATTAAATCTTAGAATGCCCCCCCACTGGTTTATTACAGTTTATGAGTGAGATGTGAGAAAATGTACTGCTAAGGGTTGAGGGAATAGCATCAGTGAGAGAAACTGGATCCTATGGAGAAAAGAGGGGCTCTCCTAAAGGTCCTCTCCTGGTGAGGGATTAACCTTAGGGCAGGACACCTGGGTAACACCAAGGCTGCATACACTGAGTATGCCCTTTTGAGGGTTTAAAGTTAAAATGTTTTGAGTTTTCCCTTAATTAAAAAAAAAGAAAAAATTCATAAACACCTTTACACCCTTGTGTGGTATATTGTGGAGACTGACTGGACCAGGCAGTAAAGGGGGCAGTGGGCTTCCCCTCACCCATCTCTCCAAACAAGCCTAGGAGATGACACAAAACCCATGGAGAAGGCAGAGCCCAAGAATATCAGGAAATGACAATCAGGAGTTATTGAAGGGTTTGATGCCAGTAAATCAGGAGTGAATAGCTCAGGAGGGATGAAAGACCTGACTGGTACCTTGCCACTGTGTGTTAGAAGATATTGGTGCTACATTAAAATAAATAAATAAATAAAAATAAAGAAGATTACCAGGGGGAAAGTGGATGTTTGAATGACCCATTTTTCACCTGCTTATGATTATATATAGCAAGGTATGTAATTTTTCTTAAAATTAGGGACAAAATCATAAGCCAAAGCTTAACCCACAATCTACACCTATTTACAATCTGTGCAGCCCGTCTGCACTTCTAGTGAGACTGCCAGCCAAGCCTAGCCTCAGGAACCAGTCCTTCTCTCACTGAAGATCTAACATGTACTCATTTCTAAAGAAAAGCTGGAAACCCAGAAAGTGGGGATGGTATCATTATATGAGGTGTACTCAAAACTAGTTTCCAGGGCAAAGAATTGCCCTTAAAGTGGATAATGATCAATGGATTTGTTGTATTCATTCATTCAACACATTTTTAAGAACCTATTAAATGTGTTAGGTAAATATGACTCTGTTACCTATTATCGAGGAGATTGAGGCCAGTAGAATTAGAGAAGGTAGACAGAAAATAAAAAGATAATATTATAATCAAGGAAATAGAGTCTTCTCTTGAGTTCACACATTTCCAATTGTTAGGTAAAAAATACATTAATATAATTTAAGTCTATTTGTGTGGATTTTCATCTTTGAGCCTTTCTCATGCCTGCAATGCCCTCCCTCACTACTTCTTGTCTAATCCAGTCTTTCCAGAATCTGTTTGCATGGCTCAGTTCAGTTGTTACTTCTTGAGGTGGAGATACTTCTGACCCCTCTACAGACCTGTAGAAGTGAGGACTGGCCTTAGGGTCTTCTATCTGTCTTGCACATACTTATTTTATAATAGAATACTGATTATTACATTTTTTTTGTTTTCATATTCGTTTCCCTTGTGAGCCTACAAAATTTCTTTAAGATCATGGAAATTGTCTCACTGACATTGAAGCCTCACTACCTAGCACAACGCTTGCCACACAGGGAACTTTTAGTTGTTTACTGAATGAAAGGAGCTGTGGGTTGGTTTGTGGGGTTAATAAAATTGTAAGACATAAAAGTCAAAAGAGGAGACAGGTAATGCATGGAGATCTAGTTGTCACAGAAAATCTTCCAACCTGACAGGGAGATGGCCAGAAAAAGAACCAGAGGTATTAACAATTTATAAACTAACTTGAGGGTTCGAGTAGGGGAACATTTTTCCAAAATTTATGTTAGTTTCATCATAGTTTTAATATATATATTCATGGAATTCTGCTTTCCTGGGCAATCTCATTCACATCATCATATAGGAGAATCAAAAAAATAATAGAAAAGGAGAATCAATTGTAATGCAAGTAAATATTATGAAATATAGTTACCTTATAGTTGTAGAAGAAGGACCAAGAAAATTTAAGTACCTGACAATAGAAGGGCTATAATGCCCTATCATGTTAGGCAGCCTCGAGGTCAGCAGGACATGCTTATGGGATATTTTACTAAAGGAGCCAATGTAACTTATATGGTGCAATTGTAAATACCACCAACTCTGACTACTCTAATGACCCTGGTGCAAAAACAGCTACCTACAAAAAAATCTTGGTATTAACCAAGTCCCTTGTACTAGAATTTAAGTACGTATTCTTGGTTATGTAAATCTCAAATAGATGGCTCCTTGCAACTACAGATAATATAATCCGTGTTGAAGTTTCCTACTGCACCCAGAGCAATGTTGATAGATGACCCAGGGTTGAACACCATAGAGTTTGATGAACTGACCTCAATGAATACATTTAAAGTTTCTGGCTTAAAGGATTGAGAATGACTCCCAAGCTATAAAGTAAATGAAGAAGGAAACTAAGATTGTCTGAAAATATGGATTTCAACCTGGAGGCAATAATTAAGTCAGACTTTTTCAGTGCAATGTCCACATTGCTGGGGAAAAAAATATTTGTGGAGTACCCTAAGGCTGCTTAGTCAAAGCATTGTGCAAAGTTATGAAGTTTTTAAAAGAATTCAATCACAGTGGAGAACCCTTGATGATTCTGACCACAAATCTGATCCCCAAAGGCCTTTCTCTTAAATTTTTTTTACTTAATTCAGATAATTGCTTTCATTCTCTTATACTTTAAATGAGTGCAAACAAAACCTAAGAGATATTTATTCAAAAAAATATACTAAATCTCAGTAAGAGCCCTTCAGCCACAACTTTATCCCTCCTTATTAACCTCCCAGCTCGCATGATGGAAGCTCCACCCTGGTTGGATGGGATCAAGAAAACAAAGCTCCCTCACCTATCAGCTCCCAGTTAAGAGATATCAGGAGGGAAAGGCCACCAGAATTAATCACATTCTCTTCAACTCCAAGATGCAGAAGCTAAATTAAATAATATAGCCAAGAGATCAGGTACTCTTTCTTCCACCTACCCTCATTCATAAGATAGAAGCTCTATCCCAAGAATAGCAGGCCAAGAATATTGAAACTCTGACTGCTTTTGTCCCAGCTCACTTGTAGGACAGAGGTTGCACACCAGGACTGACAATCTAAAAAGACCAGAGTCTACCACCTTTCTCAGCTAATAAAACAGGAATTTCACTCTGAGAAAAGCAGGCCACTATTCCTGTCCCCAACTCTGGAGTAGCAACTCAGAGTTTTTTCCATGAAAATAGATGGAAAGAAGAAGTCCATAAGAATAGAAAGCTCATAAACTCCCCCCAAAGGAACTGATTTTATTCGAAAAAGTTTAAGACTAAGGGTGCTCACAAAAATGATGGAGATTTTGGTGCTAACCAATTAAGACAAAGCATTAGAGCAGTAGGCTAAACCACAGGCCAACTATTTACCCAGAGAGAACCAGGGAAAGAGATAGCTAAGGAGAGCCTTTCTATAGTTAGCACAAACTTCATATATTTGCCTAAAAAACTAACCCTACAAAAAAGACTACATTTAATTGGATCAGACTATGGAGAATTTATATCCTACAGCATTGACATCATCTAGCAATTATTAGAACCTAAATTCTAGGTATGAGTCCAGCAGAGGCAGGCAATTTAACAGGGAAGATCAGAGAAACAGACAGTCAATGAGAGTCCTAAAAATGCCACTGTCATCCCACAGTGACTAAGCACACTCCTAAGGCTTCACTTTTGAACAATAACATTGGTGGCTGCACATCATGAAGGAAATAGACATTATTAAAATAGTCTAGCCAAGACATTGGACAAATAAATGAGCAAACAATAACAAAAACAAGCCTTGGAAGATGGAGGAATAGTTATATAGCATTTTTACAATATAGTACCTAAAACATCCAATTTTCAACAACAGCAACAAACTTACAAAATGTGCAAAAAAAAAATGAAAAGCAGGAAAGTGTAACCCATACACAGAAGGAAAAAAAAGGACCCAGATGTTAGGTTTAATTGGCAAAGACTTCAAGGTAATGTCAAAGACTTCAAACAATCAAAAATGTGTTCAAAAATTAAAGGAAATCATGTTTAAAGAAGTCATGGAATGTATGATGCCAGTACATTATCAAATAGAGAATATCAAAAAAGAAAGGAATTGTACTTGGATGGGAGACCACTGAGGAAGATCAGGTGCTGTGTAGGCATAAAAAATAAAAAAAAAAATAATGGATTGTAAGCTGACAAGGTCCTTGCAATTTCTGAGGTCAACCAAGGGTTGCCTCACCTAAAAAAATAAATAAAAACTTTAGAAAAAAGAAAGGAATTAAATGGTAATTCTGGAGTTAAAATGTAAAATCGAAATGAAAAATTCATTAGAGAGTGCTTGCAAAAAAAAAAGAATCAGTACCTTGAAGATAGATCAATAGAAGTTATACAGTTCAAAAAAGAGAAGAAAGAATGAAAAAAATTGAACAAAGCCTCAAAGAATTGTGGAATACCATTAAGAACACCAACACATGAAATAAAATGAGAGTATCAAAAAGTGAAGAGAAAGAGAAAGGAGCAGGAAAAAAATATTCAAAGAAATGACTGAAAACTTTCCAAATTTAAAGAAAACATTCATCTACACACCCAAAAATTTCAACAAAATTCAAGTAGAATAGGTGCTGAATGATTCACACCTAGATACATCCTAGTTGAAATACTGAAAGCCAAAAACAAAGGAAAATATTTAAAATAGCAGAGAAAAACAACTCATCACATACAAGGGAACCATAATAAGATTAACAACTGACTTCTCATTTAAAACAATGGAGGTCAGAAGTCAGTGGGATGATATATTCAAAGTGCCAAAAGAAAAATTCTATAAACCAAGAATCGTACTTCCAGCAAAACTGTCTTTCAAAAATGAATTGAAATAAAGACATTTGGAGATTTTTTTAAGTGAGAGAATTTGTTACTAGCACATCACCTTATTGGAAATAGTAAGGAAGTTCTTCGACAGAAAACAAGTGCCATCAGAAGAAAATTTGAATCTCATGAAAACCAGAACAAAACAAAACAAAGCAAAAAACAAAAAGCACAAGTAAAAATAATTATATAATTACAAAAAACAGAATATATGTATATGTCTTCTTTCTTCCCTTAACTAATTTTAAAAGTATATGTATAAAATATATTTGTATAGTTGGACCAATAACACATTGAAACATACAGAAATATAATTTATTTTACAATAACAACACAAAGGTGGTAGGTGGAAGCAAAGCTGCACTTGAGTAAAGAAATGACACTGATTCAAACTAAAATCCATGGAAAAAATTATGATAACCATAAAGGGTAAATAAGAAGGTTACTACACTAAAATATGTACTGCTCTAATTTTCTTCTCACTTTCTTAAAAGATACAAAGTTACATAAAATAATAATTACAACAATATATTGTTGGGTAACATAGAGGTCATATATATAACAATATTAGCACAAAAGGGAGAAGAGAGAATATATCTTTAGCTGGCTAAAATTAAGTTAGTTTAAATTATAAATAGATTTTGATAAGTTGAGATGTAGATGGTAAGCTTAAGAACAACCAGTAAAGAAATCATTCAAAGTATTATAGTGAAAAATCACTAAAAGAATTAAAATGTTGCAGTATAAAATATTCTCTTAATGCCAAGGAAAGTGGTAAATGAGGAAAAAAAGGGAAAAAAGACATAATTGCATTTAAAAAATAAAAGTAAAGTGGTAGATATAAATTCAACTATAGGAATAACAACACTGAATGTGAAAGTATTAAACAATCTAATCAAAATAGAGATGGTAATACTTGATTAATAAAATGACCAATCTACATGTTGTGTACAGGAAACACGCTTTAGAGCCAGTGATACAATGGGTGAAAGTAAAAGGATGAAAAGTTATATCAGGCAAACAGTATTCATAAGAAAGCTGTAGAAGCTATACTAGTATCAGAGAAAATAAAACTTTGAAACGAACATTATTGCTAGAGATAAAAAGTGGGGCATTTATAATGATTAAAGTGCCAAGTCCTTGGGAAGATATAACAATTACTACATATATGCACATAAGTACAGAGTTGGAAAATACATGAAGCAAAAGCTGACAGAATTGAAGGTAGAACTAGATATTCTAAAATGTCTGTTGGATCTAGTTGTTTTGAGTCTTCTCTTTTCTTCGATATATTTATCAGTCTTCTGCCTAGTTATTCTATCCATTATTGAAAGTGCAGTATCAAAATCCCCAAATATTATTATTGAAAATTCCCCAAATTAAAAAATAGGCAAAGGATCTGAATAGATATTTCTGCAAAAAAGATATACAAATGGCCCATATAACATGAAGAGATGCTAGACATCACTAATCACCAGGAAAATGCAAGTCAAACAACAAGCTACCACTTCATAACCACTAGAATGGCTAGAATAAAAAAATGTGGGTAATAAAAAGTATTAGCAAGAATGTGGAGAATTAGGAACCCTCATATACTGTGAGTGAGAATGTACCATGGCACAGCCAATTGAAAAACCATCTGGCAGTTCCTCAAAACTTTAAATATAGGGTTGCCATATGACCCAGGAATTCCACTTCTAGGTATAGTCAATCTTTATTATTCACACATAGGCATTTGCAAACTTAACTACTTGCAAATATTTATTTGTAAACCCAAACAAATATTTGTAAACCCAATGCTTATGCAATTTTTGTGGTCATTCACTGATACATGCAAAGTGGCAAAACATTAGAGTCATCTGACACTTCTGTCTCAGCTGAAGTTGTTTTACCTCTCAGAATGTAAGTGTTCTTTTCATGGTCTACATAGTATCACGTTTTTTGCATTTTTGTGCTGTGTTAGTGATTTTGCTGCTTAAAATGACCCCTAAGGGTAATGTTAAGCTGCTGTCAAGTATTCTGAAGCACAAGAAGATTGTGATGTACTTTAAGAGAAAATACATGTGTGTTAAATAAGCTTCATTCAAGCATGAGAAACAGTGACGCTGGCTGCAAGTTCAATGTTAATCAATAGACAGTACTTTACATCCAGAATAAGGAACAGGGAATTTGTTAATATGTCTGTGAGAACACTCCAGAAAGTGCTAAAGTGACATCTACAGTGCATGATGAAACTATGGAAACGTGGCTAAATTTGTGGATTCATGAGAAAATGACTGATAGAAAAAGCATAATGGACAGCATTGTTATGGAGCTAAAGGCAATGAAAGTTACCATATTACCCAGAGTCGGGAAAATGTTAAACCCTTCTCAGCTAGAGTTTTACTATAAAGAAATACTACTTGTACTCAATTTTTTGTAAGAAATATACATTAGATAAGGCATCTTTAAAAAGAAACACACATAAAACAAGATTATATATTGATCAGATGACGTAAGTCTTATGATCAGTGTCTTGCAGAAACTTAACCTTGTATTTCCCCCAGGAGCAATGGCTTAGTATTTGCCAATTCAGAGTTGATGACTTTATAAAACATAATTACCATGAAAATAACAATAAAACGTATATTTCATTCAAGAGAAATAAAAATGTTTGTATAAAAACTTACGCATAAATATTCATAGCCGTATACCTAATAACAGTCCACAAGTGAAAACAACTTGTATGTCCATCATCTGAAGAATAGGTAAATAAAATATGTTTTATACATACAATGACCTATTATTGTCAATAAAAAAAATATAGTACTGATACATGCCACAACACAGATGAATCTTGAAAATGTTATGATAAGTGAAAGAAGTCAATCATGAAAGACCATATATTATATAATTTCATTTATACGAAATTTTCAGAATAGGAAAATCTATAAAGACAGAGAGTGGATTAACGATTGTCTAGGAGTAGGGGGATGGGGAGGAAGAGGTCAGGGGAAATGGGGAGCAACTGCTGATGGGTAGAGGGTTTCTTTCTGATGAAGATAATGCTCTAACATTTATTATGGTGATGGTTATACTACTCTGTGAAATAAACTAAATATGTAAATTATATGATATATAAATTATATCTCAATAAAGCTGTTATAGAAAAAGCCCAAGAGATGCATCTAAATGATTTTAAAAGCCCAAAGAAATACTGAAATTCGAAGTATAGTTTTCTTTTCTATTCTGGGCATCTTCTGCTTAGAAGTAAACCCATTCAGAAAAGAAAAAATGTTGAAAATTATTTTGTTTATGTGGGCTTCCTTGCAGTATGTGGAATTCCTCTGAGCACTGGCTGGATGGACATCCTTAGAATTCTGATCACTGGTGTTTACTTTGGCTAAAGACATTTCATGACTATGCTGGAACTACAACTACAGCCACTACTAAGCTATGCCTAAAGGCAAGAACCATCCGACACCCCTGTTAGAAGCAGAAATAACTGAATCTGTTAGAACATTCCCTGTAGTAAGTAAGATTAAATGTCCAATCAATGCAACTATTTCCAGTGTTATGCATGTTGTTGCTTATAGCATGATATTTAATCTCGAAAAGATACAGTAAAACAGGGAAGAATTCTCTTCTCTTCCACTTCACTAGGCCCAAAAGACCTAGAATGCATACTTCACAATTCACTGCAGGGTCCTAAGCAATCTTGTCTCCTGCTGTCCTGTCTCATGCATCCTGTTCCACTCCATTTAGGTCATGCTGTTCTCTCTTCTCCCAAACTATTCAAATCACATCCAGATATCACAGTCTATCTTATCCAGGAGTCCTGTCAGAACTTGCAAACTTCATCCACGTTTTTGTGGCTGACCTCTCCCAGTCCTTAACTTTTGTGCCATAATTCAAATTAGGTCTTGTCCTTTGTTTTATTAGCATTTTTTAGGATTGTCTCTCCAGAAACATCTTAAAGGCAAGAACTTTAGGAACTGTCCTCCCCACGCCTTATCATCTCCAGTGCCTGCCATAGGTATGGATACACATAAGAGACTCGATAAACATGAAATAAATAGCTGCTGAATAAATATCTTAAAGTGGCCATCTATTAACCAGTTCTAACTCAGTCACATAAGTCTGTTTTCCACATAAAATAATATCTCCTTGTTTTCTTACCAACATTATTGCTTACTTTCAGGGAAAGGCCAAGTGGCATAAAGTTCATACTCAATACCGAAATGAAGATAGTGTCAATGGCATGTCATTGTGTGTTTGTCCACATAAGAAGAATGTGCCCTGCTGGCTAGGAAGGTGAGTGATATCCAGTTAGCTCACAGAGAAGCTACAGTGTTTATGTCTCCAGAGCCTACATTAAAACTGGCATGAGTCTTATGTTCCACTGTTAACTGGAGAAATAAATGCCCTACCATTTGGATAGAGACTAACCACTCATTAGATGAAAACTCTCCATTTCCATAGTATTGGGGAAAATGGTTATTTTGATACTAAAGGAAAGAGAGAAGGAAGATCTGTATTCAGGAGGGATGTAGAATTCTCTGTGTGTCTTTGGTATTTGGAAGGCATTGGTTTGTATTTCAGTCACTAAAGAAATATTTAAACAGATGGTAACAGTACTTATAAGACCCCAAAAAGAAGAAATTAGCCAGAGCTTCTGAGAGAGGCCAAATACATACTTTGGGTAAGCCCCACTAACAACGAGAAGTAGAATAAAGGTAGTACAAGAGGCAGGTGGGAAGAGAAGAAGAAAAACGTCAAAAAGCTCTGACAATCTCAAAATCCACAAAACGAAAAGCTATAATTCCTATCTGAGACATCACTTTAAGATGGGATAGAGATGAGGGAGTTTTAAAATTGGAATGACATCCATGCCAGAGAGATTTTCCTGCAGAGCAGCACCGCTTGCTGTCATCATCCACACCCTCAGACTCCAGTGTCGGCACAGTTGCCATTTTCTGAGAGTCATGTGGGCCAAACATCACATTAGGTGTCTTCTATACTTCATCACACTTAGTTTTCATATTAACCCTAACGTAGACTTAGGATTTATTCCTCTTTCCTTTTCCCCCATCCACTGCAATCAATCCATCAGCAAATTTTGTCTCCTTGCCCTCCAATTATATCCCCAAATCGTCTACTTCTACTTCTCAATCCCTATTACATTCTTTTCCCTATCACTCGTGTTCAAGCCTGAGTCTCTCTCCATTTCATGCCACTCTTTTACATTCTTTATAGTACTTCTTTCACATTCTAAAATTTCATGGTTTAGATATTTAAGTTTACTTATATATTATCTTTCCCCTAACACTAAATTTTTCAGTATTGTAATCCCAGTATCTAGAACAGCACTGTCCTATAGCCTATAGCACAAGCCACAAATATGGCCACATTTAACTTTCTAATAGCCATATTTAAAAATAAAAAGAACTTGTAAATTTAATTTAAAAAGCATTTTATTTAGCCCAATATATCCTTTTAACATGTATTTGACCAAATTTTTTTTAAATTTTAGGTGTATATTCTTTTTCTCTTTATAAGACTTTGAAATCTGGTATATACTTTACACTTGTAGCACATCTCGATACAGATTATCCATGTTTCAAGTGCTCAATGGCTCCATGTGGCAAGTGACAGTGTAGCTCTAGAACATATTGAATAATTATTAAATATTAGTTGAATTTAAAATGAAATAATGAAGGAATCAATAAAGAAACAAATAAAAAAATCCCTATTTTTATAGATCAGGAAAATGAAGCCCAGAGTGTTTAAATAAATTTTCCAATATGTCATGCTTGCAGAGTGTGGCAGACCTGATTTTTGAATACTTACCTAGCTAAATTCAAGGTGGTGCTATTTCCATTATACAGCACTGGCATCTTAGGTCAGTCCTAGCATCAAAAACTTTCAAGAGTTCTTTACTACCTAAAAATAAATTTCTTATCATGACAGTTAAAGTCTGCTAAAATCTCTGAACACACTTTTCTAGTCTTTCCCCCCGCCCTACCATTGCTTTTCATACATAGTATTCTCCAAGCAAATGGATTTTTTTCAAGGTCATTAACACCAAGGAGCCTGCCAAGAGTGGCTTGAAATCCCAGCTCTAAATTTCTTTGCTCCCTATCTGGCTGCTTGCCCTTGTCAGATGCTGCAGGTGAGAGAAGATTCAGTCCTTAGGTCTCATTTCTATATCAGGGTGGAGAGTAGTAGTATCCCCCATTAATGTAGGCTCCTTTCTTATCTGTCTTCTATCTGAGCTACCACACTGCCTGGCATATAGTATCTTAAAAGTTTCTTGAAGAAGTATATGAAGGAAAAAATGATCCAATGAATAAATTCTCCCTATCCTCCAACTATGTTAAGTATATTCCT
The DNA here is from genome assembly GCA_028627145.1 of Eidolon dupreanum. Lineage (NCBI taxonomy): Eukaryota > Metazoa > Chordata > Mammalia > Chiroptera > Pteropodidae > Eidolon > Eidolon dupreanum. Next base: position 46,897,947 of record CM053508.1, on the reverse strand, counting down.
ACCTCTTTGTTCATATGGCTCCTTCCAACTAATATTTCTTCCATCTCTCTACATGCAAGGGATACTCAAATCCCATGTCCCTCACCAAGGCTTCCCTAAGAGTCCCCACCACAAAGAGCTCTCATTCTTTCCTCACACCCACAAAGCTTCACTTAGGCCTCTCCCTCACACACTTAACACCCTTTAGAATAAAACTGATTATTTTTAATAAAATATTAATTCCTTGGGCTAAAAAATGTATCATACCCAGCCCCCAATGTAATGCTTTATGTGATGTGGTATGAAAAAAACAGAATGTTAAATTAAATAGAAGCAGATTTGGAATCAAAAGATGCTGGCTTGAGCTCAGGCTTTAAATGTACTGGATATCACGTATCCTTATTAAGTACAAAATTCCTTCTCTGTTAGACGAGAAATAAAATTTGCTCTGTCTATTTATAAAAGTCAGGATAAACAGAATGCGACATATAAACACATGCTTTGTAATCTGGAAAGTACTATGCAAGTTTAATTTATATATATCAAAATCAATGAGTATTACCTTATTTTATCTTCTTCATGGAGCTAACTTATACCTGACATATCCTCACTCATTCACCAGTGTACATGTTTAATGTTTATCTTCAACAATTATAATGTAAGCTTCTTGAGGGCAGGAACTCTGTTTTGTTCACAGCTATATTTTCAGTGTCTATAAGAGGACCTGTCATAGGTCATTCAATAAATATCTGTGCTGACTGACTTACAAAAATACAAAATAAAATGAGGATTCTGAGATGTTGGTATCAATGAGACATCTTGTCAATTTCTCTAAATATCCAAATATAAAATATAAAAAACTAGATAGCCAAACAAAAAACCCACAGACAATAATTGTAACAAAACTAGGTGATAAGGTATTTCCATAAACCTCAAAATAAAATCAAATGAAAATAAACCAATGGGAGTCCTAAAACCAGTATAGAATCAGCATCTGTGCAGGGAAATAGAGTGAAGCAATGGGACATCTGTTGGACCTCAGAGCAGCAGAACCCCCCAGTTGCCAGCAAGTACTCATTAGAAAGTGTGGCAGATCTTTGTAAGAAGAGCAATTGAAATTAGGATGGCTTATCGATCCAAATATTAGGTGGACACAAGAAGTCTACGTAGGGTCTGAAGGGGCAAGTATAATTTATCTCCTATGAACTTTCAGTATGACTCACCAGAACTTCCATCCAAGAAAGGGCTTCATATTAAAAAGAAAATGCTGAGAGTACAGTCAAAATTGATCAAGATAAGAATAAAAAGGCAAAGAAAGGAGAAGGCTCAGACAAACATTGGGGAGTGAGAAAGAGCTAATAAACTTTAGCAAATAAGCTATTATATTTTTAAAAATACACTTACACACACACGCACACACACACGCACACACGCACACATTTTTTTGTAAAGAAGTTTGTTAAGTTAGAAAAAAAAAACCTTGAATCACACTTCCTTTTTAAAGTTCGAGAGTCAAATGTATAATAATGAGCAAGAGAAAATTATGAAAATCAAATCTTATAGAAAGTTATTATTTTTTAAAGGAACAAAAAAACATATTTATAGACAATGAACACATATCAGAAGTAAATGCTTTCAAAACAGTTTAAAGTAACCTTCTATTTCAAAGCAAACTAAGACACTTTAAGAAAATAATACAAGACATGAAAAAAACATAAAAATGAGAAAATTCAAAAATTAGAAATAATCAGAAATAAAGGAATAAATCACTTCAAAAATGAAGATTAAAATAGATTAGTAGAAGATGAGTAAACACAACAAATAACTAAGAAATAGGAGGCAAAGTAAAGGAAAACATTTAAAATTCTTTAAAAAGTAAAGAGATGTAAAGAGAATCAACAATAAGTGATAAATTGAAGAAAGAGAAAGATGATGCAATATATGAATAATAAGAGACTTTGAAAAAGTAAGCCAAAGAGAAGGAAAAAAGCAAATATATGGGTATTTCCTAAAATTAAAAATAATGTATACATCAAAAGAGAATACTCTGAATGCTGATTATGAACAACCTATACAAAAACATATTTTAGTAAAATTACTGAACTTTAGAGTAACATTTAAAAAAATTATTCGAGCCTCTAAGAAAATGACTTATTTATAAGGGAAACAAAATTAGATCATTATCAGACTTTCCAACTCCAATGTTTTATTCCAAAAACAATGGAGTAATATATTTTACATTCTCAAGAAAATAAATGTGAACCCAGTTTTTTATGTTCAACGAAAGTGACATCTAAATAGAAAGGGCCCAAAGTGATAATAGGCAAGAACTCAGATAACTTTGTTCTCATGAGCTTTGCCTGTTACAACTATTGGAGTATAAGATTCAAATAAACAGAATGACTAGAGGAACATCAATATAACAATAGTAGTAGCACGATATAGATAACTATTTACATAATTTAGATAAATAGTTAGTAGGAGGAAAGTATAGTATGTAATGACTATATGTTCAGATAATGTGGATATAGTATAATTTTTTAAAAATGGGAAGAACAGTCTACAACCATGCCGCCCGGAACAAGCCCGCTCCCGTCTGATTTCAGAAGCTAAGCAGGGTTGGGCCTGGCTGGTACTTGGATGGGAGACCACGTAGGAAGACCAGGTGTTGTAGGCATGAAAAATAAAAAAATAAGGGATTGTAAGCTGACAAGGTCCTTGCACTCTGTGAGATCAACCAAAGTTTGCTTCGTCTAAAAAATATATAATTAAAAAAATGGGAAAAAC
>CM053508.1:46872408-46894681 GCA_028627145.1 Eidolon dupreanum | reverse complement strand
TGTGGCCTTTTGAGGCAACTATAAACACAGCATCTGTGGATTGCTTGCTAAATCTTAACAGGTAGTCCCAGAGGGGCACAGGCTGGGGCTAAATTTTGCCTGCAGCTGAACCCCTCAGGACTGTGCCACTGGACACCTACTGCACAAATCCACACTAAGACGACCAGGAGACTTAGGAGCTTTACTTAGTACATAGAAACCGACATGGAAAGGCAGCCAAAATGGGAAGACAAAGAAGCAGAAACCATATGAGAGAACAGAACAGAGATCCAGATATAATGGAGTCAAGTAATGTAATAGATGCAGAGTTCAAAACAATGATTATAAACATGGTCAACGAACTTTTGGGAAGCGTAGATAAATTCAGTGAGAACTTCAACAAAGAGATAAAAAACATAAAAATGGAAATGGAAATTATAAAAGGGAACCAGTCTGAAACGAAGAACACATTATCTGAGATGAGAAGTATATTAAATGGAATAAACAAAGGAATAAACAAAGTGAATAAAGAAAAGGATCAAACAACCTATCTAGAGGACAGGAAAGCCAAACACACTCAATCAGAATGGTAAAAAAAAAAAAAAAAAAAAAAGATGCCAAGACTATAAACATAATTTAAGAAGCATATGGGACCCGAGGGTAAAAATATCCTTCTGATTGGTGTACCTGAAGGAAAACAAGATGTTGAACAGCTGTTTGAAGAAATAATGATGGAAAACTTCCCCAACCTGGAGAAGGAAATGGACATAAAACCCCAGGAAGATCAGAGAATCCCAAAAACCAGGTATGCAAAGAGGCCCACACTAAGACACATCATAATTAAAATGCCAAAGGTTAAATACAAAGAAAGAATATTAAAAGCAGCAAGAGAAAAGCTGATAGTTACCTACAAGGGAACACCCATAAGACTGGCAGCTGATTAAGAAACTATGCAGCACAGAAGGGTTTGGCACAAAATATTCAGTGTGATAAAGATCCAGGATCTACAACCAAGAATACTTTATCCAGCAAAACTATCATTTAGAGTTGAAGGACATATAAAGAGTTTCCCAGACAAAAATAAGCTAAAGGAATTTATCACCACCATTACAGGAAATGTTGGAGAGACTTCTTTAAGAAGAAAAGAACATGTATCAAAAACAGGAATGAAGAATGGTAATGACTATATTCCTATCAGTAAGTACCTCAAATGAAAAAGAATTAAGTGCTTCAGTTAAAAGATAAAGTGGATGAATGGACAGGAAAACAAGGCCTCTTCATGTTGCCTGCAAGAGACTCACATCAGATTAAAAGACACACACAGACTAAAAAGAAGGGCATGGAAAAATATACTGCTTTGATGAACCTCAAAGGTATTTAAGTCAGACAGAGAAAAATAAACACTATATGATTTCACTTATATGTGAAATCTAAGGAATAAAAAGAACAAACTAATCAAAAACATACTCACAAATATAGTGGACAATTTGGCAATGAACAGGGGGTGCTGGAAGAATGGGGTTAAGGGTTAAAGAAGTATGAATTATTAGCTGATGGATGGTCATGGGGATGGGGAGCACGGCATGGGGAATGGAGTTAGCATTGATAGGTGGGCTGGGTGGAGGGTCAGGGGAGGGAGCAATTGGGGGAATTGTATTATGAACTATATAGATGTCTAATCAATGTACTGTATACTTGAAAGTAATTTAAAGAAATTAATTAAAAATAAAAAACTCCACATAATTATAACTTAAGAGAATCAACATCAGACAGGGACTGAGTTTAGCAAAGTAAAGTTACTGTTAGCACAGATATGTTCCTTTCTAGCTTATTTTTAAATAAACTTTTTTATTTTGGAACATTTTTAAATATACAGAGAAGTTGTGAAGATAGTACAGAGAGTCCCCATATATCCCTCATTCAGCTTCCCCTAATGTTACCATCTTATATAACCATGATCCATTCTTCAAAACAAGATTTTAACATTGCTGCATTACTATTACCTAAATTCCAGACTTTATTCAGATTTCACCAGTTTTTCCACTCATATTCTTTTTCTGTTCCAGGATCCCATCCAGGATACCACATTGCATTTAAAATTTTGTTTTTCAGTTCTCTTTTATTCCTTCCTGCCAGTTTCTGGATTAGAATTTTGTATAGAATAGCCACTTATAAATAGCTGTTAATTAACTAACACAGCATTCTGTTCTATAACTGGTAGCAATTCTGCTCTAAACATAAAGAAATCCATTATGCAGTGTCATCAGGCTGCGTCAGAGGATAGGCTGGCCTTACCCTGATGTTGGTACCCTCTTAGGTAGGCCTGGAGTTGGAGAAAGAAATCAGTCTTGGGCCCAAATGAACTGGACAACCTAAACAAGCCTACTGATTCCTTTTCCTGAAGGTAAAGTAAGCCAGTTTGTTGTAGGTCAACTCTTTGAAACAATACTCTCTAGATGGCTAGAATAACAAATAGTTTAGGAAAATCCAGTTGTTGTTGTTGTTTTTTAATTACCAGTTTATTCAAAGGCTACAGTATGAAGAAGTTATGACAAAGGTGAGAAAAACAAACATCATCCACGATTTCTTGGATTAGGATCCTCTTGACCACAGTTACTTGTAATTACCTGCTCACCAGCTGCCCACACCCTTTCTTCACTTGGTTCACCTCCACAATAGTGAGTGAAATACAGACTCATACAGAGGAAAACAAACAAAAACCTTTAGCCAAAAGTTTGCAAACATCTTGTCTATACCATGGTTCCCAAGCCTGCTCTGTAGAAAAGGTACAAGAAAATGGCTTCCTAAGTAGAAACAATTGTCTCTGGCATTCCTCTGAATTCAGGTTCTGATTTCCAATGATGTTCTCCATCCAAATCTCTGACATGCATACACTTCCTAAGGTTTACCTGTGCATTGATCTGGAATCCTGGGGACTTTTAAAAATGGAAAAACAAATAGTCAAGTCTGATTCTTGGAGGCACTTAAAAATATTGACCACCTAGGTTAGAAATGGGTCAAGCCCAGGAAAAAACCTGAGGTAGGGGATTCTCCTTAAACACATTAAACCAAAGTGATTTTTTTAAACTTGATAAGTTGGCATGAGAGTTGTTAGGACTTTAATAAAAACACATTACAGAAAGCAGTGAAAAATATGCAGCTGACCAGGCAGCAAGTTGCATGGAGCAGGTTCAAAAGACTTTATGTGCAAAGGGCAAAACCACACCCACCCCGCCCCCCAACACACATTCCTCAGCAGCCCCTGCCCTTCCACAGGCTAGTTCTGGCCTGGCACTAAGACCTGGAGACAGCTCTGGTGTGTACTCTGCAATAGCACCAAGCAATCATCTATGTAATCCTGTCTCCTGATCTTAGGTAAACAATGGACTCCCTTTCCATAATTCCAAAGTAATAATGAATGTATGCATCTGAATGTTCTCATCAACTTCTTGGCCATGTTATTTAGCCTGAGAATTTGTTTGGGAACACCAGCACTGTTAATGATTCAAGAGAAAGCAATCTCATTCAGGTGATTATTGTCACCAGTGACTATGTCGGTCAGCACTGGTAGTGAGTAAAAATGGCGCTAAGATTAGCTTACCATTCAGGGCAAGTGTCTTTTCTTAATAAATTTATTTTTAACTTCTAGAAAGTGTTATGATTGCTTTGGGTGAATACAAGTGTTGACGTGAGATCAGAAGCACTTGCATTATCTTCCTTCCCTACTGTCATCATTCATATGAGTTATAGGAAAAGGATGATGAGGAGTGAGACATCAATGGCCAAGCTATGTTACCTGCCAGATAAAATTTCAGAATCATCAGCAAACTCTTTTAGAAGTCCTTGTCTCCTGATAACACGATCTAAATGAGGGGAAGGAGAAGGGGTGGAGAGATAGGCTAAGAGGCTGAATAACAAATGATGTGAGAGAGCTATTTTTATCCCTAAAGGTGACACTGAGGGTAGAGGTTTCCTGAACCATAGAGTCTTCTCTTAAAGCTAAATCACGTTTGCCTTTTAGAGCTATTAGCTAGAAGTATTTCAGTGGCCAGAGACTTCATATTTATAGACAGGTAAGTACATGGTTGAATTACAAATATCTTAAAGCCACTTCCCCCCTCTCTCTTCTATGCACGGAATAATTGTTTGTAGATCTGCTTTTCTTCATAAAGAGCCCTAGAATATGTCCTTAAGCAAAATGTGATCAAATATGATAAACCTATATTCAAATTATTCTCAAAAAGTTTAATAAATATTCTTTTTTTCTCCTGCATATAATATACAAAAATAAAATGATGTGATGAAACCTCTAGGGGAAAGCCAGACTCAGAATACCAACAAACAACCCTCCCTGCCTATGAGCAGGAGGTAACTAAGGAGAAATTTAGTAAGCTGAATGAAGCACCATAAAATGATGGCAACCTACATGCAGAAGAAAATTGACAAGTAGAAACAGACACTGTTTACATACATCCCTACCTATGAGTGCATGCTTGAGCACACACACACATGTAAAAGCATACACACACAAGAGCAAGCACAAGCACAAGCACACCCATACATACACTCATAAGCTAGTCCTCCTAGTCCTCAGCATACACGCTCTCAATACAAGAAGTCTAAATTGTTTAAAAATTGAGAAACCAACTGTTACTCAGGACCGTAGCCCTCAGAGCACTGCCTGTGAATACTAAGCGCCTAGTAGCCTTCTTACTTAGGATAGAGAGGGAAGCGGAAATGAGTATCCTTATTTGAGGCCTAAATATACTTCCCCATAGAAATTATATTGCAAAAATTAGTTACATGTAGTTGAAAAGGTTCTATTGGTTCTCTACCTTAGGTACACTATGGGCTAATGAAGAATAGAAAACCAGGTGGAGATCTAACTAGCTTTTACAATATTATTTCTATGGGGAAAAAAAAGTTCTAAACTCCAGGCAATAGATTCACAAACAAATTGTTGGAACATAATACAATTATACTTAGGTAACTACTGAGGAGGGGCAGGGGCTAGGTTTTTTCCCTTTTGCTTAAAGACAGACGCTGCTGGTAGAGAGTGGGGCTGTGTTCCATGGGGGCAGTGAAATATCCTGAAAATGTCACATCTGAAAATGCACTGATGAATGACTTCTATCACTCTCTCATGTGCCAAACTGCCTCCTCACATTCTCATGGTAGGCATCCTCTTCACCTTGCCCCCAGCTAAAGCTGTTCCCCAAAAGCCAGGTAAGTTATTCTGCTTAGTTTGCATTCAATGTTATCTTGTCCTCTGAGTAGCTGTTTTCTCTGCACTTTGATTTCTCTATACAAAAGCTACTCCCCAAAGCTCTCCTTCTCCACTCAATGCTCAGCTGAGTTGTCCTGGGATAAAAACCATGTGAAAATGAGGGGGCTGACCACACTCTGGGACTGTTGGTAATATAATCCAAATAGGAAGGGGAGGGGAAAGGATTGATAAGGCCATTTAAGAAGTGAGATGTGGTATCTATGGTGGATCCAAGTTTCACAGGAAGTCATGATATAAAATTGCTTTCTTGACTTTTAATAAGATTTGGAGCTTATTAGCTTGCACATAGGTATTGTGTTCAGTCAGCCTTCCAAAAAAAAGTTTGACTTTGTTCTAACCTGTTTTTGTAGATCAGTACGTCATTGGGCAATGTTTTAAGATGACATTTAGCTTTTCAGTTGTCTGACTCATATTCAGATATTTATTAATCATCTACTGTATGCCAGGCATCAAAGATGAATAAGATAGAGACTCTGACCTTCAGGAGCTCACAGTGAAGGAAGTAAGAATGACACATAACTGGGTCAGTTGATTTCAAAATGGATGATATGTTCTAAATATACAAAGGGAGGCACCATGGAGGAAAAACTTTCTGAGAGAGCTGAGACCTTCACAGAAGAAGACATATTTAAACTGGGTTTTGAAAGACGAGTAAGACTTTTTCAAGCATATATGAAATGTGGAGATGAGAAAGGAGATGGTACAGTCTGGAAAAGGGAAGAAATTCACAATAGGATCCTCAGTGGAGGAGATGGAGCAAAGAGGTAGCAGGAACCAGGACAAAAAGTAGCTCAAGACTTAAGATGAGGATACCTGACACAGCTTCTTATGCCGATCTACAAAATAGTTTTGCTAACCAAAGGATCAGAAATGAATATCATACTTCCTGTTTAACTGTATTTTCCACGAATAAAGCTGGAATGATGACTCCTTTTCTAACTCTACATGACTCGCAATTGGACCACTTTGCGATAGAAAAGCTGCCTAGTTAGGAGCCAAGCCGCAGGGAGCACACTCAGGAGGGAAGTCATTTCCAGGCATTAGAGTTGCACTTCCCAAGACACCTGTAAGTGTGTTTATTCCTGCTTAGTCACCTGGCAGCAGTGTGAAAGCATAGGTTTTTCAATTAATTGTAAAGTGGCAATCAGGCTGTGGGGAGAGCGATATGGAAGAGTTAGAGAGGAATTCATGTCTGTGTTCACTCATTCCACAAAGAGGCAGAGAGGACCTAATTAGAAACAAAGCTAATGTAATGTTTCCTGAGGTGCTTCTTAAGGGGCAGGGGAGGTTCTTTCATTCTGTCTTTTTGTGTGTGTGTTCGTTTTATCAGGATCCACTAAGGCACTAGATATAAATGTTTCATGGTAACATGTATTAGTGTGATACAACATACACTTCTATTCTAAATGAGGTACAAGGAGAAGTTGGTTAAAAGCACAATATTTAGTTTTTGCTGATTCTGAGCGGCAGTCACAGGGGAGGACCCATCAAATCATCCATTGGGATGCTCTCACTCTGGGGCTATGTGCACTAAAGAACTACTTTAAAATAATGATTTTTTATTTTCAGCTATTGTCAGAGACACCGTTGCACTTAAAGAAACAGAGACAATGAGAGATAAGAGGAAGACTTTGTAAAAATTAGTGAACATGCTTCTGAATGCATTAGACATAATTATGTAATTTTTATAATATTTTTATAATATTTATCATTATAAGCCAAGATACTCCAATTTCCATTCTGCTTTGCTTCTCTTTTTCTCAAAAGATACTGATCACTGGTACTTTCCTAGGTCAATTTTTTATCTGATTTCCATTATCCCATGTTGTTTGACAGAGTTCATTATTATCTCAAACAGTATGCTGACTAAATGCGACAAACTAGCACTTTCAGAAATAAAGTCTTTCCTATTTCCCTAATTAGAACAACATTCTTGCACAGACTATCCAGATGCACCTGCCTTTGTACAAACTCTGAAGGCTAATCATGTTGCCTTTATTTGGTCAAAGATGTTGTATGCTAAAGCAGATGGACTGGAGGAAACCTGCTCCAGATGTATTTTTTCATTCATTCAGTAGCATCAAGTTCATGGGACAAACGGTTTCAAAAAAATGTAGCCAACCATCAACTATTCAGTAACTGATTAAGTAGACAGTCAATTATATAAACTTCTTGTTCCTTAATTTTCTCTCCCTTGACTTTTGGCCTCTCCATCATGTTACTATAGATGGCTCTTTCACCAGAGGACACATAATACCAGTGAAAGGAAAGAAAATGGAAGTCAGGCAGGTGGTCTCATAGTTACTCCGTGCCCCATCAACCCTGATTATACATGGTTGGCTGAGAATGTATTTTAGGCCAGAGGTCAAATAAATATGGCCCAAAGCCCAAACCTGGCTCACTGCCTGCTTTTTGTAAACAAAGTTTTTGGAGCACAGTCACACTCATTTGCTATGGCTGCTTTTTGCACTATAACAGCAGAGTTGAGTAGTTGCAACAAAAATTATACGGCTCGCAAAGCCCCAAATATTTACCTTCTGGCCCTTTATAGAAGCAATTTGCCAAACTCTATCTTAGATGCTTGGACTAGTGAGTTCAGCTTCTTAGAGAATGCTTTGATTAAGGTGAAGAAGGCCTTACACTCTCCAGCTCATGAACCCAGATTTCATACTGGCCCCCAATAAGAGCACTTTAATTTCAGGGCTACCCTAGGTGATCAGAAATGTGAAAAAAAGTTATTTTGGAAGGATACTTTTAACTGCAAGTAAAAGAAAGTGCCAAATCAACTGGCCTAAGGATTTTGATTTCTCATATAATAAGTTGAGAAGTAATTTAACTCCAGGATTAGTTTTGTTAGTAGCTTTTTAGCTCAACAAATACCCAGGATCTTTTGATCTTTCTGGTCTGCTGGGCTTCGTCTGTCTGATTTGTGCTTCATACTAACTCTTTTTAAGGCCCCAAGATGGCTCCTAGAATTCTAGTCGTCTCATGCAGACATGACTATGTTCAGCAGCAGTAGAACAATCTTTCCTTATGTTTATCTTTAAGAATGAGTAAAACTAGTCCCACAACTCCCACACTCACCCTCAGCTGTCTTGCCCTGTAGCTTAAAGAGTCAACCGTGACTGACAAGGACACAGGACCACTGCTTATTTTGATCATCCTTTGATCCTAGGATGAATGTCTTTCTCCCCTGAAACTTATGGCTTAGCTGAGAAGGGTGAATAAATGAAAAAAATGGGGCTCTGCCAAGAGGAACAAAGAGAGGATGGATGTTGAGTAGGCAAGTTCCAATGTCTACTATAGATTGGCATGACTCCCCTTCCCACCACTAGGGAAATAATTCACAAGGCATGTCCAACTACTGACAATCAAGTTGTATTCTATGTGCAAAGTACAGAACTTTATATGTACAGTAGAAAGTACTTTCTATTTTAAAAATAAAAATAGTTCCATGAACTAGCACTATGAACTTGGGTACATCATTTTATTTCTCTGGACCTTACAGGGTTAAGACAAAATGAAAATCTCTTCAAGGTCTGGGGTACAAAATATTATTAATGCAAAACCTTGAATAAAGGAACATAAGATATTTGAATAAATATTTTATTTATGTTTTTATATTTATAAGCTGCATTTTTACACAGAGCATACGAGTTAACCTTTAAAAAACCCTAAATACCAAAAGGGAAAATAAGTACTAATGAGAATTGGTGCTAACAGAAATTAAGGGAAGGAAAACATTAAAGACAGAGGTATGGGGAACATTTAGAAATGCAAGCCATATGTTCTCGGAGAGCTGCTTGTAAAAAACATCTAAAATCAAGTTCTAAGCTATCATTTTGAAACAAGAAGAGAAACACAGTAAGTTATAAAATTGACAACATCCTTGAGATAAAATCACAATACTGGTTTAGAGGAAGCATAGCTTTGCTTGATATTAAGACAAGATAACTTTCACTGATGTCTCCTAATAAAGAAGATACTGCAATAAAAATCCTTCTTAGCACTGACATTTTAAAGTCTGATATATTTGTTAAAGTAATGCTAACCACTAAAACAAACAAACCCAATATTTCAATGCCTTAACACAGTAAAAATTTATTTCTTGCTCACATAACATCCAGTGCTGGTGTTTCGGGACAGTGGGTAGCAATGATCTTTACATTCTTCTCGAGGGACACAGAGCCAATTGCATTCAGCTAAAACAGAGTTTCTCCACCTTGGCACCACTGACATTTTAGAACAATGTTTTGTTGTGGAGGGCTGTCCTGTGTGTTGTAAGATGTTTAGAAGCACTACTACCCACTAGATGTCAGAAGTATGACAATCAAAACTGCCTTCAAAAACTGCCAAAGGTTCCCTGAGGATAAAATTGCTTTTGGTTGAGAACAGCTGAGTTAGAGAATGGGGAAAGAAACAGCAGAAAAAGCACATCTCTTTTTTTATTGATAGGTAATTTATATACACAAATGGTCAGACCTTACGTCAGTTTAATGAGTTTTAACAATTGCTACATCTGAGTAATAATTGCCATCTAAAACAAGATGTCAACCATTTCCCTTACCCAGAAAATTCCCTGGTGCTCTCGTCTCATCAGTCTATCATCCTCTTCCGGGCAACTGCTTTCTAATTCCTATCACCATAGATTACTTTTGTCTATTCTTGGACTTCATACAAATGAAATTATACAAGATGTATCCTTTTGTCTTTGGCTTGTTTTACTCAACACAATATTTTGAAACTCACACATATTTCATAAATAGTAGTTCTTTCCTTCTTGTTGCAAACAGTATCCTATTATATGAATATACCACAAATTTCTTTATCTTTTAACACACTCTCTTTTTAAACAATTTATCCCAAAAGTGATGTGCATCACTTTTGTTCACATTCCATTGGTGAAAACTAATATTAAGACCAATATAAATGTAAGAAGGGCTAGGAAGTGACTTCTTTAGCTAGGCAGACACTTGTCAGTGACAATTCTGTATTCTGGAAGGTAGAGCACAAGTCTTTTGGGGGACAATTCATTATCGCTGTCATATCTAATGTTTGAATGGGAGATTTATGTATTGCTTCTGGCCTTTAGGCTAAAAGAGGTGAAAGCTGTTGGAAGTACTTGCAGTACATATATAGTAAGTTTTGAAATATAGTCTGAAAAAACTATCAGCTCTATAAACATTTTACTAGTCAACAAAATAAACCTATTATAGTAATTATCTACATAGTCTCACTAAATACTAAATAACCAATCAATATTCAAAGCAATAAAAAACTTTCAGCTAATGCTTATTAGTGCTCTTTGTACATTTTTTTTCTTGAAACTTCAATATTTTAAAAGTTATTTGGCATTGATTAGAACATGATTGATCAGGTATAAACAGTTATATGTTTGAATTACCATATTATGTTTAAAATCTGCAGAATTGTAATTCACAAAAGGCTCAACTTGAATTTCATATGACGTGAGTATATTTGTTTTAACTTAAAGTAAAAACAAAAATATAGTCCATAATAATAGAAATGTAAAATGAATATTTATCACACACCTCCATGAACGAAAGCCCATATTCATGAATTCATAAATATTTTTAGAATAAAATCTTTCCCAGACCAGATGAGCTGGTACTCTAAAAACAAACTGAGAAGACATGGTAGTCTTTTCTGTTAGAGTAATGCTGAAAAGTAAAACACATCAGCATTTTGTTTTATTTTTACTAATGACTTAATATGTATAAAAACTCAACAAAAATACATAAAAGAAAAACTGTGATTGAAGAGATGATATAAATATACCCCTCATCTCTAAAGATGGGCATATCTATTAGGTTTACATCATATGAAAATAGGAATTTTTCTATATATTTGCATGAATATGCCATCATATGATCTTTTTGATTTGCCTAACCTAACACATTCACAACACTTAATTCTTTGCTGTCTTTAAAATACTCAGTTTGTACTCATTGTATATTTCTGTGTATGTGAGTTTTTAAGTGTTTCCAATGTGTGTTCCCTCAAAGGATTCAAACCTAAGTGTGTATGTGGAGGGTCTGATTGGTTTAGGCCTGGCAGGGGTCTAACAAGGATCTAGGGAAACCCTGGGAGAAATAGCCTCCCCTTAACCCCAGCCCAAAGTTAGGGCAAACATATTGGGCTCAAAGGCCAAGGGTCTTCCTGCAACAGGAAGGTCAGATCTAGTGCAGGTACTGGGAGGCAAGCAGGTCCAGGAAGCAGAGAGAACAGGCTCAAGCAGACAGCCAGCATCAGCACACAATAAGGGGCCAGGGGCTGTGACCCTCAGAAGTCTAAGCAGAAAAGAGACACTTGCACTAGGACAGTCTGCCCATGGAGAGCAGGGCTTAAGCCATGGGCCTGGATGTGTGCCAATGACTCTTATGCCCAGGAGGCATGGGGACTGGCAGGAATGGGCTCCTGCCTTAGAATGGCAGTTAAGTCACCAAAAGGGAACTGGAGCAGAGGAAGGACAGTTTAATAGCTATTCAAAGTAGCCAAAGGTTCATGAGGTCAGGCTGAGTCTTGAAGCAAGTGTGGCTGATGCTGGTTTCAAGAGATGTGGGACAGATCTTTATTATCCCTTCCACAAAAGGGCCTGAGGCTGTGGGAAGAAGAGGGATGCTGAAGCTGACACTTGGCAGGCACAGACTGAGCATGACCTCCTGATTTTAACTTAAAAAAAAAATTCTTAACACAGCTGAAGTAAATGGGCATTCTTTTATAAGAACCTGAATCTATCTTTGCAGGAAGCAGGTTATTACAGGGGGTTCAGTGAGCAGAAGAATATAGACCCCGTTCTTGGACTTTCATTAGGTTTGCTCTTGTCTTTGTTTGAAATCAAAACTCTGATATATTTCACTTCCAGATTAAAATGCTTTGAATCTCTATTACATTCTACATTTTCAAAGTTGTCGGAATGGGAGTAACTGCATCTAATTTTCAATGCATGCCTAGTCATAATGTTAATTCACAGGACTTGTGTTAATATTATACACTTCAAAGTGAATCTTGTGTATGCCACAGAATTAACTAGCGTTGTTCAAGGGATTGTTAACAAGTTGTTGAAATGCAGAAGCTTTTGGATTTGTTGGGCAGTCATAGCCTATTACAAGTGGTGTCAAGGCAATTTCAGGGGCAAGCAAAAGAGAATTGCTACTCTCTGTGGAGCCTTAAGTACTACTTTCAGATTTCATTAAGAATGACATATACATGCATTTCAGATAACTATTATAGGTGGGCTCCATTTTAAGAAATGTTAGCTGTGAAAGGCAACCTTAGAACGTATTTAAATTAGCAGGGAGTCCTTTGCCTCAATAAAGGATTTTCTATTTATTCAACAACTATTATCCATTCATTCAACAAATGTTTCCTCAGCCTTTCCATGAGTAAGAACTATACTATGAGTAAGATATGATCCTTGCCCTGAAGGAGCTGATGCCCTTGAAGGCACATATTAATTGCTACATCCAGGGGGTGACAGGTAAAAAACAAGATCCTGTGAATATTAAAATGGTGGAGGTGCCACATCCAGCAAGAAATTCAAGAAAAGTTTTCACAAAGAAGATGATAGCCTCACTGAGACTCAGAGATAGCAGGATATTAAATTAGTGATTATGAGTAGAAAAGATGAACAAATCTAGACATACATTAGCGGGTAGGCAAAGAATGAGGACAGGAAACAGTGAGGCATGTGTGGGGAACAGCAAAGAGATTCATTTGTCTGGGTGCCAATTTTGAACACGAGAGTAGGAGCTGGAAATAGAATTGTGAGGTAAGTTGGAGCTGAATCAAGAAGAGCCATAAATGCCACAGTAAGGAATGTGTGATAGATTTGTTAGGCAATCAGGAGCCAGGAAGCTTTCCTCAAAGAAAAGAATAGGATTAATGCTTATTTGATGACAGCAACATTTGCTTCTGTAATGCTGAACATCGTCTACAGGGAAAGAAGATGGAGAGCAGCAATATCAGATAAAAATATGTCACCATAGTTCAATGGAGAAGTGACAGAGGCCTCAACTCACGTAGAGTTATACATGGAGAAAAATGAGCAGTAATGTCACATGTGTGGTTGCCTGGAGGGGGCTCAACTGTGCTACACAAGACATATCATGGTGCTGCCCAAATCGAGCATACATTTCCAGTTGGGGCTTCAACTGTGGCTATTTCTCGCAAAAAACGTTTTTTAGTGTTTTCATTATCACTGGCCTTAGGGAAGATGCAGACACATACAACAGGTCAGAGGGACAGAACTGTAACACTGTGTTGCCACTGCAAGAGCTCAAAAAACACAGTCATCAAAGACACCTTTTGCATAAAACCAAACCAAGACCAAGTTATCAATGAGGGTCCAGAGCAAGAAAGTATTGGGCATTCCAGAGCAGACTAGACTCTTTGGGACAAGAGCAGTGGGAGCCTCAGAGAAGAAGCTCTAGACAAGGTTAGATCAGAAACGATTTTCTTGGTGTTGCTAGTGAAGGTTGTTCATCAGTTCTTTAGTAAGGAGGAACTGGAGACTGCTGGGAAAACCCACTGTCTGGTCTTATGATTTGTTACACATAAGGCTGTGTGGGAAACCAAATATTGCTCCTAGCTGAGGGTAGATGTGATTATTCACAGTACATCCTCTCTTCAGTGCTATAAAGTAACCTCTCTAGGTATTGGTATATATTAATTAACTGGACTGAGAGGACCCTTCTGAAATTTAAAGTCAGGATTCGTGTGTCCAGAGAGCATTTGTTTAGAAGTAGGGCAAGTAAAATGGTATGGTGTGGTAGAGTTTCATGTTGCAAAGCTTATATTTGCTAGGACAAGTTATACTTTGCAGTAGCTTCATTAACAATAAGCTATACTTTGGATATGTGAAGGAAAAAAAGCTGAGTATTGTTGAGCATTTGAGTTTGGGGGACCGAGAGAACATTGATACTCCCTGTAAGACAATAGTAGTTAGAGAGGGGAAATTATTTTGTAAGATGATGATTTCAGTTGAGAACATATTGAGTTGGGGTGGGAAAGGACACAGGCATCAGAAAGACAGAATCAGAGATCATTGGAAAGGTCAGGGCACAAGAACAAACACTTCTCAAAATAAAAGACAACTCAATAGAAAGTTGCTCTTAAAACAAATTAGCAGTTTATGTACAACTTTCAAGAACTATCTTAAAAATTTTAAATGAGGTACACTTCTAATTATCTTGATATTATGTTTACTATGAAAGATCATTTTATACATTTTTAGAATAATAAGTAAAAAAATACTTTTTTTAAAGAATTGTAAAGTTCTATATGTCCCCCATTCTTGGTTTATAGTCAACACTCATATTGAGATAATACTATCACTGTAATAAAAATTTTAGAATGTAACAAATCTTAAAATTTAATCTTTCATAGAAGTACTACATGTTTTAAAGCATTCTGAGTTTCAGGTGTGCTTTTTATCATAAATAAAGAGTCAGAATTTGCAAAACACTACTGGTGTTTATCATTTTTAGGAACACAGCACCTACCAAATCTTAATTCCAAGAATTAATATATACCTTTTTTTTGTATTACTGTCTTTTGAATTTTCCTTCCCTACTGTCCCTCATATGTACAGCCTGTTGGAATTAATAAGTTTAAGTCATCCCAGGAACAAAATTTATAAGGTGGGTTTACACTACAAAGTAGCAATCCATCTCCCTTGTACATAAGGCCATTTGGGCAACTGCTTTCCAGTTTCACACTCAAAACAAAACAAAATAAAAGCAAAACACATCTAAACAAACTCTTGAAGCCAAGAAAAACATCAGTCCATTACACAAGGACATTCTACTTCACAAAGACAGAGACTTTGGTCACTGTATCCTCGATGTCTAGAACAGCTTCTGTCATATATATAGTAGGTGTTCAGTTAGTTTTTGCTGAATCGACCAATAAACATCAAAGTAAAATTTTTGTTTCTCAACAAGCACAATTTTAGCATTTACATGGGACTGTTCTTACCTGTGAAATATTGCCCTGTACTTTTAAGATACTTAGGATCCTTGGTCCTTTCCCACTTGATGCCAGTAGATCCCATTATAACAACCAAAAACATCCTCACACATTTTCAAACAACCTCTAAGAAAGGGTACTGACCCCATGTGAGATGTGTAGTTTATTATTGACATCTTCTTGTGAACCACAACCAATTTCATGAGATTCTGCAAAATAACACAAACTCTGGAATATCTGAGTATAGACTTTGATGATTTCCACATAAACTGAAAATGCTCACTACTAAGAAAATGCCCAGTGTTCCAGCAGAAAGATTGTGAGTTTGAAAGGTGCTACCAAGTGGAGACAAAAAGCATGCTCTAACACTCAGGAAGACCAGGGCGATCTGCCCTCTTTTTCAAGAAAAACCCATCAGTCTACTCTTCCTACCCTCCATAGAAAAGCATGCTCAAGTTTATAGTGAAAGTCAAAGGGGAAGTAAGACTCACTCTACATTATACAGCAACTTCTCCAGAATACACCTATTTCCATAAGGCTATAGATAGCTATTTCAGAGGCCAAGCTTGAAAGTCTATCAAAAGAAATCTGAATTGTCCAGAATTTAAGAAATCTTTAAAATATGAATGTAGCCATTACATTTTTTGCAATAATGCTTTATTGTTTGAATTTTACAACAAATAATTTTTGGGTTGGAATTAAATGAATGTGCAAGGATTTTTTAAAAATACCTTTAACTTATTATATGGGCTCTATATCAATTTTATTGTATAAAATACAATAAAATATGTATCTATGGTGACATAAAAATTAGAGCCTTTGAATTTGATTTTTAAAGAACAAAAACTGTTTCCAACTCTTTCTTGGGAGAATGCCCATGACTTGATGATTGAAAAGGCTGGTCTGAGGCTTGGCTGACTAAGCTTTTAACTGATGGAGCATGTGACAATCTGAATTGCTCACTAAATCTGATGTTCTAGGCAGAAGCTCTAGCTTATCATTGCTCAAAACTCCAGATTTAATATATAACAGCAAAAACAGTCACATTGTATAAATGGAGCCACAATAAGGAATTTTTGATGGTGATAAATCTACAAATGAAGATACTAAACACCCAATGTTTAGCATAGCACTTGGTATATATTTGGAGTTTAATTAATGTTTGTCAAATAAAGGAATAAAAGAAATAACCTTAGTCACACAGAAAACTTAAGGTATATTCAATATTTTATGCTTACAGAAGACAAGATAATGTTCCATACATTTTATAAGGATTTCCATCAAAATGGTTAAATATTCAATTTCGGTGGTCACAAAAATAATAGCCAATATCTGGGGAAAAATCATCTAGAATAGTCCACGTTAGACAGTGCCAGATTTTTTTTAAAGCATTACTGAAATATAGGATATGTGTATTACTATTTCTAGTATACTAGACACTTGAAAAAATGTTTGAGAGCTGATTTCAGGAATTAAACCTACTGTAAAGCTTGAGGAAATAAATTTTGTGCAGAAGCCACTTTTCCAATTCTCCTCACAGAGAATGGACATGCAGCCAACCATCATAATTTGCAAAGCATGACGCTCAGTGAATGTAATAATCCTCTTAAAGCAGAGACTTCAGCGTCTCTCTGGTAAGACACTGCAAACAAAGTCATTTGGGTGTTTAACTACAGGTGCCACCACAGTACTCAGAGTCCCAGAATGGCATGCCTGGATGGGAGTTTGGAAAACATCTTCCTTTTACAGAAAAAGAAACAGGCACAGAGAGTCTGAGTAACTTGTCCTAAGTCACACGGTTAAGTTTGTAGCTGAGATGAAACTAGAAATTAGGTCTCCTAAAAAGCTAAGACTTTCAGATGAATTATGGAACACAAATTTAAAAAAATGAGAAAAACATCAGTGTATATGGTGATATAACAATGCAGAACAGCAGATACACAATAAAACATCCACTTTTTGACCATTGAGACTAATAGTCTATTAGGAAGAATGAGGAAGAATCCGACTAACTTCACCTGAACTCTCAGTGGCCTTGGGAACATAGAGAAAGAAAGCTACCAAATAGTACATTTGCTGGCTGAGAGCCTAAGTCCAAGAAAATGTAGAAGGCCTAGTGGTAAAAATGATGACAGCTTCTTTGCTGGCCTGCTGCAATGAACTCTCCATGAAAATATACGAGATGTAATGGTAGAGAACATGTTGACTATCGTATACCTTAATAACAAAGAGCAAATCAATCAGAATATAATGGGTGCTTTCCCTCAAATTTGGATAGTACTCAGAAGCTTTTGCTTTCCTGGCATTGCTATTTTTATTATTCAGTGGTAAGTTTTAGCTAACAATCTCAAAGTGGCATCCTGTCACCCTCATCCATTCAGTAAATTTTAATTACGTACCATCCGTGAAAAAAGTATAGTACAAGTACTGGGGGCTACAAAATAAAAAGCATAATGCCTGGTTAGGAGGACTGTACAATCAAGTTAGAGTTAAGAAACACAAACGTCACAAAAATTACTGGAAATATTTTACAAGTACATAAGTTATAGAGGAACTGAAAGAGGCAACTCATAAGAACAGGGCAAATTAGAAGGTAATAGTATAAACAAGGGAAAGATCATGACGGAATGGGTTTTACAATTTAGAGGGATCCTCTGCCAGCTGTGTGAAAGATGGGTAGGAGTAAAGGAAAACTGGACATGTAAACAGGTCAGAGAGGCTAAGCAGGTACAGCAGATGGGACATACTTATGGATTGAAAATAAGAATGTCTCTAGGATGTTTGACTTGAGACCTCATTTACCAAAACTGGAAATACAAAGAATGGGTTTAGTTCTGACTGGACATAAATAGTACCTACTGAACTTCCAGATGGATACACAGGTCTAGAAGAAGGACGTAGGTCTGAGTGTGGGCAGACAGTGCAATGACTGAAGCCATGACAGTAAATGAAAAAATACAGAGATTTAGAGAGAAAAGAGATGAGAGCCAACAATGGGATCCAAATTTAATAATTTTGTAGAATGCAAGCGATGAAAGAAGAATGAAAAGAAATTTTTAAAAAATAGAAGGAAAAAGAAGAAAAGTCATAGAATCCAAGAGAACAAAAGCTTTTCTTTTAATAATACAGGAGTAGTCATTGATGTCATATGCTAAGATCAGGCGAGAAAAAGACTAAAATGTTCCACTGACACTGGTCAGTAGCAGGTCATTAGTAACTCTCGCCACGATGTTACAGTAGTGCCCTTTGGCCACGTGGGTGGGAGATAAATGAGATGAGAAGCCAGCATCACCATGCTCAAGGAAACAAAGTGAGGTTGAAAGGAGGTATGCTTATATATCTATGTCATATCTGTAGCTATAAATATAGATATAGATTATAAATTGATCTAGATATACCTTTCCACATATAGATATAGCTTGTGAAGATGATGAAAAGTTTCAGCTCTGTAACTTTCAAACTGAATGGTGTTAACCAAGTTATTTAAGATTAACTTGTTCTCAGCTTAATTTTTTTAATGGAGAAAATAGAGAATAATAGTATCTACCTCAAAGAGTTACATAAAACAATGCATGTAAAACATTCAGCTTAGAGTCTAGTGTAATAGATGTACTTGGTCATTAATATTACTAATATTAATATTAGTAATGCTAGTTATTAATATTGCTACCATGGTTGCTACTATAGCTAGGCACTGGCAAAAGACTGGTCTGGGAGAGGACTGAAAAAGTAAGTGTTAGATGAGTTGAGAAAGACAAAGTTGAAGGGTTGGAGATATGAATAGGTAAAAAGAAGGTATTTCAGGAGTTAGGAGATGGAGAGCTAGAGGAATACGAAGTTATGACTAGAAGTATATATATTGCATTGTAATACTTCAGAAGAGGTTTAGTGCCAGGTAATAAGAACTGTGACAAAAGCAATGCGGAGCTGAATCAAAAGGAAGACAAAGATCATTCATTTGCTCTCAAGTAATAAATATTTCTTGAGAAATGATTATGTGTTTAAGGGGAAGCTGGAGATACATCTCGAACAAAATTGAAAGCTTGCTGCAAATCTTTGAGATTAGAAGGCAGGATAGCTTGTCCCCAGGGATTGGAAAATCATTCAAGGTGGTAGCTGAACAGCAGCAGGGAGACTGTAGACTCAGCAACCAAGAAACACACAGGGGTAAGACCCCAGAGTACAGCTAAAAGAGAGCTAGAGGCTGATGTATGTGGATGAAGTGGGCCTGGAAATAGGAGGGTATTTTATATGGGAGTGGAAGAAACAAGCAGGAGTTGGGCAGGAGCTAATACCTTCTAGGCCCCAGGGCAAGGGGGAGCCCCAGTGTCTGCTCTTTTAGATGATAGCAAGAAAGTGCTCTCTACTCTGAGAGTTTTCAGTTCAGTGAAAGGTGGAGGATGTGTTCTGAGTACAAAGGCTGTTAATTTGCCCCTAGGTTGTACAGCACTCCACCAGGCAGTACAGTCACAGGCGTCAGGGCCTAGATGCTTTCCAGAAGTACAAACAGACTTAAAAAAAGAAATGACTTTAAAATAAAAAAAGAAAACTGCAAAAACACTATAACTAAATGTTTAATTAAATGTACACAAAATGTATTGTTATGTCAACTTCATCAATTGTTAAATTTAGTGTTCATAAAAATTTCATTACATTTAGAAAACAATTTGTATGTTCGATTTCCCACTTTGCAAGAACCCTTGAGTAAGCAAAATGGTTGTCAAGTAATCGTAGTCAGCTGTAAATTAAATTAGCTTCTTATAACCAAATAATTTTAAAAATAAAATTATAATTATTTTAAAATTTTATAATTAAATGTAATGTGGAATGTGGGTAGATGTTAATATATTTGATATAACATTAAAAGCTTTTAGGGGCCTAAGACAGGTATCCCAGAGAGCAAGGAAGGATGCAGGGAAAGGAACAAGGGCAGAGGAAGGAACCCTAACTTCTTATCAAGGAAAAATTAGAATCTTCTAGTAACTTTAACATGCTCTTCGGCTCAGGGATTCTTAACTTGCGTGTGCCTTGGACTCCTTTGGTAGTATGGTGAAGCCTAGAGACCCTTCTCAAAATAATGTTTCTAAATGCATAAAGCAAAATGTACAGAATTCCAAAAGAAATAAATTGTAGTGAGATGCAACTATTAAAATATTTAACATTTTGTGATATAAAGAGTAACACATATGCTTCTTTATAAAATAACATCATCTAGTTTCATTTCATAGTAGTGATGAATATAAATGATATTGCAAGGTATCTTCAAAAACAGTAATATGATTTTGAAATATGGGTGGTTTTTAAGTGTCAAAAATCAGGAAATGCTAATATTAATATGGTTTGTTTCTCACATTTATAACTGAAAGAAATACTAAATTTCAAGATGTTAGTGCAGATAAAGATGTAATTTTTTTCCCCATATAAGTTTACAAATCTCTAGAATTCTACCCACAGGCCCCTTGAAAATTCATGGATCCTTGGTTTAAAAATCATGCTGTCACTACTGTGCAAATAAAATGAACAGACTGGTGCAAATGTTAAAGGAATGAGGAGCTGGAGCAGAAATGTGCCATCTGACTTTCAGGGAAATCCAATTCAAAGGTGTTCCCCCAAATATTCCTCTCTAACCTATTTCATACATTCTGGCAGAATCTATTTTAGTTGGTTTTGGGTTTTATCTCCTTTACCTAAATCTCATTTGAACAGCAATGGCCTTTGACAAATAAATGCGTGTGTGCATGTACACACACCCACACCCACACACACAACTAGAAGACAACTTCATGAACTGGGGGGAGAAACAAAGAACGAAATATAATAGTCAGTAATTAAAGGATAAATAACATAATATAAATTTGGATAAGGTTATGAAAATTTAGAAAAGATAAACATAACCACAAGATATGGTAATCAACCTCACTAGTAATGGAGCTGGATCAACTAAATAAAATCTCATTTTACCTACAAAATTAGGAAAGATAAAAAGATTAATAATATCTAGTATTTGTGAGGATGAGGTAAAATGGACACTTTCATATATTGATAGTGGAAATATAAATCAGTGTAATCTTTCTAGAGGCAGTATGGCTATTTTATCAAAAGGTTATAAATTGTGCATACATTTTATAACAGCAATGCCACTAATAAAATTTTATTCTAAGTAAATACTTGTATAAGTGGCCAAAAATATAGTTAAAAATGTGATATAATATAAATATCCATTAATAAGAGATTGATTAAATAAATTGCAGAATATTCATTCAATATAATATTAAAAAGATAAAGCATTAAAAATCATAAAATATATGTTAAGTGTTGAAATAGGAATTTGACTAAATTCTTTTATTACATAAAAAAGCAGAACACAGAACATTATCTACAGTGTGATCCCATTTCTGCCCAAAATATATGTATATATAGTTTATATATAGTTCATATATAGTTCATATATAAATATTATAGATGGTTTATGATTTATATACCAATATTATGTATTTGTATATACAAATAATTAATAATTGGATATCATTTTATAATCAGAAAGGAAAATAATAAAGATATTTCTGTTTAACAAAAAAATAACCTGGTTTTGGTGTCTGCCAGAGGTAAACTTCTTTGAAAGGAGCCTTTGAATAATTGAGCTTTTTCTCCATGAAACAATTCAGGGCTTTTTAAAAACACTTGCTTAATTGGGTCATTTCAGTTAACATCTGAAAACAGTAACCTGAAATGACAGCTGAGCAAGGAGCTTCCTTCCTGATTACTTCCTGCAGGTCTCAAGATGTCGGGCAGGAGCCTGGGATGGCTGATTTGAGGGCGCCCTGGCTGAGGCTGCGCACGAAGCAGTCCCTGAAGGCCGAGAGGTCCACTTTGAGCTTCATGGTGTTCCGCATTATTCTCTCATTATTCTCTCATTCATTTATTCATTCAACCCACATGTACTAAGTGCCTATTACGGAAAAGAACTAACAGAATCCCTGCCCTTCTGGGTCTTATCATGAGGAGAAGGAAGGCCTC
>CM053508.1:46828949-46872308 GCA_028627145.1 Eidolon dupreanum | reverse complement strand
AGGCTCCCTGGCACTTTGTGTTAAATGTTTCCTTCTTGAGTGAAACAAGAGGGATTGACTCACAGGTTGTACCTGCTGCCTGGGGTTCTTAATTCAGATGCTCCAAGGAATGTGGGTTCCTAGCCAGTGGAGACTGAAGATAACCCTGTTCAAAGTTGAGAGCTAGGAGGTGGAGGGAGGGGGTCAAGGAGATGCCAAGGATAATGACCCATCCATAGGTCCCCAACTGCTTAGTAATCATGCTTGATGCCTTTTATTTTTCTACAAAATATCAAAGGTACCCTCCTCATCAGTATCCCAAACAAGGCAAAATAAATGTGCTAATATGTACTCAAGGATCCACCATTTTTGTCCTAAGTAAAAGAAGACATAAGGTCAGATCCCTCACCCCACTTCCAGTACCCCTCCTTCATGTGTCGCCTGCTCCCACTCAACTCACAAGTGTCTCCCAATTAAATGACTGAGGAACACTCACCCAGGATATAGGACCTCTTGTACAGTTCAAGGATTGCATCTACACACAGGGGCATAAAACTAGGCACACCATATTTGGCTGAGAATGTAGGTAGAATGAAATCCTTTGGCCAGTCTCTGTCCTTAGTATCTTGCAATTTCTGTGTAATGTCAACCTCAAAGGTATATAAAGAGGATGGGGACAATATCAGATCTAGATATAAGAAAGGCAATTCTGGTGACAAAATTTCTAGGCCGGATAAAAGAAAAGACAGACTCAGAACCTGGGTCAGGAGACGGAGGCATCAAGCCAAGCAGTAGTCAATGAAGGTTGGATCTCATTCTGAGACAGCAGAAACGGACAGAGCTGAGGTAACCAGGGCCAGAGAGGGCAGAATAGCAGGACCTCGATGTGACAGGTGAGCAGGGCAAAATGCAATTCAATAGTTTTTAGTCTGAAAAAATGGGGGAAAGTTTGGTATTACTAAATCATAAAAGGACATATAAGAGAGGAAGCATATTTTCCTGGGGAGAAAAGATAAGTCCATGAAGTGTGGTTATTCTAGACTGAAAACACCCAAAAGTCTACAATTCTGTGACCAAAGGTCTCTATTTTCAGTATATAAATGCAAACTGCCAGGGAGTAATTCAAATAAGTGGCATATTAAAACATCTTCCCCACACTCAAATAATGGCATTTTCCAGAATAGAGATATATTTCTTCATGTTTAAGATGAGCGTTCTGAACAAAACAAAAAATTGGGGATTGTCAGTCATTTGTATCTTAATATGAATGAGCTTATAAGGTCTTTTCCCAAGAGAGTGTCTGAGAGTCTAGCACGATGGCCCTGGGAGGGAATGCAGGCACAGAAAGAGGACACAGACAGCATGTTCCCTACTTTACACTGTGCCCAGAGCCAGAGTTACCAGGTGACACTGCCCCATTTTCCAGATGGAGAATGGGTTTATTCTATGCCTTTCTCTAAGGTCCTCAAAATCACAGTCCCCCAGTCCCATGGGCCAGAAGGTAAGAAAGCAAAGGGAGATTTGATATCAAATATTGCTCACCACTCAACTCCCCTATTGGGAAACAAAAACAAATCATTCAGTACTGTTTGATTTATACGGTAGTAAAATGCACAAAATTTTTGTATTATAGCTGATTTCACCCTCTGTCACTACTTCGGTAGTAATTAGCTAAGCTATCCTTACACTACACACTCCTAGTTTTCCTCCCATTCTCTGCCTGTTTCTTTCATGCTTTGTTTGTGGCTTCATTGTCTTCCCAGCAATAGGTTTCTAGGCTTCCCTTCCTTCCTCTCCCTTCCCTTTTGCTGCCTGGCCTTTCCTCTCCTCTCCTCTCCTTTCCTCTCCTCTCCTCTCCTCTCCTCCCCTCCCCTCCCCTCCCTTCCCCTTCCCTCTCCTCTTCTCTCCTCATACTCTTTCCCTAGGTGTTGGTTCTCAACTACACAGATTACAACAAATTTACATCTCCCACCAAAATCTCTCTTCTGAGCTCCAGACACATATCTCCACTCCTATTTGATATAACCTCCTAAATGTTCTAATTATTCCTTAAAGTCAACACGTTTAAACTAAGCTGTTTTATCCAAACCTGGTCTTCTTCCAGAGTTTTCACTCAACAAAAATTTCTATATCTACTGTTAGGTAACAAACCAAACCAAAAGTTACTGGTTTAAAGCAACAACTATTTGTCTAGTGCATGATTCAGCAGGTTGGCAATTCAGGCAGGGCTCAGTGGAGTGGTCCTCCTGGTCTGAGCCAGCGGCACCTGCTCTGAGTTTGGTTGACTAGCATTTATGAATTTTGAGTTTTAGAAGTGGCCTCCATCTTATCTATGTGTTCTCTCATCCTCCAGTCAACTGGCCGAGACCAGTTACCAGAGTCCAAGAGAATCAAGAGCCTAAGTGCAATGCTTTTTCATGGCTCTGCTTGTGATGCATTCGCTACTATCCCACTGGCCAAAGCAAATTGCCTGGTCAAGCCTTGAGTCATATTGGAAGGATAATACCAAAGGGTGTGGATAAAAGGAGATGGAAACAAACCAGGGCCTTTACTGCAGTTGTCCATCACTTGAAGATGTTAACTTGAAATTCTCTCATACCTGTTTGCTATTCCTAATCTCCACCTCTTCTACCCTGGTCCACACTCCCCTAGACCTCTAACATAAGATCCTAACAGGTCCACTCAACCCCCTCTAGGGCCTCCTTCAATTTCTTCTCCACATTGCAAGAAAGTGACTTTTAGTTGCCAGTTCTGATCATTTCAGTCTCCTGGTTTAAATTCTTCAATGGATTTTCATTTCACTTAAAATAAAGACTAAAACTCTCAACAGTTTTTAGAGTCCTCGATCATATCTATCAGGTTACAGTTTTTGTTCCAGTTTCATGAATAGCACTCTTTCACTCTCAGAAGTGTCCCAGTTTAGATGACAAATTATATCCTCATCCTTCCCCTAGAAACCTCAGTGGTCTGGTTCCTACTTTGTATCCCTTCTAGCCTCTTCTATCACTACCCCTGCTTTGTTTTGACCTAGCCATGCTCACCTACTTTCTGGACCTCCCCAACACTGTTCATAAACACTGTTCCCTCCCCCTGGAATGATCTTCCTTACTTCTTTACCTAGTTAATGCTTATACCACCTAGGAATTGCTCAGGTAGATGCCACCTACGAATCACTGCTCAGAGAAATCTTCCTTCAGTTCTCAGCTAGGTCACCTCTCCTGAATGATCTCTCTTAACACCATGAGTGCTCATCCACAGCACTTCTCAGAACTGCCATTTTCAACGGAAAGCAGGGACCCTGCTTTCATCTAGCTTAGTCCACCACCTACTCCAAATCTGGAATAGGCACAAAACTCTTATTAATGGATTAGATAGATGAATAATTATTGCATAGAAACTGAAAGAAATATTTGAAATTTATAAACAATCCACCAATCCAGTTTACTTATGAAGCATAATGTTGGTTTCCAGAGAACATTTAAATCACATGCTATAAAATTGGAAAGCAGCAGGTGATCATTTCATCCAGAGGAGGAAACAATCTAGGAAGGTGACTCTTCCAAGATCACTCGGCCTTTCTTAAAGTCCAAGTGAAGTACAGACAGGTTGTCTGTTTTCTGTTTTATTTCTAGATGGCAAGACTTTCATTGTAGATGTCAAGACTCGCACTGAGACTCCTTAAAATCTCTTCTAGGCTCAGATATCCTTTGATTACGATTTAATTTTATTCCTGCCTTGGTAGCATTCTATTTTTTCCTTTCTCCCTCCCTTCCTCCTCTTTACCTCCTTTTTGCCTCATTAGCTATGAAAGCAGAAAACTACTGCCAAGGACAGTATGAGTCACAAAAAAATAAAATAAAGTAAATAAAAATACAAAGTCTGTAGAGAGAGAGGAATGTGTAGGAAAAACACACTAACAACCCTTATTTCTTGGTTTTCAGGAGATTTCAGATTATTGTACTATCTTGAATTTTTCCATTCCTCATTACAACCTAAGAAATAATAGATAATGGGAGATCAAACAAACTAATTTTCCAATTCTGGGATGTGACATCATAATCACTCATTTCTGGGGTTGCTAATGCCTAGTAGTGACCTTCCAGGATTATTAACAACTGAAATGTGAAGAGATAATTTAATAAGAAACTGTCAACCATCACTCAATGCACCAATAAAACAAGATTTTTTCCTTTTATTATAAAATATCAGAAATTAAAAGAAACACTGTGTCTTATGATTCAGTGCTTCTAGCCAAAATTATAAAGACTATTTAAATTATATGGAGGATAATATTTGCTGAGTTCTTGAATATTTGAAATCACAGACATTCCTTTAAAGGTCAGCTATAAAACCATCTTAATAACTTTGAAGAAAAATGTCTTTTTCCATTAGGAATTCACAATAAAATAATTTCATTTTCTACACAATTTTTCTTTTAACTATGCTTGGCAAAAGGATAAAATTAATAGATGAATTATACACAATAACAAAATGATTTGGCTACACAATGTCACAAATGAAGAGAAATGGTTCTTGTAGCAAACAATAGCCCTGTCCTATGTTCACTCACATATGCTGCTATAGAGAGTTTCAGTGGGGCTTCAAGAATGACATGCTCAAACAGCCATATTTTTACTATCTATTAAAGTCACTGTGCCGTGATTGAATAACACTACTCGTGAGTGGAAGGGAGGGGCTACAACAAACCGCACTGTGCACGTGGCTGAGGGTGTGCGTGCTGTCACCCAGAGCCATTCCAAATATTAACTCTCTTCTGGCTAGACTTAAATACTGGGGCTGGATAACAGCCAAGTAATGACAAGACATACGTGTTCCTCCAAGCAAAGCTCCGATGTGCAAATGCCAACACCATATTTCTCACTCTTTGTATTAGTTTAGTTTCTTTAAAACAAGAATGTTATCGAACACTGTAATATTTTCTCTCAGTTGTTCTAGTTCCTTGTCAATTACTTAGGTCTTCTGCAGAAACTGTATCTGCCAGCAGCATTTAGTCCTGGAATACAGAGCACTGAATTCCCCCACTAGCTCATTCTCATCAGTCTGGTGTGTGTTTCCCGCTATCAAAGGTAGGCTCGCTACCCACCTATCCATTAGAAAAGAGGAAAAAAGTAACGTTGTGAGAGCCTATCCATCACCAGGTCCTATGCTCCCTGCTTGACATTGACATTATAACATTTACTCTTCACAGTTGTCCTGGGACATATGAGTGGTTGCCATCATTTTTCAAATAAGGAAACTAAGTCTTAGAAAAATTAAGGAACTTGATCAAGGTCACCCAGTCGGCAGGAGCTGGCTGCCAGATTCAATCACAGGGCAGTTCCCAAAGCCTATACCTTTTCCTTATGTCACACTGAATTGAGTGGCACCACAGCATTCGACCCCTCAGATTTTCAATAGGTCTGTAAGGCCATCAGGGGAAGAAAAGGCATGATTAGGATGACCTGATGAATACTGTCTCAGCCCACTGCGAGCTCTGAGTGGAAGAACTCATTGAGTCACTCACTCCCATAAAGAATGTTCTATAGGAACTTAGCATTACTAATGTCACCAATATGTTGAAATGTCTGAGCCAGGAGTGAAACTATCTTCTTAAAAATAAAGAAGTGCAGGGCATCAGAGGCTACCGCAAGGAGGTAACGGAATGAGAAGGTTTTAGAATTAGACGACCTCAGTTATGATCCATTTTGTGTTTCTACTGCCCAAGCCTTCTTTATGTCATTTGTAAATTGGCACAGTAATACTTATATGAGAAAATTTTCTGAAAATTATGTAATATCATATATGCAGAGCTCCCAGTACTTCCCGTGACACAGGGCAGGTGCACGAGATAGGTTTGCTGGATCCAGGTTCAAAAAGATGTTTTACTGCAAATTAGTAGAACTCAGTGCATCATCCTTGTTTTTTTTTAATGTATTTTTGCAAAGCTTTATGGCATTTATCAGAAGAAATTCAACACCATCTCAGCAATACCTACACCAAATCCAGGTCACATAAAGTTATAAATGTATCTTGTACTCTGATGTCACAACCTTTGGATGGTTCTAAGGCAAGAAGGAAAAAAATTTTTTTCCCGAAAGGAACGCATCAACCTAAACAAAGCGGAACGGTCACAAGCTAGAATGTAGTAATGGAAACAGACTTCTTTGTTCTGCAAGAATAACATGCTGAACATGAGAAATGCCCAGAGGTTACCAAGGAGAAACAGAATGGGCATACGGGGTCACTTAATGGGAAGACAGCAGGCATGATTTATGATGTAGCAATAAGACAGTAAAGACTCACTGCGTTATGTAGGACAGAGGAAGGAAAGGGAGGCAAGATCCTCTCACAGCCCTCCCTGCAGTCGGGAAGGAGATGAAGATAAATGGACCCAGACACATAAGGAAAGAAATCTGATTACAAGTGAGTGACAAAATTTTTCAGCAAAGAGTTGAGACTTAAGAGAAAAACAAACTTATGTTTTGAGAGATTCTAGCATGTTAACCAAGGAAATCCATCAGGAAAAAAAAAAATTAAGACAGGAAAGATGTGCTCGAGATACAGACACCTGAAAAGAGAAAACACAGGAGAATGAAAAGTTAAAGCTGAAGAACTCAGCCGCCACATGCCAGTGAGTCATCAAACTGTGCCTAGAGGCTCCTGGGCCAGCACCCCACTCCTCCCACCCCCAAAAAGAAAAGCCAAAATATAAACTAACATTTCAGAACTGAAGTTACAGAGTAAGTATCACAGAACAAATAGCTCTTTTGCAGTCTGTGGTCATCAGAAATCTTTTATTTGAACTCCCCTAAATAAAATATGTTCTTAAAAATAAAGAAATGAAGGACATCAAAGCCTGCCACAAATGCCTTGACTCATTTTCAAGGGCCCATTTAGTGTGCAAAGTGAAAGATGCATGCTAAGGAATTTGACTTATATCTGTCCATGTCTTATGATCATCCAACAGATATGCTCAATCTCTTCACCCCTGAGTCAGTGCCAAAATTTCCTCCAGAGGACTTCCTGAGGGTCATGTTCTTTTTTTTTTTGTATGGCTGAAAGAGGGTTGGAATCTGGGAAGGATATCTGTTGCTGTTAGCTCCACATCAATGCCTATACTAATAGTCCTGGTTTGTGGCAAAATAAGGTCAAGCCAAGAGAAAGCGGGCAGCAACTAGTGGCAGAGACAGCAAATAAGTAAGCAGGGTTTGCCAGGGGAAAGATGGAGTTGGAATGTGTAGGTCTTGAACAGAAGCAATTGCTGGAAAAATCAGCTTATTCTATGACAGCACACCCTCCAAGAACCTGCCTCCCTTCCTTCAGGATTTTCTGTTTGAAGATGGTGGATATGGGGCCAAGAATCTGGTGAAGATTCTTATAGAAACACAGTCCCTAACCCTGACTTTCTTGAACAAACCCAATTTCAAAAATTTCACAAAAATCTTCTAACAAAGACACTTCAATAGGTATATAACTGAAGTATATACAATTGCATACAAATAATTTTTATTAAAACCATTTTTACAATCACAATTGTTTTAAAAAACAATAGGGCATCTTATGAAAATATAAACAATTATATATAAAACCTCTGTGTTTGAAGTGCTAAGGGTACAAAGATAAAAAAGGCAAGGACCCTGCCCTCAATAAGTTTAAAACTGTGCTTTCTAGATCTTACTAACTCAGCCTTTTAAACTAAGGAAGAACAGGATGGACCCTGGGGGTCATTGGACCTAAACCCCCAAAATCACAGTGGAGCTATTCCAGCCCTAAAAATAACCTGTTCTCCTGCTTGAAGCACATATCTAACACCTGCCAACTTTAGCATCCTTCTGTGGAAGCCTTCCAGACCACTTCCTACTGGCTTAGTTCAGGAAGTCAATTTTCTGGTACTCTCTTCACCCCAGTCACCCCACTTGGTGACTGCCTTTAGCTCACATAACACACTGTCTTAGCTTTGGACATCAGAACACCTGTAGAGTATCTCCAGCCTGTGCTTCTGTGGCATCCACTTCCTGGGCTAGGCTTGGCCTCACCCTCCATCAGAGAAGTAGATAGGCTTGACTGAGAAGAAGCTCTGCAGACAAAAGTTCCTTCTTCCTCATTGCCCCCTACCTGGCTGGAGGAAAATTCACCTTTATGTAACCTCAGTCCTGTTCAGCCTGGATTAATGTAGAACAACCTGGAGAAAAGGTTTCCCTCACATCCTTCCCTGCTTCTCAGATCTTTCCGCTTTCTGGGTCATGGCCTTAAGAAGGAAGATTATTGTGGCTGTAGGAGGGGGCAGCAATCATCCAGTTGTCAAGTGCTAAACCCGGAAGTCATTCAAACACCGTCGTCTTTTTATACTCATTATTCAGTTTATCTTCTTACCTACTTAATTATCCCTCAAATCCTTTTGTTTCTCATTTTTCACTGCCGCTATCACCCCCATCTAAGGTCATACTCTTTCAGTGAACTACTAAAAGTCTGATACTTGACACTTCATCCCAACTCTTCTTTTCGTCAATCCATCTCTGCATCTCACATCACTGCCTGTTTCTATCTCCGAATATCAGCCATGATGGCTTACTTTTTATTCCTTAAGTGTGCTGTGATTGCTCTAACTACAGGGGCTTTGCATATGCTATTCCCTCTGCCTGAAATCCCCCTGTCTCCTCTCACCTATTTAACTAGTTAATCCTTAATCCTACTCATCTTTTAGACACATTTCAAGCATCACTTGTTCAGGGAAGCCTTCTCTGGTCTCAAAGGCTTTATGATTTCTCCATTATATGCTTTTCCATTACTTTCCTTCATTTACATATGTGTACGATCCTTTAAAAATTAATGTCCTTAGCTCCCACTATCTTACAAATACTTGTAACCAGAAACTATATTTTTTTCATTCACCATTAAATTCTCAGCAATCACCACAGAACCTGACTCCCAGTAGGTCAATTACTATTTCTTAAATAAAAGAATAAATGAATGAGGAATACATAGCAACCAAGAGCTCAGGTTCTGGAGCTAAACAGTATTATATTTGAATTTTGGCTGTATCATTTACAGGGTGTGCAATTATAGATAAGATACTTGACCAAATCTTCAGTCTTTATATCTTTTTAAAGGGAAGCAATAAAGATTCCTATTTGCGTTTGTAAAATTCAAATGAAATATCTACCTAGTATTTAGTATACAGCCTGACACATAAAGAGGGCTTAATAAGTGCCTGCTAATGAGAAACTATAACCAATGATATGTCAACAATAGAACAATGGAGTTGTAGAGAACAGGAGGGAGGCCGGGAGGATTTCATTAATCAAAGACCCATAATACCAAGTCCACTTAAAAAAATTTTTACTTTCATAGCTATCTTTTTGAGGAATCTTGCTTTCTTCTCCTCTTGAAAAGATTCTACATAGAAGTAATAACTATGATCTACATTTCAATATGAATGAGTTTCAGAACCAGAGTCTCAAGCTAGAGACCTAGTCTCAGTCCTAGAATGTCATGTACAGCTGAAGTGCTGGACTGCACACTTGCATCAAAGAGGAGATCTGTTTTCTTCATTTAAATTACTATTAGTGTATCTCTGTAACAAAAATTTTTATTCCACTTTTGGCTACAGCTTGGAGAGGAAATGATGGAATTTCCAGGACATATCATTGATGTGTTGTGACAAGAAAAAATATTCTAAATCATTGTTATCCCAGAAAATTCAGGAGTTTTGGTTACTATAAGTAGAGTTTGATGGGTAGAAGAAACAAACCACCCTTATTGTTTCCACAGTGTTGTAGGCTTCAAGCAAATTCCTACGATGTAACCTGTTTATAAATTTCAAACTATCTGCATTGAAAGAAACAAAGCACAAAGCAACAATATGGATTCCAGCTCAGGGGTGTGAAATGATACTTCCTACTGGGAAAGACCTTCGACCTGTTGGCTGTTGATAAACTAAAACTGGCAAGGACCAGCGTACAGGGCAGCTTTGGATTCTGGAATGATCTGAAGGGACCGTTGCTGTGAGGAGGAAGACGCATACTTAGAAGAGTGACAACGCCTCCTCTTCCTTCAGCAAAACTCACACAGAAGTGGGCAAACGTTTTCTGTGAGTAAATATTCTACTCAGTTAATATTTTAGGCTTTGTGAGACGTAGCTCTGCTGCTGTGGAGTGAAAGGAGCCATATGCAGAGGACCGAGTGTGGCTATGTTCCAATAAGATTTTATTTATGGACATTAAAATTTGAATTTCATGTAATTTGCACATAAGGATATATTATTGTTTTGATTTTTCTCCCAAACCTTTAAAAACATAAAAACCACGTCTAGCTTACAAAAAAACGCAGTGGCGGCGTTCTACCAGTGGCTATTCTCTGACTCCTGACTTAAGACACATAAATAAATACTCACGCCAATCGATTTTCTAGTTGCTTTTCAGATCTTCCAGGTGAAAACAGCAGGCCTGAGTCTAACTGGACTATGGAAGTTATAAATTGTACTTTAGAGACCAAAGAATGGAACCAACATACAAATTCCATGAAAAAACACTTTACACACACTTTACAGTTTATCATGCACCTTTGCAAGCCAGAAGCTTTTATTGAGCCTCTTCACATCTCCGAGAGGCAGGCAGGGCAGTGATTATAGGCTCTGATTAAAATCATGGCAATTAAGATTTAGAAAGTCCAGAAGAAAGTTGTAAAACAACTCTGCTGCAGAGCTGGGCCAAAATCCCCATTTCCAGTTCAAATGTACAGCTAGAAGCTCAGACACACAGCATCTGTTGGTAAATGCACCTATCTATGAGAAGTTCCCCATGAATGCTGCAGCAGACCATGTGAAAAAAAAAAAGTTTTGATGAAGTAAATGTTAATATTATGTACGAGACAGGTTTGTACCCTTGTCCACCATACCAACCTCAATTTTTGTCTCCAGTGATATACTGGATGAATACTGTCTGCCTAAAATTCATATGACCTCATTTGGGAATAGGGTCTTTGCAGATTAATTAGTTACGATGAGGTCATGCTGGATTTTAGTAGGCCCTAAATCCCATAACTGGTGTCCTTACATGCAGAGGGGAGGACACAATGAAATACACCCAGAGAAAAAGGCCATGTGAAGTCAGGCTAATATGTTGTGGCTGCAAGCCAAGGTTGACCAAGGAGTGCCAGGAACCGCCCACAGCCAAGAGAGAAGCATGGCCCAAATTTCCACCCAGAGCCTCCAGAGCGAGGTCCTGCCTACACTTTGATTTCAGACTTGTAGCCTCCAGGATGGAAAGAGGATAAATTTTTATTGTTTTAAGCCACCCAGTTTGTGGTAATTTGTTACAGTAGCCATAGGAAACTCAACACAGCCACCCAACGAGCACTACAAACTCTAGAAATACCTTTAAATTTTGCTTCCCAAAAGGCATTACTCATGCTGACTCCATACTCAAAAGAGCCCTTTCCCACTGTTCTTCATTTGGCTCCCCCACATCTATCCCTCAAGAATCAGCTCACTGTCACTTTCTCTAAGAAACCGTGTCCTGTCCCATCCTACAAGAAGAGTTTAGGGACCCCTCCTCCTTGCCCACGTGGTAGCCCAGGCATACCTCTATGGTACCACCTATCACATTGTATTAAAAGACATGGTTTGCACATCAGACTCCCTACACACTAGATTCTGAATTCTTTTGAGGAAGGTTCCAAGTCTTTTCATCTTTTTACCCCAGCACTTAGTCGATGCTTACTATCTCATGAAGTGACATGGTAGCTAGTTTGCAGTCCCAGAGGAAATTTTGTTTTGTTTTGTTTTACATTTCCTCAGCCTTGTCTGTGCCACTTACCAGATGTATAACCAGAGTCAAGTTACTGAATCTCTCTATTTCAGCTTGCTTCTCTGTGGAGATAAGGACAATCCCTACCTTATACAGGAGTTGTGAGGATTATGTGTGTTAATGTATGTAAAGCATTTAGAACTTAAGTGGGAAGTGCCTGATAAGTGTCAGCTACTGTTGTTACTTGCCCCCAGTGGTGTTTGATGACTCTGGACCCAGCAATGGCTTCAATGCCTAAAAATAAGATATGATTTCGAGGTATGTGGAAGAAGCTTAGGAATAGGATTTAGGGAAGCAGAGAGAGTCTTAAGCTCAGGCCTAACCAATTTGGACAAATCATAGTACTTCTTTGAGCTTCATTTTCACCTTTGTAACAAGAGCAAGGAGATGGGGGCTGTGCGTGGAACAGGTGAGTCCTTCCAACCCGAAACCCAGGATGTTTAGGAACCTGTGAAAGGGATACTGGAGGTTCTCAAGCTACACGGACTATTTTAGACCTAAGGGAAATCAGATAAATATTTAGGCCTAAAAAGCCCAATCACACTAACCAAATGTCAAGTTTCTCCACTAGAAGGAATTATATTAACTCCATATAAAAACACTATTTACTTAATATTAACTGGAGATTCAGGTTGGCAGCTACTTATCTTTACAGAATAAAAATAACAGTAAAACTAAATTACCTCTTTACTTAAAAGTGCTATTTCCCAAATACATGATTTTTTTCCCAAAGTATGTGATCCATGGGTAAGAAGATAATAAAAAGAGCCATTGGTGAAAACCTGAGATTCTCAATGCACTAGAGGATTTCTAAAGTCCTTTTTGACTCTAATGCTCAGGGGATTACTGAAAGTTTCTCTAAGGCAATCAAGTATAAAAATTTATTTCACATGTAATTTTACTCTGTGACACCGAGGGGAAAATATCTTGCTCTAAAATTTCAGGGGAAAAAAACATAAAAGATCCAATTGAGGATTCTAAAGAGTAAAAGAATGTGAAGGGGATATTTAAAAGCTAAAAATACCAGGATAGGAGAAAGAAAAGAATTTAAGTTTTTAAAGAAC
This sequence comes from Eidolon dupreanum, assembly GCA_028627145.1. Lineage (NCBI taxonomy): Eukaryota > Metazoa > Chordata > Mammalia > Chiroptera > Pteropodidae > Eidolon > Eidolon dupreanum. The sequence goes on along the minus strand of CM053508.1, from coordinate 46,859,458 downwards.
AACAACGACAACGACGACGATGATGAAAAGGTCATATGATCCGGAGTAGAAATGGCAATAGGCCTTGGGAATAATAATAAGCACTTCTGTTCAACTGTATGCAAATTTGGAGCTACTATATATATCCAGAGGCCTCAGATGGGGGAAGGGAAGGATGTCTGTCATTCATCATCAGCCCTATCAATTTCTGGAATCACTATGAGCTCAAAGTTCATGTATGGTCAGGGTCCGAAAAGTCAGCAACAAGTTTTCTCTCTTTATAGAAGCCACTCACTTTGTCGGGTATTCAGAGCAGCCATGACACTGTTCTCAGTCAGGTCACACTAGGATGCAAACCTGTCACAGCCCCTGGAAGCAGCACAGGTGGGAGCACGGGCAGGAATAGAGAAGAAGGTGTTATATACTTCCAAGAACACAGGGTGCTGGTGAAAACGCATGCAGAAAGTGCTTTGAAAATGAAATGTTGAATAAATGAGTTACCACACTTGGGCATTATGAATTAGATGTTATTGTTATCCCATTTTGCAACCATGTGGAAATAAACAAAGAATAATCAATGAGAACCAGAAAGGTTATTTATTCAAAGCTTGATATAGCAAGGAAGTCAGCCACCATTACTTGTGTTTGGAGGAGATGCGAAGGCAAGCAGAAAAGTGAGAATGCTTTATAATGGAAAAAGGGATGCTGCAGGTATGCCAGTAAGAGGAGACTGTTGGCTTAGGGAAGTTGTGAGTGTGTTAACCTATCTGATTGGTTAGGGCAGCATATGCAGCTTTTTCCTGGTTGGTTCTAAGTTGGAAGTGGAGAAAAAAATTAAGGAAGATATCAAATTAGGTAGTAATCAAGCCCTGATAATTTGGGGCCTATTGTTACAGGGGTTATTGTTTGTCTTCCCAGATTAATACTAAACATAGTGGTCTGACTTTCGGTAAGTCTGACTTAGGCAGGCTTCCTGGTCTGGTTACTGTACATCGATGGCTTGGGTTTCTGAACAAAGTTCTATTTTTATATATGGCCTGGCCATTGTCCATTGGTATATTCAGTCTCTCATCTCTTAGGTATCAATCCGTACAAAAGAAAGTTGGTCCAAATAATTACCAATATTGACTCTCAGAGCCCTGAAGAAAGACTAGGGGTGGCTTCCACACTTCACACAACATATCAAAACACCCAGTGGAAATGACATATTCACCGATGACATGGACACACAGCCTAACAAAAGCATCAACCACATCTTTCAAAAAGTAAGATCATTATGTTTCTTTTCCTGCTTATTGATTTGCTTATATACAATGATTAATAAGTTATAGAAAATGATTTAATAAATACATCGATGGTGGATCAAAGTTTTTAAAACACAGAATACATCAAAGGAAAAAATTCTCAAATGCTCACAAACATTTCTTGCTCTAAAATCCAAATACCTTCCTTCCATAAAGTGACCTCAAGGTTACCAGCAAAACAGAATGGAGCCTGAGTGGGGCGACTCATGAGTCTGACCAGGTGGCAAAGACCGAGTTGTCTAGGAACACCAGCTTGAGTCTCAGTGCCCCCTTCTGTCTGCCTGATCGAGCCCTCTCTAGGAGCTCAGATATAAGTAAGTGCAACATTCATCATTAGAACTTGAGTGGATAAAAAGTAATCCATGTTCAAAGAGCTAAATGTCAAGTGTCTGTGAATCCAGTGTGTTTCTCTTAGGATAAGACACTAAATGCCTAATGAATGAAGGAATATAGGCACCATCCCTAGATAATTTCAAAAGGAAAAGAAATCTAATTCTGTTTTCTCTTCTAATAGATACCTGATGGAAAGCATGACTCTAGCATAGCTACAGGACTCTAAGATAACATAAAAGCTGGCTGAGGCCAACTCTCCTGTGGTTTCATATATTCTGTTGATAAGAATGCACCTGTCTTATTTCCTCACTCCCACCACCTCCATCTGGCATGATCCATTCTAACCCAAAGACCCCAGCTCAAATGCCAACTCTTCAGTAATGCCTTTCCTGATGGGATTGCTCTGGCACAACTTTGTCTCCATGGGATTTTGTGCAGAATGTTAATAAACACCTATTCTGTGGCATTATAGCTATTTTTTATACAATGTTAATCTCCCTCACTATATAATGAGTATCTTTTAGAAAAGCCTGTGTCTTATTTACCTCCCTTTCCTCAGTGCCTGATGTATAACAATGTACCTCATTACTTATCCTTTCATTTCATATTCACAAAAGCCCAGTGAGAAAAGCATTATTATTAAAGCCTTATTGAGCAAACTGAGGCTCTAAGAAATCAATTATTTGTCCAAGGTCATAAAGCTAAGAGCTGACAGAAATAGGCTCAGCCTCACTTCTAAGCAGCTTGTAAAGTTTTCATGACATCCTTTGCCTCCAGTAAGCTCTAAATGTTGCTCCACCCAGGCAGTAAAGAAAACTCCACAGAGTTCCAGATTAGTATGTGTATGAGCACTTCATTTTGCAATGTTTAGAGGCATGCTCGGAATTCGTTAACAACACCAGCCCTGATATTCACTATCTTTGGTCATAGCTGTTCTCTTGCTCTCTCTTTTTTTTTCCCGTGAAGAATATACAAATACAGTTTTTGTCAAGTTTCTTCAATGATCATGTATTAATTTTTAATAAAGAGAAGACTGGCATCCATATGACAGCAAAGGAAAACAGGATCACAAGCATAAGTGATAGCATGGGGTACAAATCCTATGCCTGCAGCCTCCTCAGAATTCAAAGGTGAAAGAACTTCTTTGTTTACTCTTCAGTGTATATTGTGGAGGACCTCTGCAATGAATGGCTGTAAATATTACACTCAGTGTTGGTGTAGCCATTATAGAAACAATATAGAAGTTTCTCAAAAAACTAAAAATAGAAATACCATATAATTCAGCAATTGCACTTGTAGATATTTATCCAAAGAAAATGAAAATACTAATTTGAAAAGATATATATACACCCCTATGTTCATTGCAGCATTACCAGTAATAGCCAAGATATGGAAGCAACCTACGTATCTATTAATAGAATAGATAAAGATGTGGTACCTATATACAATGGAATATTACTCAGTAATAAAAAATAAAATTCGTCCATTTGTGACAACATGGATGGACCTAGAGGGTGTTGTGTTAAGTGAAATAAATCAGACAAAGACAAATACCACATGATTTCACTTATATGTGGAATTAAAAAAAAAATCCAAACAAATGAACAAAATAAAACAAAACAAAAACAGACTCAGAAACAAAGAAAAACTGATGGTTGCCAGAGGGTAGAGGGTAGAGGGAGAAGTGAAAAAAAGTAAAGAGGAATATCGTCAATAATAGTGTGATAAATGTGCACAGTGACAGATGGTTACTAGGCTTAGTGTGGTGTTCACTCATCATAAGATATATAAATGTTGAATCAGTATGTTGTACTTCTGAAACTAATATAATGTTATGCCAACTATAATTTAACAAGAAAAACAGCTCAAATTAAAAACAATATTATACTCATTAGGAAAAAGTAAGCCCTGCTGGGAAGAAGGAATATTTATTGCATCAGTCTTAGCTTTGGCCTGGCTAAAGCAAACTCTTTGCTTTGACTTTACACCCTCAAAGCAATTTTCTAATTATCATTTGTCTTCCCAAGTAAATGTTCCCTCAGGGACAGGGGGTGCTGATCAAAAACCCTGAGTATTTTTATTTTCAAGATGTGCACAGTCCTCATTATAAATGAACAAATTGGCATTCTGTTTTCCACACCAAAGGAAAAATAAAATATGTAAAAAGCAAAGTATATGCTCTTTCTGACAGGTTTGCCCCTTAGGTCATGTCTTCCCTGCTCTTTGCCTTCTGCCGGTTCCTGTCTCCCCTCACTCAACCTCTTTCCATCCCAGCATCTCTGTGTATCCTTTCTCTGTACAATCCCAGAACAGTATATTCAAAAAGTCCTCCTACATCAGAGTAGCAAGTTCTGGTAGGAAAAAGAAAAAAGACTTGCTTACATGTAATATTTTTTTCTGTAATATTTAATGAGAACTGTTTCTACTCACTTAGCTTTTCCACTAAGCTGGACATGACCACAATTCTTACCTCTACAAAAGTCTTAGCAAGCAGAACAAATCGTCTAAGGATATCACATGGTGTAAGATACTCACATTTTCTGACCGGAGCCTCTTGGCAGGACACCCACCGTCCCTGGGATGAAGCATGTAATACAGTCGGACTTTGCTTGCATGTTTTCGACTCTGGGAAGGAAAAGCAGAAGCAGATACTGTGAAAGAGAAGGCATTTTAAATGCTTGGAAACATAGCCAGTGACTGCAAACGCCAAGAAATAACTTTTATTAGAAAACACATTTGCATGCTCCTGTGAGTTATATGAGATGAAGGTTTAGATAAGTTAAGTGACTTGCCCAGGGTCATGAAGCCAATATAATTTCAGGATTAGAAAACATAATTCATGAAAAAAGGTAAAAGCATTGGGACCTTTTAGCCTAGAGTGAATGATATATTTATTCATATTAAAAATAAGAACAGGTCAGCAGAAGGAATAATACGAGAATCAACTATGATGAAAAGCTAGGTTATCCACCTTCTCTCTTGCTCCTGCTGCCCTACCCAAAGGAGCCAGGAGTGATGCCCCTGGGAGTCAGGCATACACAGTATTTCCAACAGAAGCCTTTCCCTCCGATCTTCTCATACTTGAACCCCATTAATAAACTGTCAAAAGAGATTTTCCAAAGTCAGATACCATGAGCAAACAAAAGGTATTGTCTGCACATCTCAGGACTAGTTGGAACACAAGCTCCACTTAAGCCAGGCACACCCAGTGAACAAACAAAGCCTCATCTCCTGCAGGATTAGCAAAGCTCTCAATTCCTGCTTGCACTGCTTAGAGAAACTAATTTCTGCTCAATTCCATTGTTCTTCTATGCCTTTGATCAACTTGAGAGCCCACCCAAACTCCCCTCAACTTTAATGAAGATTGCAGTTCTGACTTTCAAGTTACTTCTTGAGACAGGAGAGTGGAGTGAAAAGGGCACTAATAAAATATAGTAATGCGCTGCATCGTGACCGTTCAGCTAACACAAACCGCATATACAATGATGGTGCCAAAAGATATAAGGGAACTGAGAAATCCCTTTGACCTAGTGACGTCGCAGCAATGGTAATGTCGTAGCCATTGTAATGTCCTAGCACAAGGTATTACTCACGTGTTTGTGGTGCTGCTGGTGTAAACAAACCTACTATACTGTCAGTGGTGTAAAAGTATAGCAATATGATTATGTGCAAGACATACTTGATAACGATAATAAATGACTATGCTATTAGTTTATGTATTTACTCTACTATACTTTTTATTGTTATGTTAGAGTGTCCTCTTACAACATATAAAAGAAGTTTGCTATAAAACAGTATGCTATAATATGCCAGCAGCAGCCTCATACATCTCGTGTTTACCAAGTCTTTGAACTGCATAATTTTCTCTTGTGCTTCACTGAATCTCCTATTGTTTTTACAATAACATTTTATACAGGTCTGTAGCCTAGGAGCAAAAGGCTATGTCATAGCCTAGGTATGTAGTAGGCTCTACTATCTAGGTTTGTGTAAGTGAACTCTATGATGTTTGCACAACAAAGAAATTGCCTAAAGATGCATTTCTCCAGATGTATCCCTATTGTTAAGCAGCACACAACTGTAGTCAGAAGTTCTAAACCCCAATTCCAGCTCTACTATTTTCTGTGATATTGAACAAGTCATTTACTCTAATTTGTTTATGGCCAAAATGAGTTTCGTTTTCTCTATGTGCAAAATGAACATAATAATATTTATTAGGGTTGCCGTGAGAATCAAACAAGACAATGCGTATGAAAAATTGCAATCCACATAATGCTAAATAAACATTTCTCACTAATGACTGTACCAAACCCTAACTTTGGTTCTACTATAGTCTCTACAATGTGAATTCATCTCGAATCCATTGCTACTTAATTCCAATCCCTTATCTTTTCTTTCACTCAGAGATTATTTCCTTCTTTTCCAGGCCTTGGTTCTACTTTGTTCTTATTAAAAGTTGGGTTCTAGCCAGTCTCCTGGATGATAATTTGCTTTCATAGATTAGTCACAAAGGCAAAGTAATTTTCAGAGAACACATAGCAAATTGCATCTTGTTTATGGGATATATTATAAATCCTTTCTGTCTGGTTTCCCTCATTTATCACATTTTTTAATTCTTTCATTGTGCCTATAGCAAGAAGACTATGCTTCTAAACAGTCCTTCAATACTTTTAAGCCTTTAAATGGGTTTAAAAGTCTATCGGAACATGAAAAATATTTATAGAACTGTAAAAGTACTGAAGTATGACTTTGAAATATATTTGTAGCCAGTTCTAGGGAGCAGAGTAAGGTTTTATCAAGGTTTATCTGGAGTCTTGTTTGTCTGGAAGATTGGTAGGACAGAAAAATAGAGATCTATGTGGACTTGTGTCAGATGATTTTTTTTAAATAAATTTATTTAGTTAAATTAGTTTCAAGTATACAGTACATTGGTTAGACATCTATATTGTTCATAAAACGATCCCCCAATTGCTCCCTCCCTCCCCTGGCCCTCCACTTAGCCATCATATTAATGCTAATTGCATTTCTTGTGCTGTGCTCCCCATCCTTGTGCCCAACTATCAACTACTAATTTGTACTTCTTTAATCTTTCACCCTATTCTCCCAGCTCCCCAACCCCCCTCCCCTCTGTCTGTCACCAAATTGTCCACTATATTTGTGAGTCTGTTTTTGATTTGTTCTTTTTGTTCCTTAGATTCCACATATAAGTGAAATCATATGGTATTTATCTTTCTCTGTCTGACTTATTTCACTCAGCATAAGAACCTCTAGGTCCATCCATGTTGTTGCAAATGGTAGGATTTCATTTTTTTTAATGGCTGAGTAATATTCCATTGTATATATGGACCATAATTTTTTTTAGCCAATCATCTGTTTATGGGCATTTAGGTTGCTTCCATATCTTGGCTATTGTAAATTATGCTGCCATGAATATTGGAGTGCGTGGAATTTTACAAATTTTGTTTTGGTTTTCTTTGGATAAATACCCAGAAGTATAACTGCTGGATCAAAAAGGTATACCCAGTTTTAATTTTTTGAGACACCACCATACTATTTTCCATAGCAGTTGTATCAATTTGCAATCCCACCAACAACATATGAGGGTTCTCTTTTCTCTGCATCCTCGCCATCACCTGCTGTTATTTGATTTACTGATGATAGCCATTCTAGCAAGTGTGAAGTGATATCTCATTGTGGTTTTACTTTGTATTTCTCTGATGATTAGTGACCTTGAGCATCTTTCCATATGTCTGTTAGCCATCTGTATTTCCTCTTTGGAGAAGTATAGAGGAAATACAGATGGCTAACTGTGTCAGATGATTTTAACACCACCATTTAGCTTTCGCAGATTTTTGAGAACCATTCAGTGCAAACTAGTGTTTTTTCTTTTTGCAGATAAATATGTTGATTATTAAAATCTGTATAGATTTTCTACAGTTTTGTTTGTTTTTTGATGGTAAGGGGAAGTGGTAACATTAGGAATATATTGCTATAGTAAAAAAAAATTTAGAAACCTACAAGATGCTGAATGCAGCTACAGAGCCTGGGTTAGCGAAAAGAACAACAGACAGGTAATTGGTGAAAAAACAAAGAGATTAACAGTGTGAACTCAAATATGGCTAAAATGGGTTTTCAATTTTTCATTTGTTACCATAGAAGGACTTCTTATTACAGTTCCTGCATCATCAATCTACTCAAAGCCCTGGACTTTCAGAGAACAAAATCATAGCAAAATTGGAAATCTCATAATGCAGCCTGTTTTGTGTGTGTGTGTGTGTGTGTGTGTGTGTGTGTGTGTGTGTGTTTCCTTTCCTAAAATGTTACATTTCTTTCAAAAAGATTTTTTCCAACAAAGACAGAGTTCATTGGCTATTTAACTGCAGTTTGGCAAAACTGGTAAAATCATTTAGCTGCAAAGAAAGAGAAATAAATGATAAATTCTGCTGTGAAGCCATTAGTGATGGGAGATGTTGGGATTTAAGGCTTATTAGCAATTTTGTTCATTAAAGGCCATATTTCTCTCTCAGCTCCTCCAGCCTCCAAGGATGATAGGAGGAGGACTGACTACCCTATAGGTACTTTGCCCTTATATGTGTGGGGGTGAAGAGAAAGAGAGCTTTGGCAAACGCCAACTAATTCTGGAATGATGGTCGAGGTGTTCTCTTTCATTATTTAGCTGTGTCCCTTTTGCCTGGTCATCTCTTTTCCCTCTTGCTGCTTTTCCAGGCTGCCTGAGACAAATCCATTGCCTTCTCACCCACAAGCCAGGCCTGACTTTGGGCAAGAAGTAAAAACCTCGAAGACAGAGGAATGTGGAGTCAACCTCCCAGACAGTCTGATTCAAACTCAAAGCCATTTCCATATGATCTTGGTTAACGAGGGGATAGAGGTTCTCAGTAGATTGTTCTGGCGCGCATAACATCTTGCTCTGCCTCAGCTCTGGAATCTTCAATACCATTGAACACCAGGTACAGTTCTGCTAGTAAATCCTCACCTTTCTTTATAGAACATGCACCTCTTTCTCAAGATAAGACATTTTTGAGTCACCCAAAGTGTCCTCCTCCAACTGGCTCCTCTCAAACCCTTAACTAGCTGAATTACTTGACAACTGGCCCAGTAATCTCACTCCTTTCAATTTATTGTAAAAATAAAATCTTCCCCACAATAAGTTAAAATCAAATTTGAGCAAAGGTGTTTATTGCAGTATTATCTAAAAAGGAACAAAAAAATTGGGAGACAACTACATACATATTCAATAATTAGACTGGTTAAAGCAGCCATGGAATGCTAGGATGTTCAGTTAGAAATTGAAAAAAAAATGCTTTCTATGTAATAAATGTTGAATGAAAAGTGCTAAACTCAAATTGCTTGTATACTGTGATTACAATTATATAAAAATTCATAAGTATATCAATAAGAGCTGTAGCATGATTTATTAGAGTAGACGGAGTATGGATAGTTTTAATTTTTATTTCTATAACAAATTTGCCTTTAATGTAAAAATAATACCTTCACATTACTCAAGCCATTACAATTTCTCATTAAGTGTACTTCTTACTCATAATGATTATAATCATTGGAATGTTTTTAACATATACTGGTATAATTGACCACATTTCCATCTGCCCTTGTCAATGTCTTAACATTCAAAATGCATTTTTTTTTATTACAACACTTGGTAATTAGATGAGCATACTTAACCTAAGAGCAATACATCTTATTTCAAATTTTAAAATTTCATTTTGGTAGAAACAAATGCCATGGTAAACATTCGTACCTTTCATAATGTGGTCACTTTAGCTTTCTGTGTATGAATCAAGACTACAGGGCCAGGTGGCAAATGCTGTCCAGACAGCCAAACTGAGAAAGCCTGGAAGAAAGCCACTTCTGAAACTGGTTTATGTCATCCAAATAAACATAAACAACAACAACAAATCTTTGTGATTTTTTAAAGGTTTATCAATACTTAAAATTTGCACTGCTTCTAAGAATTTAAAAAGACTGACACATAGCCAACTGAAAGGAACTTTTTAAAAAAATTCTGTGTATGTTAAATGTATATATTATAGAGTTTCAGGAGGGAAAAGAACCATTACTTTAAAAGAAGACATGAAAAAGAAATTATAATCTCTTTCAATTGCACAGAGAGTCATTCCCAGCACTTTCCTGCGTTAATATTTGCATTTTAAGCAAAAGTCATTACTTTCATTCAAACCACATCAGCTTTAAGCTTTCCAGATAGACCAGAAATTACCAACTCTTCCATTTTAATTAAAGCCTGTGCCCCCAATGCCAGGCATTGCATGGGGGCAGACCTAGCTGCAGATTAGTTTCTTTTGCCGAAACAATCTCTCTGCACTCAAAGAAAGAGTTTAGTGGAAATTCAGGCCAGCTTTCTCTTTGGAGGGATAAAGAACAAGATAAACCTCTATTTCAGATGTATTGCTGTGAAAGAAGGGGGCGAAACACATGGAAATAGAATGCCTTTGTGCTTCACCTAAATAGCCACCTTCCATTATTACATATTACTGTAAAAAATTCACAACTCAAATTTGCTTCCAACAAGGCTCCTGATTTTTGGTCTCGTGAAATGTGGAGATAAAGCAACTTTGTATTTGCATAATCCTCCAAACAGCCTTCAAAGTTTTTTCACATTTATCATCTCATTTTATCCTCAAATCACAGTTGTGAGGCTGGAAGGAGAGGTGTTATTTCAAATAAGCTTTAAGATCCATTTCTGATTTCCTAGTTAAGTCTTCTCCATCTTATTTCATCATAGGTATCTAATTATACCTCTTCTAGAAACCAGCTAAAATAAGCCAAGGACTATAAGAAAAAGGGAAAAACTGGAACAGACTGATAATTACAGAAGAGTGATTCTCACATGCTACCAATTTTGAGGTATTTCCATTTAAATATTTAAGGTGTTTCCACTCATTCTAGGGTAAAAAAGGAGCCATTAGGTCCAGGACCACAAATGCCAAGGGTCTGACTCCGCAGCTGTCCAAGAATGACTGGCCAAGGAGAGACAGAGGTTCCATCTGGTAGGAAGAAGGAGAATGTGCTCTGGAAGAACCCACTTAACACTCCAAGGTTGAGGGTTCCAGGGCTCAGCCCTGGGAAGGCTGCAGCACAACTTCACTAGGAAGTCAAGGTCAAATGCAGATAAACTAGGAAGAAAATCACAAGTGTTAAAAGAATTCCTCTGATGATTGTGGCTACCAGAGTGATGCAGTCTTCCTTATTACCACAAAAAGGAGGTTTGATGCAGAAACCTAGAGTGGAAGATGGACCAACTAAACACCTAGGATGAGAAAACTGGCCCCTAGAGGAAGGCTTTACAAACACAAAGAAGGAAGAAATACAACTCTGCTGGAACTGCCCAAGGCCCCGAGTTCCAGATCTACTGAGGTTGCTGGGCCACGGAAATGGTCTATAATCCAGTCCCATAGATCAAATTGGATCAAAAGATCCTCAGAGGATTCTATAAAAAGATCCAAGGCCAATCCACACACACTGGGGATATGTGGCAGACTTTAATAGCCTTCTGTTCTGTCAAGGATGAGTGGCACCTAAGAAAACTTCTATAATACAAAAGAAGACTTAAAAAACTCTCAAGGAAGAGACATCAAGGATTTTTTTCTTCACAAAATATTATTATAAATAGAAGTAATCTTTAAGTGGGACATGTTTCATGCTGTTTTAAAAAAATACAAACAGGATAAAAGCTAAAAGATGAGATAAGTCAGCTTATGAAGATGAAGATGTACTGTCTCAGTTAATAAAGCAAGGACACTAAAAATATCATAAATTAATTCTGAAGGTCTTTCACAGCAATTCAAGAGCAGAATTAACACTGCAGATCAGTGTGAAAGTCAAGACAAAGAAACTTCCTACTATGCAGAGGAACAGGATAAAGAATGGGGGGAGAAAATGATACTGAAGATTTTGCATACACAAGATCAAAACAAAAATAGTGTTGGCTTCAGTAGAAGAATAAATAGACAAATAAATAAAATAGAATAGAAATTTTAAAATAGACCCAATAATTTGGAACCAAAAAGAAACTAGAAGAATATTTCTAAATTTGTGATTAAAAAGTTTTCTAAACAACAAAGCAAAGAAGCAGGACTGATGGATATGATTATAAAAACAAAAACATGTTTTTAATCTGAAATACATATACGGAAAAGGCAAATCACAAAGAAAAAATATTTGCAGTATGTAAAAAATGATTTAATACCTTTAAGATAAAGAGTACTCTAACAAATTCATAAGAAAGAATATATTAAAATAGACAAAGGATATGAATAGGAATTGTAGAAATGCAAATAGCCAAAAGATATATAAAAAGTTCATCCAAGTTCTACCTTATATTTTTTAAACTAAAAAAATGCATATTTTCACCTATTAAATTGGGAAAGGTTTTCAAAACATACATGTTCATATTTGTGAGGATACAGAAAAGCTAAGACTCTTGTATGTAACTAAAAGGCATGTAAATTGATAAAAGCTTATGGATGGAAATTTTTCAATATATATTCAAAAGGCAAAAATTTGGGGGGGGAACAATCCTACTTCTATGAATCCAACAATCCTACTTCTGTGAATTTATATTAAGGTAGCAATCAGAGACATGTATTGCCTTTTATCTATAATAGTGAAAATGAGAAAATAAGTTTATTATACTAAATGAGAGGGATAAATATTATTATATAGCTATATAATAGATTACCAAACTGCCACTTAACAAGCATAGTAATACTCAATTACATGAAAAATATCTACAAAATAATACTAAAAAAAAATTTAAGTTTCAAACCAGAATATAAATGATGCCAAATTTTTTAAATAAAAATATATATGTGTATATACATGTGTTCATAGAGATAGCAACAGTCTAGGAAGAAACACACCAAAGGATTAACATTATTTATCATGGATCAAGGATTATTTTAATTTTTCTTATTATGCTTTTTTCTTTTGATTTTCCAATTCCTTAAGTGACCTAATCATTCCAGTAATTAGAGGAAAAACTCGAATTTTTAAAGATTCATTCCAACATTTATGATTTACCATTTTAATTGCCCTTCCTTAAGATGAAGACAATAAGTCTCAGAAAGATCAAGAGACTTGCTTGAAATCCCACAATTAATAAATTCTCAGAGAAAAGAGATTATATCTGTTTTATTCACTGTCAGGTCCCCACTATCTATTACTATGCCTGTCACATAGTTATGTGCTCAATAAAGGTTTGTTGATTGAGTAATTGACTGTATGAATGAAAGAATGAGGCAATCCCAGAGAGAGACCAAGACCCTTGATTAATTAAAGTGATTGTGTGAGAGTATTGTATACATAATTGTTAAAGATTCTCTTCCACTCTGAAAATGAAATCAAACCAAACTCCCATCTATTTCCATCTCTATACCTCACTGCTGCAGTGCAGGTTGGAGAGAAGCAGGGAGCTTGCAGACCAGAAAGAATTTTAAGCAAAAACTTCTGCAGGCATTTTGCGGAGTGTGCACGTTGGAGGAAAAATTCTCAGCAGGTGAATTGATGAAGACTGAGCTTGAAGCATAAACTCTGAAGAAACTGAGGAATTGCTGCCGCTGGTACAAAAGTCAAGACAGAGTGATTCGTATTACTGTGGACACTGTGGCACATGCAGATCCAGCTTGTTGAGGAAGAGGAGGTTTGGAACAAGCAGAGTCACTTCCTCCACTGCTTCCAAGAATCCCAGCTCATCAGATGCTAGCTTGTTAAAGTCTCATTTAATCTGTGGTCAGACATGTAGGCTGTAGTGACCTTAGGGTATTATGTCTCTTAGTTTTTAATTATAGGATCCTGGGCATTTGTGCTGTTGTGAACTGAATTGTGCCTCCCTGAAAATTCATCTGTTTTTTACTGTATGTTGGAATCAGATCTTTACAGAGGTAATTAAGGTTGAATAGAGTCAGAAGGGTGGGGCCCTGATCCAATAGGACTAGTGTCTTTTTAAGACAAAGAAGACACACCAATCACCTCTTCCTCTTTCCACATGTACAGAGTAAAGGCTATGTGAGCACACAGCAAGAAGGTGGCAGTTCTGCAAGCCAGGAAGACAGGCTTCACCAGAAACCAACCCTGCCGGCACCTTGATCTTAGATGTCTAGTCTCTAAAACTGTGAGAAATAAATAGCTGTTGTTTAAACCACCATTCTATGGTATTTTGTTATGGCAGCACAAACTAAGACATGTGCCATCATCTAAACTAGATGCTCTCTTGGGCTCATTCTTTTTGCACACAGTAATCAGTCTATTATTCAAAAGCAAAAAGGATAGCCTCAAAGTTTCTAGAACTGGGTCACTTATTTTTTTTTTCTGGAACATTTTTAAAAGAGCATTTGAAATGGGAAATGCTTATCTTAAACAAGTACTAGGAAAAAATAAATTCTTGTTGGAGAAAAACATATATGGTAGGATGTGCAGTATTCATGATTGTGTAAACATGTCTGCATGAAATCTGTACTTCTGTCTGCCTACACAAGTGACATCAATGCATTACAATTGTAAATCAAAGTCTTGCAAATCAAAAAGTTATATTACCACCAAAGCATAGAGGAACCATTTTCCTCTGGTATGAGGAGAAAGCTAAAAATGTCTCCATGATGTCTGAGCATTTTAAGCAGAATCACAGGAGAAATAAGAGAATACTGGAAGAAAAATAATGTGATATATCTCATCTAGGTCTCTCTTTGGCTGTTTGGTGGAGAAAATGAAAATATTTCCCCCAAAACCCTTTGTAAAGAACTTAAAATTAGAGATGAGGGAAAAAATAAAGCCAGTGTGATCAGTAACCAAAATCAGAGAAGAATGGATGATTTAAAGCAATGAAGCTATCGAATCCTTCTGAAATGCATAAGAGGAAACACCACGAGCCAATCCTGGGCTATCGTTACTTCCCAAGGTCTCTTGGTTTCTCTTATAAAATGTATGTCTAGAATAAGAAAAATTTTAGCACTTTATAAAAACATCACTGTGTGAAGTCTTCCAAGGTTAACCCCACCACTGCTATGGGCAATCATTAGCACAGTCTCCACCTATTTGTTTGGAGGGAGACTTAGTCTATGCAGAAAACAAGGTAGAGTCCCTGCCTTTGTGGAATCAATGACTAGCTGAGCAAGGCAGGACAGTCACTCAGACAACCATAATAAGGACAACAGCAGCAGCAATGCTCACGCGTGGCCTCTTTACTCTCTTTACTTTTTCACATTAGAGTCTCTTTTTATATGATTAATTTATACTCCTTGATATGTATCATATAATTATTCTCAAACTGAACTCTGTATGACCAAATCCTCAATTTCTAATTATTTTTATAGTTTTGATTGACTCATCCCCACCCATGCACCTTTAAAAGTTCTGCCCATAACAGTTTCTTTATAAATGCTTGTTAACTATTTAAATAGCCAGGGGAACAGAAGCTTTTTTGTCCTGTAATCTGTTTTTGTTTTATAGTCCCACTTGCTTATGTTTGCTTTTATTGCCTTTGCTTTTGGTGTCAAATCCAAAAAATCATTGCCAAGACCAATATGAAGAAGCTTACCTGATGTTTTCTTCTAAGAGTTCTATGGTTTCAGGTCTTACATTCAAGTCTTCTATCCATTTTGAATTATTTTTGTGTATGGTGTAAGACAGGGGTCTAGTTTAATTCTTTCACATGTGGCTGTCCAGTTTTCCCAATACCATTTATTGAAGAGACTGTCATTGTATCCTGCAACTTTACTGAATTTGTTTATTAGTCCTAACAGGTTTTGGTAAAGTCTTTAGAGTTTTCTATATATAATATGTCGTTTGCAAGTAGAGACAATTTCATTTCTTCCTTCACAATTTGGATGTCTCACTTAATTGTTCCTTTGCCTCACTTAATTGTTTTGCCTAGGACTCCCAACACTATGCTCTATAAGAGTGGTGAGAGTGGGCATCCCTGTCTTTTTTCCTGATCTTAAGAAAAATCTTTCAGTATTTACCATTGAGTATGATGTTAGCTGTGGGCTTATCATATATGGCCTTAATTATGTTGAGGTACATTCACTTTATATCCAGTTTGTTGATCATATGATTTTTATCTTTCATTTTGTTAGTGTGGTACATCACATTGATTGATTTCCAGATGCTGAACCATACATCCTTGGAATAAAGCCCACTAGATCATGGGGTATGATCTTTTAAATGTATTGCTGAATTTGATTTGCTAATATTTTGTTGAGGTTTTTGCATCTATGTTCATGAGGGACATTAGGCTATACTTTTCTTTTCTTGTAGTGTCCTTGTCTGTTTTTGGTATTAGGATAATGCTGGCCTAATATAGTGAGTTTGGAAATGTTTCTTTCTCTCCTATTTTTGGAAAAGTTTGAGAAGAATTGATATTAATTCTTATTTAAATGTTGGTAGAAATGAACTTTGAAGACCTCTGATCCTGGACTTTTCTTTATTGGGAGATTTCGACTCAATCTCCTTACTCATTAGTTCAGATTTTCTATTTCTTTATAGTTCAGTGTTGGTAGGTTTTGTGTTTCTAGGAATTTATCCATTTCTTCTAGTTTTTTCCAATTTTTAGCATCTAATTGTTCATAGTCTCTTATGATCCTTTGTATATATGTGGAATCAGTTGAAATGTCTCCTCTTTTATTTATACTTTTATTACTGAGTTCTCTTTTTTCAGGGTAAGTCTAGCTAAGGATTTGTCTATTTAGTTTATCCTTTCAAAATACTAGCTTTTAGTTTCATTAATCTTTGTATCATTGTTTTAGTCTCTATTTCATTTGTATTCGCTCTGATCTAAGATATTCCTTTCTTTTCACTAGGATCTTCTGCACAGTGAAAGGAAACCATTAAAAAATGAAAAGGCAACCTATGTAATGGGAGAAAATATTTGCAAATCATATGTCTTATTAGGGATTACTATCTAAAATATATAAAGAACTCATGCATTAATAACAAATAAAAAAATATATAATCTGGTTTAAAATAAACAGAGTAACCATATAGACATTTACTTTTCCAGAAAAAAAAATGTGCTAATGACTAGTGGGTACATGAAAAAGTGCTCAATATCACTAATTATCAGGCAAATACAAATCAAAACCACATGAGATATTACCTCACACCTGTTAGAATAGCTTTCATCAAAAAGACAAGAAATAACAAGGGTGGGGGTGAATATAGAGAAAAGAACTCTTATACACTGTTGGTGGGAAGGTAAATTGGCACATCTACTAGGAAAACAGCATGGAGATTTTTCAAAAATTATTAAAGATAGAACTACAATATGATCCAGCAGTCCCAATTCTGGGCATATAGCCAAAGGAAATGAAAATGAGAAATCAAAGAGGTATTTACATTCCTATGTTTATTATAGCATTATTTACAATAACCAATATATGAAACAATCTAAGTGTCCATAAGTGGATGAATGGATAAAGAAGATATGGTATATATTATTCAGCCATGAGAATGAAGGAAATCTTACAATGGAAAACATATTAATGGACATTAAGGGTATTACACTAAGTGAGGTAAGCAAGATATAGAAAGAGGAATACTGCATGGTATCAACTATATGTGAAATCTAGAATTAAATAAATAAATAAGTGAGTAAATAAACAAACAAAGAAACAAATACTAAGACTCAGAAACAGAACATAAAAGTGGTTTCCAGGGATTGGGAGTTGGGGAAAATAGAGAGAGGTTAGTAAAAGGGTACAAGCTTTCAGCTATACGATCAATACATTCTGAGGATCTAATGTAAAACGTGGTGACAATACTTGATAACACTGTATTGTATAATTGAAATTTGATGAGTAGAACTTGAAAGTTTTCACAAAGAAGAGATAAATATGATAAACATGTGAGGTGATGGATGTGTTAACTTATTAGGGGGAATCCTTTCACAATGTCTAAGTATATTGAATCACCAAATTCATAAATATCTTATGAATTTATCAGTTATACCTCAGTAAAGCTGAAATGAATGAATAAATGAATAACCAGATGACTCACACTATAGAATATAACTCAAAATGACATGACTTTAAACACAGCAATAAAAAAAAAAATGTACTACTAAAACAAACCAAAATAGTAGAATATCTGCCTAACAAATATATTCCAACTTATAAAAAAAAATTTATTTTTAAAATCAGTTTCCTCTGGTACACTTGAAATATGACTTTATTCTCAAAGATTTTATATCCATCCTATTTTTCATCCTAGATACATATAACTTTTGTAATCTGAGAAAAAGTAATCAGCAAATTAAATTTTTCAGGAATACTTCTCAGTGTAAAATAATATACATAGAAAAACATGTCCATTTTTCCATACCCTAGTGTTTTCTCCATGTTTGAACTACATTTGTGAAATTGAAATTCCCCAGCTGAAGTAGGGCGGGGCTGGGAATCCTCACTGCTGCTGAAATCGGAGGGTCCAACTTCTATGCTAGTAGAAAAATAGGCTAGTAACTTTGCTTCATTTAAGGACAGGAAGATGGAATTTTCTTCTTTTGATTTCAATATAGTCAAGTATCTAGAAGCATATTTTATTTTTCCAGTAACATTTGTTTTGTTTAATACTATTCTTCAGACCTTAAGGGGAAACATACACAGGCTGCCAGCTGCAACTCGGCTGTCACCTGCAGCTCCACCACCACCTGGTTTTCAGTTTATCTGTTTACCTACTCAAAGTCCCACATTTTAGTCTGTTTGCAAGTTGCTTTGAACTGATAGCATGATTAAAGAAAAATTGGGGATTTCTGAAATAACCTATCCTCTATAGCCAGATGGTACAGAAAGATACACATGTTCAGTAGAAGATGATTTTATTCAATAAATACTCCACAGATGTTCCCAGAGTCCCTATGTCACTCCTTTACTTCAGCTAGAGAAACCAGAGAGAGACACAGCTGAATGAAGCCAGAGGTTTACATCTCCAGATGCTATGGAATGCAGAAAGCCCCTCTAGGGGATAGCAGAGAGGAGAGTGCAGGAGTTCCTACGTCCCACCTCATTGCCTGTCTTTCTGCATGCAGACCAGATCTGGAGTAGTTCTCCTTCCAACTTTTCTCAAAATTTGATTCCTAAACCACCTGATTCAGAATCATAGGAAGTTTTTTTAAAGGAACATTTCAGACCCAATAGTAAGAATTGTTAGGGTTGGGTGAGCTAGAAATTAGGTTTTCACTGCTCCCCAAGTGCTTAGAAGGCAAGTGGATTTTTGAAAACTATGGCTTTACTTTCTCACCTTTCTAATTCGCTCCTCACTTCTCCCTTTCTATGGCTGCCATGCTCAGACTGAAAAAGAAAATGGACTGAGAGAGCTACCTCCACCTTCAGCTGGACTGCACTTTAGTGTGAGGCAAAATCAAAAAGAACTAGTCTCAATGCCAATTTCCCTGGGATCTACAAAGAGCAGGCTAAAAAGAGCAGAGCTTTAAAGAAGGCTGTTTTTGGCAGAGGCAATGTTCTGATACCTCTCAGCTCTCAAACTCTATGACCGCCATCTTTCACTGCTCACAATCTTTTCTTTCCTTCCTCCTCCCAGTTTCCATTCTCCTCTTCCTAACTGCCTTCAGAACATTCCCCTTAGGACTCCTACCATCCTACTTGGACTCAATACTTCCAAAGATAAGCTATTCTCTTTCCTCCTTGGCCTTACTCCCTTTTCAATGTTCCTGTCTTTGTCTAGAATACCAGAAATCTTGCAGACAATCACGCATAAAACCGAGTGCAGAAAGATATTGGAATATACCAACAAAAAATTTTAAATAAGGATGATAAATATATTTAAGGAGTTGATAAAACATTACCAACATGAAACAGAAACATGGAATCATAAAAAGTAAAGCAGAAATATTAGATAGTAATATTATACACTATGACCATGTGAGATTTATTGGTTTAACAGATGAAATCCATCAGTGTAATATACCGCATATATGACATTTGAGCCATATGAAACTGCTGTTATGACAAGTGAAAAATGATCAAATACTGGAAATTTCATATGGCTCAACTTCACTTTTCTTTAATAATAAGAAAAAATACATCTTGATTTTTTTAAAAAAAATAAAACCTATGTGCACACAAAAACTTGCATAGATTTTTATAACAGTTTTGTTCATAACTTGTCAAAACTTGGGAGCAACTGAGATGTCCTTCAGTAGATAAATGAATAAATAAACTGCAGTACAACCAGACAATGGAACACTATTCAATGTTATAGAGAAATGAGCTTCCAATGCATGAAATGACATGGAGGCACATAAAATGCATATAACTAAGTGAAAGAAGCCAATCTGAAAAATCTACAGACTGTAGGATTCCAAGTATATGACACTGTGAAAAGTCAAAACTATGCAGACAGTAAAAAGATCAGTGGTTGCCAGGGGTTAGGGAGGGGTAGGGATGAATAAACAGAGCACAGAGGATTTTTAGGACAGTGAAAATTCTCTATAGGATATTATAATGATGGATATGTGTCATTATACATTTTCTAAACCTACTGCCCTAAGGTAAATTACAGACTTTGGGTGATTATGATGTCTCAGTGTAGGTTCATCAATGGGAACAAACTTGACTCTCTGGTTGGTGATATTGATAATGGGGAGGGTATGCATGAGTGGAGGCAGGGTATATATGGGAAATTTCTGTACAACACTCTCAATTTTGCTGTGAACTTAAAACTTCTCTAAAAAAGTAAAGACTATTAAATTTTAAAAAAATTGACGTGGATGCTAAAATTCTTAAATAAAATTAACAAACTGAATGCAACATTGTGTTTTTTAAAAAAAGTGTATCATGATCAATAATGGATTATCTAAGAATTGTAAGCATGGAATAATTTCAAAAAAATCAATGTTATTTATCATATTAATAGACTAAAAGAAGAAAAAAATCATATCTCAATCAATTCAGAAAAGTCATATGATAAAATCCAGCACCTAGTTATACTTTTTTGTTATTACAAACAGCTTTAATTTTTTTAAAATACTTTTTTCAGTTACAGTTGACATACAATATTATATTGCTTTAAGGTATACAACACAGTGATTAAACATTTATATAATTCATGAAGTGATCACACTGATAAATTCAGTACCCATTTGACACCATACATCGTTATTACAACACTACTGACTATATTCCCCGTGTTTTTCAGGGGTCCCCAACTTCTGGGCTGCAGACTGGTACCAGTCCGTGGCCTGTTATAGGAATCGGGCCACACAGCAGAAGGTGACTGGTGGGCAAGCTAGCAAAGTTTCATCTGTATTTGAAGCCACTCCCCAGCTCAAGCATTACTACCTCAGCTCCACCTCAGATCATCAGGCATTAGATTCTCACAGGAACATCGGCCCCTGGTGCCAAAAAGGTTGGAAACCACTGCTCTACATCTCCATGACTATTTTGTAAAGACCAATTTGTACCTCTTAATCTCCTCATCCCCTTCACACATTCCCTTCAAGCTCCTTAAATGGCAATCATCAAAATGTTCTCTGTATCTAAGAACTTTTTTCTGGTTTGTTTGTTCATTTATCCTGTTCTCTAGATTCCCTGTATAGGTAAAATCATGGCATATGTCTTTTTCTGTCTGACTTACGCCACTCAGTACAGTACCCTCTAGGTCCATCCATGCTATTGCAGATGGCAAGATTTCATTCTTTTTTTATGGCTGAGTAATATCCCATTGTATATATGTATCACCTCTTCTTTATCCATTCATCCATTGGTGGACACCAGGTTACCTCCATATCTCAACTTTTGTAAATAATGCTGCATTGAATATATGGTTGCACATAGCCCTTCAAAGTAGTGTTTTAGGTTTCTTTGGATAAATACCCAAAAGTGGGATTACTGGGTCCTTCTTTGTCTCTTCTTATAGCCTTTGTTTTAAAGCCTATTTTGTCTGGTATAAGTATTGCTACCTCAGATTTTTTTTTTCCATTTTCATTTTCATGAAATATCTTTTTCCATCCCTTTATTTGCAGTCCATATGTGTCTGGATCTGAACAGCATATATAAGGGTTTTGTTTTGCTTTCTATTAAGCTGTCCTATATCTTTTGATTGCAGCATTTAATCCATTTACATTTAAAGTAATTGTTGATAGATATGTAGTTACTGTCATTTTATTATTCATATTTTTTTATCTTTTTTCTTCTTCTTCTTGAAAGTTCCTCTAATATTTCCTGCAATACTGACTTGGTAATGATGAACTCCTTTAGCTTTTTCTTGTCTGGGAAACTCTTTATGTGTCTTTTGATTCTAAATGATAACTTTGTTAGGTAGAATAATCTGGTTGTAAGTCCTTGCTTTTCATTACTTTAAAAATTTCATGTCAATCTCTTCTGGTCTGCAAAATTTCTACTGAAAAATAAACAGTCATATGGGAACTCTCTTGTACTTAAATGACTGTTTTTCTCCTGCTGCATTTTGTCTTTAACCTTTGGCATTTTAATGATGATGTGTCTTGGTGTGGGCCTCTTTGGGTTCATCTTGTTTGGGACTCTGTGCTTCCTGGGCTTGTATATCTATTTCCTTCACCAGATTAGAAAAAAATTCCATCATTATTTCTTCAAATAGGTTTTCAATTCCTTGCTCTCTCTTTTCTTCTGTTACCCCTATGATGCAAATGTTGGTATGCTTGATGTGGTCCCAGAGGTCCCTTAAACTATTGTTTGGGATTCTTTTTTCTTTTTGGTGCTCTGATTAGGTGTTTTCTTCTACCTTATCTTCCAAATTGCTGATTCAGTTCTCTGCTTCATCTAATCTACTGCTGATTTCCTCTAATGTATTCTTCAATTATTCTATTCTTCATTTCTGACTGGTCCTTTTTTATGTTTTCTATCTCCATTTTTATGTTTCCTATCTTTTTGTAGAAGTTCTCACCAAGCTCACATAAACAGTGTTTTGAACTCTGCATCTGGTAGATTGTTTCCATTTTGTTTAGTTCTTTTTCTAGAGCTTTGCTCTGTTCTTTCATTTGGGTCATGTTTCTTTGTCTCTCCATTTTGGCTGCCTCCCTGTGTTAGTTTCTATGTATTAAGTAAGGCTGCTATGTCTTGCAGTCTTAGTAGACTGGCCTTATGCAGTAGATGTCCTGTGGGTCCCAGTGGCACAGCCTTCCTGGTCACCTGAGCCAGGTGTCCTAGGTATGTCCCTTGTGTGGATCGTGTGTGCCTTCTTATTGTAGTTGAGCCTTGGTTGTGTTTGCATGTCAATGGGAGGGACTGATCCACAAGCTGATTGGTTGTGAAGACAAGCCAAGACTACAGTGCAGGAGCTGTTGTGCAGGGGCTGACCTTATGGAGCAGGATTCACTATAACAGGGCTCTGGTGTCCTTTGGGTGTGTCATTTGTAGAGGTGGTTGAGTGGTGCTCTGGTGTGGTCTGAAGCTGGTCACTGGGTGTGTTGGTTCTGGAACATCTTGGAAGGGATTCTGTTGCAGGCCAAGGTCAGCCTCTGTGCCCTACCCAGGGTCACTTGATATGAGCCACAAAGTGATCTGTAGATGGTTGACACTTGCACTGAGCTTGGAGGTGCCTGGGAGAGGCTAAGCTGTGAACCAAGGCTGACTGCCACTAGTGTCAGGCTTAGGGTTGCTTACCAAGAGGTACAGGGCATGCCAAGGCCAGATACCTCTTATTTGGAGTTTGTGAATCTTTGAAAGATTTTAGGAAAGTCTGCAGCATGTGCCAAAATAGGCCATTTGAATGGAAAAGCACTGGAAGCAGCTCGGGTGGACCCACAAGTTGCAGGGGTTGCGGGGGGGGGATGTTCCAGGGAATCACCAGGATGGGGGAAACAGTGTTAGCCAGGCTGGTGGAGGCTTAGATATGGTGCTCACCTGTGTCTGCATACTGGGTTGGGGGAGGGCTCAACAAAGAATAATAGCTTCTACCAGTACTTCTGTCTAGGAGAGAGCTGCCTCTCTAGCCCTCGCCCTGCAGCACCTATTTATATATTTTTTAAAACTTAGTAAACTAGGGAAAGGTAAGAATGTTCCTATTTCCACATATGTTATATGAAAAATCTACAATAGCCATTACACTTAATAGAGAAATTTTGATTGTATTCCTTTAAAAACTAGTAACAAGAAAAATATGACCACTGTCATTTTTGCTACTGAACATAGCACTGGAATTTCTCGTCAACATCAAAAAGAAAGAAAAAGAAAAAAAGGTCTAAGAATAAGAAGGGGAAAGCTAAATTCATTGTTTGCAAATAATAAAAACATTTATCTAGAAAAGCGGACAGAATCAATAGACAGACAACTAGAACTCATTAGAGAGTTTTGTCACTTTAATGGACATGAAGATGCACTGCCCAGTTCTCCTTCAATGGAGAACTTGTTGCTCTTGCTACTGGGAGTACTGTGAGCAGAGAGCCTTAAGCTAGCAATTCTTTGGGGGAGCCCCTCAACTACAAAGAGCTACCTTGTGCAAGGCCAAGTCCTCCCCAAGGTATGGGGAGAAAAGTACACAAATAAATAACAGGAGATGCGCCTTGCATAGACCAATTTTGGGAATGCATTATAAACTTTGGGTGTGATTAACTTATTTTTCTGCACTAGAAGTTAAATGAAATTTAACTTGCACAAGGTTATACAACTAGTATCTTGTACAGAGTTTGAATCCAGGTTTTCTGACTCCAGAAGCTAAAGTCTTAACTACAATGCCACAGGATAATTTCCTTTTACCATCATAAGATCAAAACATGTTGCCTATTCCTGCTTTTGTATGTTTGCTGATTCTTTTCCCAATTCCTGGGATACAAGTATGCCTTCAATTATATACTTGAGTATAATAACCCTTCTATATCTAGTCCAGTACGTTGCAAGGCACAAGGACTGAATGAGAAGGATAAATGAATGGATGTTCATTGCAGGTGATGTCGAGATTTCATAAGGGAATAACTGAAGAGTACAGTCTGGCTGCTCTTTATTTTGGTAGCATCATTTTTTGTATCAATAACACAATCAAAATAATTCATATGCCACATGACTTAAGCTGGTGGTTTTTTACCCTTTTCTGTATATAATATGAATCAAGGGTTTGGAAAATAAATGAATGAATGATTGTCATGTAGTTGTATGTACTATTTACCTGCCATAGTCTATGGCCGTTTAACTCCTCTCATAGATGAAATAAGACAAAATTATTTTTGTAGAATTGGTTTAATCTAGTAAAAGAAAACTAGAAAATTAATAGGGTGCCAGTGTTAGTTAATTCCTTCCTCATCTTGGCCCAGTTTCATAAATTTACTCTCAGCTGAGAGGAATAGGATTTGAAGTACTAGGAACTGGATTTAAATGTGACTTAGAATCAACATATCACCCCTGTTGAAGTCCAGAAGAAAGGACTGCATGGAGGAGAACAGATGGTTGTGTTTAAGGCACTAATTTCTGCTGGATTCCTAATTCAGCAAAGAAGAAAGGAACCAGCAGCCGCAGCCTCCCCTTGGCTGCTGTGTTTTGTCATGTAAGCCAGAAACAACTGCAGTGGGCTGTCGAGGAGCTGAAGACAGCTAAACCCTCTATCTTTAAAAAAAAAATAATAGTCATAATTTTTCCACTCTTATTCATCAGTTTTCAAAATTTTAGTACATTTATATGAAACAGCAAATCAGTCAGCAGGTGAAAAGAAGTGGGGCAGGCTGACTTGAAATCTAGTTAAGAGCAGGTGGCAGGAGGGAGAGGGCTGTGCATGGTGCTGCATAATCATGTGGTGCCCAAGAATGTTGGGATAAAGACTTTATCATTTCTTTGGATGAGAAAATGTCCAGCCTGAATGCATGATTACACTGGTTAAACATTTCTCAGTAGTCTTGGGCTAACTTTATATATGCATATTTATCTGTGGGCTGACTTTTGAGAAGAGATTCTGAATCAAAATTAGATTGTCAAGGATGATGAGGGTAAAGAAGAAATTATAGAATACTGACCATGTGTTTGTGAAAGGCAAGCAGGACTGAGTTTGACAGACAGTTCTGTTTCCTCTGCTTTAACTTCTGTCTCAAGACAGCAAGACTAATTAATATACTATATGTCATCAATTCAAATCAACAGGCAGTTTTCGGGCACCTACTGTATATCCTGCCTCATAAGAATACAGAAGATTTATATGTTACCCTTTGCCAAAGTGGTTGTAATTTGGGGCTACATGAGAGAGGCTGAGAAGTTATTAGATGTGTGTGAGATATGCTGGGAAATATTTACGAATTATGTAAATGATAATAATAAAGAGGCTAAAATATATGGTAAAAACAATGAGAGCTGTGAGAGGTTAGAATAGGATGATATTAGTGTCTGGAGCAACTGGGGAAGAGTACTTCAAATCCTATTCCTCTCAGCTGAGAGTAAATTTATGAAACTGGGCCAAGATGAGGAAGGAATTAACTAACACTGGCACCCTATTAATTTTCTAGTTTTCTTTTACTAGATTAAACCAACTCTACAAAAATAATTTTGTCTTATATTTCATCTATGAGAGGAGTTAAACGGCCATAGACTATGGCAGGTAAATAGTACATACAATACATGACAATCATTCATTCATTTATTCTCCAAACCCTTGATTCATATTATATACAGAAAAGGGTAAAAAACCACCAGCTTAAGTCATGTGGCATATGAATTATTTTGATTGTGTTATTGATACAAAAAATGATGCTACTAAAATAAAGAGCAGCCAGACTGTACTCTTCAGTTATTCCCTTATGAAATCTCGACATCACCTGCGATGAACATCCATTCATTTATCCTCATTCAGTCCTTGTGCCTCGCAATGCACTGGCCAGAATTCACTCCACTACCTCTCTTCAGCCTGATATTTCTTGATCTTCTTTTGGCTTTTCTATGTCTAATAGCACTCCCCTTCCTCAACAATGTGGGCTCTAGTACAGATGTACACAAACACAGGTTGTGCTAACAGAATAAAATTGGAGTTGCATTTCACCAAAGGCTATTTTAAGTCCAAGAACGAGTAGGTAGAATGTAATTTTGCAATCTGTTGCAAAGATTAAAACAGAACAGAAAGTTAGAGTCTGTTTTAAGTATAAAGACAGGTTAACATTCCACAACTAGTTTCACAAGAGAAGTGGTTTAAACAATAACAGGGGAACATACTGTTAAAGGAGGTAAGGAAGAGGACATGATTGCCAGTTGACCCCAAAGCTGGGCAATTGGAGACTTCTCACCCTCTCTCCTGTCCTTGGAATGTAAATTCTGCCTACTGTTCCACAGCAGAAACTGTTCCAAGGACATAGCCTTGAGAGAGTAAGGTGTTATGGAGACCATCTGGACTGAATACGTGACTGAATGCAATTAAGGCCTCTATATAAACTTTTAAAATTCTGGTGGGGATGGGTAATCTACTCCTCTTGCAACTGCCTCGTAAGTACATTCTCTTACTTATTAAACCTGCCACCTACCCATCTGGAGTGGTCTGCCTCTTTCTTTGGTCCCTCATTGCCCTGCATGTATAGGGGCCAATTTGCTATTGAATGTATACATTAACTTTGAGATGCTGATTAATTTATGGTTACTTAACTATAAAATGCAAAGATGAAACACAACAATTTTTAATGTCTCAAAATTTTAATACTCAGTGATTCGTGATATAGACTTTGGAAATGCCATGACAAATTTAGAGCACTAAATAAATATAGAAAAGAAGAAAGGTCTCAACCCTATGACTTCAAATTCTACCTTTAAATAAACTAGAAAAAGAAAAATAATCCTGATGAAAGGAGAAGAAAACAAATGAATATTGAAGTGGAAATCAAAAGAGTTGAAAAGATAAAAAAATAGAGAAAAATCAATGGAAGTAGAATCTGGTGCTTTAAGAATATCAGTAAAATTGGTAAGCCTCTAGTCAGACTGATCAGCAGAGACAGAGAGAGAAAAGATACAGATCACCAATCCCAAGAATGAGAGTGGTAACAGTATTACAGATTCTACAGATATTAAAATAATAACAGAACATTATGAGCAACTTTATGCAAATAAATGCTATAATTTTAATGAAATGAAAAAAATTTCTTAAAGAATATAAATTACCAAAGCTCACTGAAGAAGAGATAACCCAAATAGCATATCTATTAAATAAATTAAATTCGTAGTTAAAAACCTTCCCGCAAAGGAAACATCACACTCAGACGGTTTCACTGAGAAATTCAAACATTTAAGAAAGAAATAATACCAACTGTACACAAACTCTTCTAGAAAACTAAAGAGGAGGCAATATTTACCAACTAATTCTGTAAGGCCAACATTATTCTGACACCAAAAACAAGGACATTATAATGAAAGAAAACTATAGTCTAGTATTCCTCATGAATATAGTTATAAGAATTAATATATTTTTAGCAAACCAAATCCAACAATGTATAAAAAAGGATAATACATCATGATCAAGTAGGATTTACAACAGGAATGCAAGGTAGCTTTAATATTTGAAAATCAGTCAATGAAATTCACCATACCTGCAGACAAAATAAAATAAAATAAGAAAATTCATTTTACATCAATTATTGATTAAAAAATTTCAGCAAACTAGGAATAAAAGGGAACTTCTTCAACTTTATAAAAGCTATCTTTAAAAAAAAACTAAAACTAACATTGTACTTAATGGTGAAAAACTGAATGTTTTTCCCAAAATGTGTTAGGCAAGGATGTTTACTCTCACATGTTCGGTTCAACACTGTACTATAACCAGTTCAATAAAACAAGAAAAAGAAATAAAATGCATTCAGATTGTAAAGTGAAGGATTAAGTATACAAATGGACAATGGCCAGATCATATACAAATGTCTATCTCTGGCCCACAGCTGTCACAATAAGCTCTGGAAGTCAGCTTACCATCTGCAGTAACCAGTCCAGAAAGCCAACTACTATTTGTAGCAACCAGTCCAAGAAGCCAATTAGGTCATATCTGAATTTCTACCTTTTTTCCAGTGACAAAGCCTTCCTACTTCTCTGTCTGCCTTTAAGTATCTTGCAAATGTAAGTGATGTTGGCTGACTCCCTTACTAAGGGAGTCAAGCTCTGAATAAATAGCCTTTGCTCATTTGAGTGGTCTTCATTTAATTCCACAAGGCAAAGAAATAAAATTTTTTTTATTTACAAACAATATGATTATATGTATAGAAAATACTATACAATCTTTTTAAAAAGCTTTTAGAACTAATTGCTAAATAGTAATGTTTCAGGATATAAGATTGATATTAAAAATCAGTTGTATTTATACTAGCAACAAAGAATCAGAAATTGATTTTGTTAATTCTCTATTTATAATAAATCAGAAATATGAAATACTTAAGGATAAATCTGACATAACATATACAAGAGCTATACAATAAAAACTTTAATACATTGCTGAGAAAATTAAAGAAGACTTAATAAATGAAGGTATATACTGTATTAATGTATTACAAACTCGACATTGTTAAAATATAAATTTTCCTGTAAATTATATATAGATTTGATACAATTCCAATCAAAATCTGCGTAGATTTTTCACTTGTAGAAATTAACTGATTTAAAATGCATATTAATATTAATCTATCAATTACATCTGCTATCAATTATCTATTTAGTTGGCATCTGCCTTTTAATAAATATTCTTTATGTATATAAAACACTAATGCTCTGCAATACTAAACACCAATACTAAACACTAATACTATGCAATATTAAATTTTTTCACAAGGAGATTATAAAGTCTTTGATGAATGCATTGCTGATATCCTAATATTTAACTACAGCCATATCACTGGCCAGTTCAGCCAGGCTAGTAAACCTATTAGAAATAAAAAAAATAAAAAGGACATGTTAACTAGGGTCCAGCAGGAATTCACTGTTTGTCAAGCTAACATTTCCTAAAAAAAAAAAATCTTTTCGATAAATGTTAAAGTGTTTCAAAGTCACCCTGGACAGTCCAATCTTTATCATAATACCATCTCTCTGGTGCTGACTCTTCCTCATATAAGACCCGTGTGATTACAACACAGATAAACCTTGAAAATTTTATGCTAAGTGATCGGGCCTATTTAGATAATCCAGGATAATCTCCCCATTTAAAGTTCAGATGATTAGCACCTTAATTTCATCTGCACCCTTAATTCCCCCTTGTCATCTAACATAATATATTCATGGATCCAGGGATTAGCATGTGGATTTTTTTTTTGGTGGGGGGGACATCCATTATTTCTGCCTATCACAGCCAATCTGAGTGGGACTAGGGAATCTATATTTTTAATAAGTTCCCCAGGTAATTCCTATAAACATTCAGATTTGTGAATAACTGATCTCACACCTATTTATAATTATGACCAAAAAAATCAAGGAAAAGAAATAAGAATTACAATCAAGGAAGGAAGGAAGGAAGGAAGGAAGGAAAGAAGGAAGGAAGGAAGGAAGGAAGAAAAAAACACTTTCCTAAACTGTATAACAACAAAAATAAAATTGATACTACATATGAAAAAGGCATAGTGCAATCCTGGAAAAACCCAACTCAGAATGACCAATTATTGAAAAAAAAAATGCAGTATACTTAGAATACTCAAAACGACTTTGAAAACAAAAAACAGAGTTAGAGACTTATACTACATTATCATAAAGCCACAGTAATCAAGAAAGTATAGTATTGGCATTAATATAAAAATAAATCAATGAGATAGATTAAAATAGGCAGAAATAGACTCACACATACATGGACAATTAATTTTTGGCAAAGGTACAAAGGTAATTCAGTGGAGAAAGGATAACTTTTTCAACAAAAGGTTTTGGAAAAATTAGATACCATAGACATAAAAAGAAAGAAGGAAAGGAAAGAAAGGAAAGAAAGGAAAGAAAGGAA